>VZQC01012694.1:461324-664099 GCA_009823505.1 Rhizomys pruinosus | reverse complement strand
GACTTGTGACAGAATGTAAATTGTGTCAAAAATTATGTCCAATAATTATTACAACAGAGCTTCCTTCCAAGGAACACCATCTTACCTTTCAAAATTTAACAGCGGAGTCATTTTATTTCCGGTAATTAAATTTCCATTGACACTCTTTCAGTCCTATGACTTCAAGTCTATTTTAAGACTCTGCTAACCCCATTTTTGTCAGAAGCACATTTCTTGTAGAATACCTATACGAGTATATTGCTTTCAGTCTTGTGTTGGTCTTTTCTTCTGAGATAGGATCTCCCTGGAGTCCCAGCTGGCCTGGCAATTGCTATGTAGACCAAGCTGGCCTCAATCTCACAGAGATGTACCTGCCTCTGCCTCCTGAGTGCTGGGATTAAAGGTATGTGCCACCATGCTTAGCTTTTGTTTTTCCTTACGTATTTTTAATTTCTGAATTTGTTACAAACTACTAGACCAAGAAATCCAGAAGAGGAAAGATAGCTTAAATTTACGTCTTTGTTTCTAATACCAAAGTTTTATAAAGATGAATCATCTGTATTTCTCATATTTTACATTTTCCTGTTTGTATCAACAAGTAATAACTATTGATGCCTGCTCCAGTGTAAAGTATTGATCTAGACTCTGTCAGATTATATAAAAAAGGATATCAAATTTGAAAAGAATATTTTTTCAGAAGAGATGTCTTAATTTTCACAGAACTTTAATAGAACATTCTATGTTTTCTTTTGTTAAGTTTGGCAATATTATTTAGAATCAGGTAGATTTTATAGGATTTAAGTGACAGAAAACTTCAATCACTGTATAGTGGGATATTCAACTCAATTTAACACAGCAGAGGTTGCTATGTTCTAGATAGGATTTTCTAAATCCTTCTGGAATAAAAGTAAATTCTAATAGTATCTTTTCCTCACTCAGAACAATAACTTCAAATAATTGGAATCTTTCTAAACATTTGAGAAAACAGATGGTACTTTAAAAATGTTGGACTACCCATGCTGTGTCATGGAGGCCAGTGCAGGAAGATCAAGACAGGACACATGCTTCCTGGACCTCATTTGGGTGACCATTGGGGGGACCCCAGTGTGGAGCACAGGGGCAGGATTGATGGTTGTTTGGGTTTGCCAAGGAGGGACCGTCAAGCGCTTCCTTGGGGAAAACATGACATATTTTGGTTAAAAAAAAAGGATTATATTTAACAGTTAAAATATTTTCTAAAATAATATTTTCTCTTTTTATTGATACATGCTACAACCATTCATAATTTATCCTTATGTAATCCTATGGTGGGTTCTATCATATAGGAATACTAATATTCATATTCTAGAAAAAAGAGAGAGTAAAGTTATACTTCTTTTTACCTGCATGCAACTTTACTGTTAAAATCTAAATCTCTAAATGTGCTTTGGAATTAACCTATAGTTTATTTTCAGGTTTTGTAGCTTTGATTTATGTGTGGAGTGTATGTATGCATATTTTGGAATAATATAAAATCAAATGGGAACAAAAAAAGAGAGAGAAAAACCTATTCAAAGAACTGACCAAAACAGTAAAAAGAAATCATAAGCTGAAGATGCTAAAACCTATGATCTATGTGGCATGCATATGTGCATATTTTGGAGTGGACACATATTGGAAGGACTAATAACAACAACAACAGAGAGACTGCATCGAAGAACTGACTGAAACAGTGAACTTCTGCTTGAAACAGTAAACTTCTGCATGGAGAATTTTGAGAGAGACTGAGAGTAAGATGAAAATGAAAAATATGTTTGACAGAATGCATGAGCTCTGGTGGGGTGGGGGGCAAGGGGTGGGGGCACGGGCCTAGATTTGATTTGTAATTTTGTATGAAATGCACAGAGCTTCAATAAAAATTTGGCTTAAAAAAAGAAAAAAAATGTTTTTACAGTAACTATTGCTATGTACTGAATTTGAAATGGCTCCCAAAGGATCAAACTAAGTGCTTGATTTTCACTCATTGCAATGTTGATGGGTGGGAGAACTAGGTATCTGGTAGAAAGAAGTTAGTTGTCACAGACATGCCTTTGAAGAAATATTTGGACTCTGCCCTCTTCTTGTTTCATGGGCATTGTAGGATGAACACATTACTCCCCTCCACGTGTTTCTTCCATGAAATACTGTGCCCCCACAAGTCTTGTGATAGGTTACTGAAGCTCCAGGCTCACAAGAGGGGACCACAGCTCCAGCTCACTGGAGAGAAGTAGAGAGGTCCATCATCTGGCCCATGGCAAGGGACCACAGCTCTGATTCTTGGGAGACATCCTCACCTCCAGGATCAGGATCATAGCTCCAGCTTATGGGTGGTAACTAGCTTCAAGTTCATGGGAGAGGTCACAGTTTCAAGTATTCTGGTTTCTACTGTTTTCCTGTCTTCATTGCTCTGCCCACATGATTATACTTGTGTTTAAGAAAGTACATTTTGGCTTCTGTGCAGCAAACTGTGGCAAAAGTTACTTGCTGGCATGAACTTCTCAAAAGAAGGTCATTGATATTGGAGACAGCACCTTTTGCTTTTGTTCAAAGAGACAGATCACATGGATTTTGTTGTTGTTTTAATAATAAAAATAAATAAAATAATAATTTAAAAATTAAAAAAAAAAAAGCTGTTGTATAGAATCCTGCTAGTCTTCCAGTGGTTTCAGGCTAAAAACCTGTACAAAAGTACTTTTTAAAATCCTAAACTCTCCAGAATTCAGAGGTTTATCATATTGTGGAGATTTGCTCTGAATTTCTATTCATTGTAGTCTGTCATGCGCCTCATTCCTAGGAACCATCAGCCTATTCTTTCTTTGCAGCTCTGACGTTTAACCAGCCTGCCAGCACTTAGCTGCTGCTTGTCCACGTTGTGTTTACTTAGCGCTGCTTCTTCTAAGTCCCTCTCATTTTTGTGTTAATCAGAGCCTGTGCTTCTGTGAATTACCTTCCTACAATGTCACCAGTGGTACTAAAGTACCAGAACTCATGAATAATTATTGTTGTGCATTTATATAGTTATTACTTTGCATTTATATAGCCTCCTTCTTAGCATATTTTATTCACAGCAAGTCCTATCTGGTGATTTTTGTTAAGCATATTAAAGAAATTTGCAGTGTTATATAAGGAACTGGAAAAGTGGCTCTTATCAATTACTTTTGGAAAAGAAAACTGAGTCTAAGAAATGTGAACCTAAATTTCTCCAAGGCAGTTGTTTGATAATTTACTTTGCTCCATCTCTATAAATTAATTTTTTAAATAAGCTACCACACATTTTTGTGCACCAGGTACTGTGCGAATTGCTAAATTCTTTTCTTCTCTGTCTTCTTCCTTTTCCCCGTGAAGTGAACTACATCTGAATAAACTGTCCCTGTTTCTCCTAGAAACTTCATTCTCTGTCAAATATCTTGTTCCAGGAGAAAAGAACTTGGAATCCCTTGAGAGGTATCTGTCTGTTACCATGTTCTAATTCCATCACTGTTGAGGTGAGGATTTCAACATGTGAGCTCATGGAACAGGTTCGAGCATTCATTCCACAGTACAGTCTCATTACAATTAGGGATATGGGTGCTTTGCAGATTTATAAATGAAGCAGAGTACTCTTGATCATCTCAGGATTGATTAACATTTTATCACTTGCATTATTTGAAGGGAGAAGGTTTAACTATTGTAGAATTTTGAGGGATTAAAAACTATAAAATATATTCTAAGAAATTAAGAATTCTAGCTCACTTCTCTACTCCTACAAAATGCCTAGAGAAATAGTGTGTAATGTATTAATCAAAGGAACTATAATTTAATTTCATAAACAAGGAAAATATATGAACCAATTAACGAATTACGAACAAGGGTCTGGTGATGGCTCAGCAGATAAAACACGTGCTGGATAGGAATGAGGACTGGAGCCCAGATCACCAGATCCCACAAAGTGCTAGGGCAGTGACTGTAGACCCAGTGTTTAGGAAGAGTGGGACGAGACAGTGTCACCAGAGCCCCACGGCTAAACAGAGTAGCCAATTGGGAAGCTCCAGGTTTGTCAAGAGGCCTGACATTGACCTTGATATATAAACCCGGCGTCAATGTTGGGGCCTCTGCACCTGCACACAGGTCATACACACACACACACACACACACACACACACACACACACACACATATATATATATATATATATAATTAAAGACTTAAGAATAAAAATGATAAATTCTATTAGGTTTCTTAGACTGTAAATCTCAAGCACACATTTTCACATTTGGTAAGACTTTAGCTGCTGTAATCAACTCTGATTCTATGATGAAGTCCTGCTTGCAGAGGAATATGAAGATATATTCCTTTCTTCAACTCTCACTATCACCTTTTATTCGCTTGGAAATTAATATGTTTAAAAGGGCTGTGGAAGTTGGAGGTGAAGATGACCTCTAAAGAAAAGACCCCCAGAGCCAACTGTTATAGAGGTAATCTCTTATAAAACCAGTAAAACTGCCTTCTTTAATTGACTAATAGACATAGCAACTGTGAAAAGGAACCAAATATAATATTAAAATCTCCTTAAGCTATGCACTTAAGCAAAATATATCAATATAGGAGCTCTGATATCAGCAATGGATTATTCTACCAAGGAGATGTTGGCCAGGGGATCCAAGCCCCCACAAAGGTAAAGGCTCCTTGCCTCTAAACTGGGATACCTGCAAGAGGAGAGGCGATAAGGCCCTGCTGTCAAAGACCTGACGTTAACATGGGAAAGATGTATTGAGACCACACACGCAAGTGTACAGATGGTCTCTGGAATACCAGAGAGTGTTACCAAAGGCCACTGAACCAATAACGCAAATATAGGAATCCTTGAGTCAAGCAAGACTCCTCCATCGGCACCAGCTACACCTCACCTGCCTGGAAATACTGTGCAGCAGTGGCAGCCATATGTCTGTATATCCCAAATCTAATTGGCTATTAGCTCTCTCCTTGGAGGAATAACCCACGGCTGATGCCATAAGCTTATATCCTCCAACGGTTAGGAGATGTTATAAGCCACAGTAAGACCCTGTCATATCTAACAGAAAAAAATGTAATTCATGGATTAACATACCATCCAAACATCTGTGTCTATACCAAAGTAACCTACCATAACAATTAGTACTGTTTAGATACCTATATATCTAATTGCTTATGTTTCATTAGTAGGATCGAAAGGTTATTCCTAGACAAACTGTCAGACCATGAAAGGAAACAGCCAGAATTGACCAGAGTCCAAGACGACAGCTGCAGACAAAGTAGACTGTTTTGCTTCTCATCCACCAGTGCCCCTTTTCTAAGCCTAGGGAACAATCTGTGGAAGAGGGCGGTGAAACTACAGCAATATAGACTGGACACTCATTTGATCAACTTGATTGAACATACAACCCCCCCCCCGCCCCCCGGCTGGATGGTGGGACCCATGGGCTGTGTGGGTTTGGGCACAACTGCTTGCAAATTGGTTTTACATGAAGGATTCTTGTACTCATAAATTATTACTTATGGGGCTGGAGAGATGGCCTAGCGGTTAAGAGCGCCGACCGCTCTTGCAGAGGACCCGGGTTAGATCCCCAGCACCCACATGGCGGCCAAGAACCATCTGAAACTCCAATTCCAGGAGAACTCCAGTTCCAGGGGAATCTGAGACCCTCTTCTGACCTCCGCGGCACTGCACAACACGGCTGCACAAACTTGCATGCAGACAGTACATTCATACACGTACAGAAAAAAAATATTACTTAATGTTAAAAAATGAAAAAAAAACTGAAAGATGCAGGACAGTTATGGCAGAATGCATGATCTGGGATGGGGTGGGGTGGGGTGGGGGGAAGGGAAAGGGAAATATGCCTGAACTGAATTGGAAAATGATGTATGAAATACACAAAGCATCAATAAAAAATGAAAAAAAAGAAAAGACCTCCATTCTCCACCTATCAAAGGATGGGCTGACATAGAATTATGGCAAAAAAAACTGACAGGCTCAGAAAAGCTGGGAATGTTTTTTCTTTTTTCTTTCAAATGGGATGAGGATTTTTAAAGAGTTTATTTTCCTTGGTGAAGTTTTGAATAAAAATCTCTCTGTAGCAGAGATCAGAAAGGACCTGGGACCAAGTCCCCTTCCCCTAGTGAACTGTCCTGTCTCACTTTGCACATTGTCTCATATCTCTCTACGAACTGTAAGATGGTCACAGAAACAAGCTGAGAACGAAGCAGAGCTCCCCACCATATCCCTCTTTACCCTCACTGCCCAGTTATTACCCTTTACCAATTTCTCTTCCCTGATCTCTTTTGAAATAGAGGGAAAATAATGTGGGGCTTTTAGGGACTAAACTAGCTGTGTCCACAACACAGGAGTGGGATTCAGTGCACAGATGAGATGGAGTGCACATGCCAGATAAGAAATAGTCTGCATAGTGATGACAGAGGAAATTATCTCATGGTTGAATGTAACTCTCAGGCAGTCTGGTTCATGCCAGAGACACCACTGCTCATCACCTTGACCTTGAAATATAAGGTAGACAGTGATCACATACGACACCTGGTGTCAAAAAATATTCAGAAAAGGGGGCTGGAGAGATGGCCTAGCGGTTAAGAGCTCCCGACTGCTCTTGCAGAAGATCCGGGTTCGATCCCCAGCACCCACATGGCGGCCTTTGACTCCAGTTCCAGGGGAATCCGACGCCTTCTTCTGACCTCTGCAGTATTGCACGACATGGGTGCACAAACCTGCATGCAGACAGTACATTCATACACATACAAGAATAAATTAAAAAAAATTTTTTTAAAGACACCTGGTGTCAATGTTGGGGCTTCAGCACATGCACACAGGTCACACAAACACCCACCCCCCACCACACACACACATGCACGCACATGCACAAACACACACACACCCAGAGTTCTCATTTGAGACCTCCACTCAGGGAAAGACTGGAACTTATTTTAAAAATAAGTATTCTTCTTTTCTTTTTTTTTAATTTTTATTCTTCTTTTCAACAAAGATAATTTTTATTAAGATGAAAAATATATATGTGACTTTTGCTTGTTTTGTTTTGTTTGGATGTTTATTTGTTTGGAAATACTGCCATGTTATTTTTAATGTTGGCATATATTTACCTTTATTTTAAATTAATTATTTAATTATGTGAATCTTGTGAGATGTGGCATATGATAGGCATAAAATCTCTGATAATAAAATCAAAGTAGCTAGCATTTATGATGACTAACTTAAAAATTGACTAACATAATAAGTATACATGTTTATGACATACTGTCTGATCTTTCAACTTATATATACAGTGTTTATTGCCTAAAAAAGGATAATTAAAATTTGTACCTCCTTTGTGTTTGGAGACTTATTCATAAAATAAAAATAAATTCATAATAACAAACCATTATTTTGAAGAACACTAGAATAATTATTACTATGTAAATTTGTTTGAGTATCTGTTATATAACCTGTATGTATTGCCTTTCTTATACCTTTTTAAGCCTCCAGTTACAACTATTCTATATTCAGATGGATATTTCTAACTACCACATATAGTAAAGGGCAGGAGGAAGTTGCTTTTCTGTGTCTAACTTATATTTTGCTTAATATGATATCTTGTTGTCTCCATTTTGTCAACGATAACAGGGTTATGATTAGTTCGTGTGCATGAGTGCAGGTGTCCATGGAGGCCAGAGGCATCTGATTGCCCTTAGCACAGGACTAATAGGCAGATGTGAGCCTGTCAGTGTAGCTGCTATGAACTGAACTTGGGTTCTCTGCAAGAACAGAATGTGCTCTAAACCACTGTGCAATTTCTCCAGCCCCAAGACTGGATTTTTAACTTCACCACAGAAAAGAATTTCAGGGTGAGGTAATATGAAGCAGTTGGAGTTTATAAGGAAGAGAGTTTAACAGAGATTTAAACACAGAGTTTAGTGGAAAGCTGCTCAGGGAATGGGTAAAACACACCCAGGAATGGATTTGAGCTTATCAAGAAAGGCAATAGTGCTTAACTGTTTTTAAGATAGGATACACACAATTTTGATGACATTCAAAGTTACATTTCAAAGAGTAGCTAAGGTGCTTAAGTGAGATCATAGCAAATCATAGGTTTCTAAAACCCAATTTGCAAAGTTTTCAGGGATCTAGAAGTTTTGTTTTTTTTGTTTTTTTTTTTTTTTTAATTTTCACGTTTACATGTGTGGTTTGGATGACTATGTATATAAGAAGATGAAGGAGCACCTGTGTCTACTTGGATGTGGATGACTGAGGTTGATCCTCTTTACCTTACTCATTCAGCATGTGCTCAGGATCTCTCTATATCTCTACCTCTCTTATTCAAATGCACACAACACACAAGCATAAATACAGACATACACTGAAATAAAAGGGACACACACACACACACACACACACGGTACTTTTCAGATCTCTTTACATCTTCACATGAACATAAAGCTGAAGTTCTGAGTTTTTAACTTTGCAGGCTTCCTTTATATTTTATTTTATTTTATTTTATTTTATTATTAATTTTATTTATTTTTGTATGTGTATGAATGTACTGTCTGCATGCAAGTTTGTGCACCCGTGTCGTGCAATGCCGCGGAGGTCAGAGAGGGTGTCGGATTCCCCTGGAAGTGGAGTTCTCCTGGAACTGGAGTTTCTGATGGTTCTCGGCCGCCATGTGGGTGCTGGGGATTGAACCCGGGTCCTCTGCAAGAGCGGTCGGTGCTCTTAACCGCTAGGCCATCTCTCCAGCCCTATTTATTTTTTTATTTTATAACACAGCAAACAAGTTATACATTTTCCCAAAATTATTCCGAGTAAATAATTTACTGAAATTAATATTCCCTTTAAGATCTGTCTTTGTTCTATTACTGTTTGTTGGTGGCTTCCTAGGTTTTAGCCCAGTATATATAGTGACTTCAACTATCGTCTGTCACACTAATAAAATACAAGATCCAGAAGCCACTTGCTATGGACAAGTTCAATACAGGTTTCATTTTAACCTTGATAAACGCTTTAGTATTTCTGTATCTACAGTACATAATTACCATAAGGTATCTAAAATGTATATATCTTGGATGAATGATTGAAAGCCCTTAAAGAAAAAGCACAATCTCTAATAAAGAATGGAAGATGCCACACCTAGTGGCACACACCTAAATCCCAGCACTTGGGAGGCAGAGGCAGGCAGATCTTTGTGAGTTCAAGGCCAGCCTGGTCTACATAGTGAGTTCTGGGACAGCTGGGGCTACAGGGAGACCCTGTCTCGAAAAAAAAATACTGGAAGATGTGGGTGAAACAAAAAAATAACTAAATCTTGCATTGGGTTTGTAAGTAGAGAGCTAATTTTATGTATGTGTTAAACTTCCATGTCGACTTCTTCGTATAGGCCTGCCAAGGAGCTCACCATCCAGAAAAGGAAGCATTTATAGAATCTCAGAAGTTGAAATCCTAACTAAGGCTGCCTCATCAGTAAGCAGAAATGTTCAGACATCTGATTCTCTGTTAATTGTTCTCTACAGTATAGCATGCTACAATCTGGGCCCCATAACACACTGCAATTAATTTGCTCAGCATCTTAGGATTGTTCTTTTAATTGATCAATAAATCTTATAATTTCTGGATTGTGAACATTTAACGGGTGAACTGCTGGAAGAGAGTCACTGAAAGTTTTGAATGAATTTTTTAACAATTAAAATTGCATGCCAAAACAAATAGTGGCATATGCCATTATTTACTTTTGTTTATTCTTCCCCAACAAAGACTTCTAGCATGTGTGGATTTGAAGATATGCAACTTTCCAGTTTAGTGATATCCTTTTCTGTCAGACCATATGACGCAAGAAGGCAATATTAAATAAAACATCTGCAGAGCATGTGCCTTCCTTGACTGATGCTGCTCTCCAAAGATATGTCACAGCCAATATACCTGCTAGAAATTCCAGTAGCGGGGGCTGGAGAGATGGCCTAGCTGTTAAGAGTGCTGACTGCTCTTGCAGAGGATCCGGGTTCAATCCCCAGCACCCACATGGCGGCTGAGAACCGTCTTTGACTCCAGTTCCAGTGGAATCCAAGACCCTCTTCTGACCTCCGCAGCATTGCACGACACCGGTGCACAAACCTGCATGCAGACAGTACATTCATACACGTACAAAAATAAATAAAAATTAAAAAAAAGAAATTCCAGTAGCAACATGCATAAGATATAGCCCTGAAAGACTTTGAGAACCTTAAAATAACCTTCCTGTATTCTTATTTTCTTAAACCTATAGTCAGGCACATATTTATCTTGATTTTACAGAGATGTTTGTCCTCTTCCAAAGCTGATGCATGGAGACAGATATGCTGTGATGAGCAAATATCAAGGAAAAAATGAATTGCAAGTGACAACTGCCTTCAGCCAAAACTCCAGAGGGAATTGTCATCTTGAAGCCCAACACAGCAGAAAGGGCCAAGCAGAGAATGAAACAGCACAAATGCCTCTGTTCATCCAAAAATGAAGCTCAGGAGTTGTGTGCAGCCAAGCTAATTGGACCAGGGATGGTCTGCCCTTCACTTTGAATTAAAGTGTGCTCGAAAAGAGAGGACATGCTGGAATATTCAACTGGATTAGAGGAAACAAGACAGCTGAATCAGCAGCGTAATTAAGAAATGTTTGTTGGAATGATCTATATTTATGGAACAAGATAAATAGATGTGGTCTGGTCTCTGTAAGAGTGTGCAAAACAGACCTGGCAGTTTTGATCTGGAGAAAGAAATCATGAAAAGCAAAATATTAATTGAGTGATATTATACTAGTTTATGGAGTTCTGTGACTCAGTGGAGCACTTCCAACTGGACTTATAGAATCCAAGAAATACAAGAGCAATATTAAAAGCAACAATTGCCAGCACTGATGTCACTGATAGATTTCAGACAGGGTTTCCTTTAACCCAGCTTGGCCTCCAAGTCACTATTAATTCATGAACTTCATTCCTGACTTTGGTCTTCTGATCCTTCTACCTCACTCCACAGTGCTGAGATTACAGGCATATGTGACGCCTACATTATTTAGAGTTAAGATTCAAACTCACAGCTTCCTACATGCTAGGCAAGAATTCTCCCAACTGAGCTGTACCCCCAGTCCCTGAGCCCATTGGTAAGCTGTTGGGATAATTATCAATAATAAGCATTATTCCCTCAATCCTCAGAAAAGGTATTTTTGCACTGAAGAACCTGTGCCTTAGAAATAGTTACCTTCCTTTGTCTCCTAGTAGAAATGGGTGACTGGAATGATAACGATCTCCCTTCCAAGCCTTTGGGATATGGATTTTCATTCATATCTACTGAATTAATCACAGGTATATTATATTTAAAGAACAAAATTATTAATCCTAAATAGAACTTGATAACAAAGACAATGTTAGCAATGACAGTTTACTGATTATATGAGAAAACATAAATGTCGGTACCTTTATTAATAAAATGATACATCTGAATTTCCTACAGGCTGTCTGTCACATGCATTTAACCTCAGATATAACTGCTACTTTTCAGAGGCATCAGATATGATCTAATGTTTCAGCTTCATGAAGTAAAATAAAATTCAACACTACTCTCTCTTAATGCCAAATAGTACTGAGTACAGGGGACTAAATAACTTAACACAAGCAGAGTTTAAAAGGCAAAAAGAGGGCAGGGAAGATGGCTCTGTGTTTAAGAGTTCTTGCTGTTCTTGCCATGGACCTGGGTTCAGTTCCCAGCTTCCTCATGGTGGTTCATAACCACCTCCAGCTCCAGTTCCAGGGGGACCTTATCCCCTTTGTGGCCTCACAGGCTCCTACAGGAACAGGTTGCATTATAAATCAAGAGAGTACACACAACATGCACATAAAAATAAATACATTTTTAAGAGGAAAAGGAATATTAAGATATCTGTGATCGATTAATTTGCTCTTCACACCTCATGATTTACAAAACTCCATATTCTCTACTCATTTATGGAAACATCAAATCTACACAAAAGGCAGGCGTCATTTTCTTGGACTTTCCTTCCTAAGTGATAGTAAATGTGTTGCATCCTATTAGAAAGCATATAGAGTTCTGTGGATAAATACAAATATAAGTAGACATGCTCATGTGTTCACCTGAATCAGTCCTACTGGTCTACGGAATAACATGAATGAAATCCTGATTAATCTTTACCAAAGGAGAAGTGAAGTTAGGCAAAAGATTAAATATATAGAATGCATATTTATTTATACTGTCCACTAGAAATAACACACTTCTGGTGTGTTTTTTCTATTTAGATAATTAGAGGAGATAAACTTAGAGTCTTCCATAAATTGAGAAATTGGATCTTAGATACAATAAGTGATTTGTGGCTGGATGTTCCTTTTTTCTGTTAGAACCAAGACTATGAACAGGCATGGAGCAATTTCCTCAGTGCAGCTGTTAGCGGGATAAACCCTCAAGACCAGGGACTTTTTATACAATGCCCTGAAAACTAGAAGCTTATGAATTCAGGCTTCCAAAGCCATAGTCAGATCTCTATAGATCTAGATGCTCAGGTTGGGGACTTTGCACCGTGTTTTGAAAGCCATACTGTACATCCCTGGGTCCTGAGAACTAGACTTACGGGTCTATGATTTCAAGTGCAGGGATCTATGACCATAGGTGCTAAGGTCAAAGGCTAATTATTCTGGGATTTTTTTTTTGTCAGTGGTCCATCACTCAGAAGCTAGTGTTAAAGCTTTCAAGCTTCAGGTGTCAGGACCCTGGCCTCCAAACTCTGGCTGTTTCCTAGACTTTCCAAGCAGTTTTGCTCGCACCTCTGTTCAGCTCTTCCTTTCCATTTTCCTTTTCAGTATTTCCATTGTATCTCATGGTGTCTGTCTTCTGTCTCTCAATAAAAATCCTTGGCTGTCACCTGGCTTCTGAGTAAGCCACGAATTTAGGCTCCAGGAGACCCCAGGGACTGATGGCTTCTGGAAGTACTTTTCAGCTGTCTTTAGGTATAAGTACTAGGTACCCAGAGCTGAGTGTTCCACCACTGTGCTTCTATCTGCTTTTCCATGCAACCAGCTTTGCCTGCTCTACCTGTGATAGAGATCCAAAGTAGGTGATAACAATTTGGGGGAAGCTCTTACCTCTTACGGGACTTAATGTTTTAAAAGAAGTAAGGGTAGTCCACAGGAGAAAACTGGCCTGGGCTGATGCAAGGTGATGTAGTCAAGTCTGAATTGCTTATATGGACAGAAGACAGGTGTGACAAGGTCACGCAGTTTCTGGTTCCACCAATCATAAGCATCATATGGACACAGCCTCCAAACCACTGTGATGGCTGATCTTGGTGTTCAACTTGATGGAATCTGAAATTAACTAAAACGTGGAGAACTTTTCTACCTCAGAGTATTTGAAAATGGCAGTTCCACCCAAACTGTGGGTGGCAACTTCTGGTGGCAGCTTACATAAAAAGACAGACAGAAGGGAGTTTCCACGTTGCCTGCTTGACTTCACACCCACTGTCAAGTGCACCTTGTTGCTGTGACATTCTTTTTGTCAATTTTCAGGTTCTAATGTAGACTGAAGATTAGCAGATTTCCAGCAATCCTGCAGGTCATCAGCACCAGAATTGGACTGCTGAGACTTGAAGCCTCATGGACCGAGCAGCTACCAGCATCTCAGCCTCTCTAATGCTACAGCCATTGCTGGACTACTCCGACTCTATCCTGCTGGCCAATTTAATTATATATACATATATAATATATATAATACATGTATCATACAATATATACATCATATAGCTATATACATATATCAGTTCTGTTCCTTTTGAGAATCCTAACTCTAATACATCCACCAATCACAGGCTTTCTGCTGAGTTATCAGGGGACATGGGACTTTCCTCAAGCCACAGAAAGAATACAAGTTAGGCAGAGTTCTCTGGAAGGCTTGCAGGTGAGGCCATCTGGAGACCACTAAGACTCTTCATGATAGAGTGACACATTCTGGAGACTACACAAGATGTCTGAAGCCCCTGTGACTGCAGCAGGGCCTTATAAAGCAGAAGTCATGTTCATTCAGCAGCAGTCTGATCACAGCAGACTTTGCAGATGGAGCAAATTCTCTTTGAGGCATCCTTTAATATTTAAAGCAAGAGGTTGCCATGATGACAGTCCAGCAGGTGTCCAAAGAAGGGGCCAGTGAGTTGAAAACTCCACACTCAAGGGGGCAAGATACAAGGGGAGGGGCTGGCAGTTGGGGGTCTATTGGCTGATGCCTGCATGTATCATTTTCAATTATTCCTGGGGAAAAAAATTAGGGAGTTCTTACAGTAAAAATGTTGCATGAAATTTATATTCTTTATTTTTTTAATTTTCATATGTGTATGAATGTATTGTGTGCATGCAGGTTTGTGCACCCGTGTTGTGCAATGCCGCAGAGGTCAGAAGAGGGTGTCAGAGTCCCCTGGAACTGGAGTTAAAGATGGTTCTCAGCTGCCATGTGGGTGCTGGGGATCGAACCCGGGTCCTCTGCAAGAGCAGTCGGTGCCCGTTAGACCATCTCTCCAGCCCCAGAATTTATATTCTTTTTGGTGCTGCTTGTTTGTTTTCTGAGAGGGTCTCCCTGTAGCTCTAACCTGCATGGAACTCACAATGTAGACCAGGCTGGCCCCATCTCATAGAGATCCACCTGCCTCTTCCTCCTAGTGCTGGGATTAAAGGCATGTATCACCACACCCAGTTCACAAAATTTATATTCCTAACAGTACTTATCTCCCAGCCAAACACCACTGGGGAAGGGCTGGATGATCCTGGTCTATCTCAACTTTACAAAGACCACAGAGATATATGTAGAGTCATATTTTAATGTTTTATATAGTTTAGTTGGATGTAGGTATCATATAAATGAGAGAGAATAAGTAAATAGCTATTTTACTTAAACTTTTGCCTTATTAGAAGTGTCAAGCAGTGGAAAGCTAGACAAGTCTAAAAGTGGTCCATGGATTCAGCTTTGCTAGTGACCCTTATTTTAGACAAAGTCCATTTGTGGCAGTCATGTGCACTGCCGTGGGTTTTAGTACAACACTTTGCTTAGCATTTCCCAGACTGCACGATCTTCCAGTTTCAAATGTTATCACAGCTCATGAACTGTTTCTAATTATTTTCTGATGGAATAATGGTCATCAGCTAAATAGCTAAAGTGAATTGTCATCTATAAATTGTGCACAGCTGCAAGAATAGATTACCCTTTAGAGAAAAAAAATAGGTAACTCTCCTATGCCCAGGACTCTGCGTTGAAAGGGAAGAAATCCTCTCTCTCCTGTATCATGCACAGAGCCTTGTGTCCTGAGGTTGGAGTGAGGAACTCATTTCCACTCATTTCCAGAACATAAGACTCCTTCCACCACTAGGGGAAAGCAGGAATTTCATCTACCCTAGACTCCAGAGACTGCAGGGACAGAGATTATTAATTGGATGTATTCAGGAGGAACAGGGAAATTGGCTGCTTTATGGACTCTGTGCGGAACAGGACAAGAGGCTGCTGGCATTTGAGGAAGGATAGGAATGCTTAAAATACTCTATCCTTGAAGGTCACATCAAAGCATAAAATGTAGATTAAAATGGGACCAGACATGAAAAAAACATCTGAGTGCGAAGGTGCGAAGCAGTAGCAATGTGTCATTGAGGAGAGGAGGGACTGTAGCACAGGCATGAAAATCCTAGTGGGAATTAAAGTTAGAACAGGAAGACCAAAGAAGCCCTCTGGAATGGGAGACCTCATGCTAAGGATGCAGTAGGAGCAACTCAGCACTAGAGCACATCACTTAATGTAATGAAAGCACAACCAAGCCAAATCCAACAGAAACAGAGGACAGCGATTCAATTTCTGAAAGTAATGGTCTGGCAGAAGAGGCATGTGTTTTATTTTGTTTTGGTTTTATTTGGTGGATGTTGTTTTTATTATATTTGTTCTTTTAATATTTTTATTTTTTATTTTATATTATTCCAAAATATTATGTATATATACACTCCACACATAAGTCAAAATTAAAAATTCTGAAAATAAACTATAGGTTGATTCCTAAACACATTTAGAGATTCACATATTAACAGTAAATTTGCATGCAGGTATAAAGTATTATGTTTGATTTTGAGAAAAGAGACATCACTCCAGTCTTTATAAATTTTGCTGTGATGTCCAGCATATAATCCAAAGCTAGAAGGGAAAAATTATCAATTGAATTCCCTCAAGTAATAAAAGAGTTATTAAGTCAGACTTAAGGATTGTCCAAAAGCTGAACACATGTATTTTAAGTATCTGAGTTGATTCCTTAAACTAGTAGTAAAGCTGAACAACACGACTGAAGAGATGACTTTGTCAGAGAGATGAAACCAGTAAAAGATGAGCCAAAATGCCAAAAATAAAAAGTAAGTAAATAAACATGTAAGTCAATGCTTGTACCCACCTTCTTTCTGTAATAACTGGATTGAGAATGTGTAGCTCAATCACAGATATATTTTATATCCATACAGTGGATGGATATTGAGTTTGGATTTTGTTTTTGAATTTAAATAATTCTTATACTATGATAATTATGTTGAGAGAATATTTTTTAAAAATCTTCAGAGAGTACTTATTTTTGCTCTTAGGTGAATTTAATGCATTTATTGAATGACTTAGTTATTCATTATTAGAGAATTGCCAGTTTCTGAAACTTCCATAAAGCAGAAATTATTATTATAAACTTTAGATTTCATAATTTATATTTTGTTCTGGAACTGAAAAAGCATATGCTGGGTACATAATAGCAATGGTATCTTATCTACACTAAATGCTAATAAGCAACTCTCAAAACGACCCCTTGTTCTTGCCACAGTTGGGCTTCCTGAGTGATGAACTGTGACCCAGGAGAAGACGGGAGACAAATAAACCCTTTCCTCCCCAAGTTGGAGTTGGTCAGAGTGTTTTGTCAAAGCAATAGAGAGCAAACTAGAAAATATGGTCCCGAATTTTATGCCCTGAGAAAACTGAACACATTAATTAACATACTATAGAAACATAAACATACACTAGCTACAGTTGCAAAGTTAATCATGTGTGAGTTTAAGTTGAATAATGATAAAATAACAATATTCTGAAAATGCATCACCTCTATCTCTTTCCAGAAAGTAGTTAATAGTAAGGTGCAGGCATCTAATAAGCAGTCTCTACACCAAGTAAGAATGTTTGTTCTTTCTTTAGTTTACCTTTCCCTTAAATTATAAATTAAGAGCCTTGAGAGATAGTTCAGCAGTTAGGAGCACTGGCTGTTGTTGCAGGGGTCCCAGGTTGGTGCACAGCACACTCTATGACACAGTTACACTTACATACATGCAGGTAATGCAGTCATATGTATAAAATAAAATACTAAGTAAAATCAAAACCAAAAAATATTATTTAATATTCAACCTGTTTAATCTTAATCTTCCTAACTCAGTTTCTTCATCTGTAAAGTATAAATCATGGTTCTATCAAGACAATCACTTTGAAATTTTTGTGGGAATTAAACATAAATAAATATTAATATATATAATTAAATATAAAATATGCAAATATAAAACTATGCTTAAATTACATAGAGTGCCACCTCACTCAAAGGATGTCACACTAAACCATGTATTGCATCTCTGTCTCCTATTAGTTTGTTTATGTGTCTCTTCAAGATAATTAAGGCAATAGATACACTCTTTCCTACCACTCTTTGATGAGTGGTGCATGATATACTTATCAGTAAATATAATGATCCGTATTTAGCATACAGTGAGAAATTTCATATCTAGAGATATGACAGACATGGTTTTCTCTAGAATCTATGACCTTTCCAGCCATGTGTATTTGGCTATATTTACTGTGCTACCCATGAGTTTCCTTCCCCTGAGAAGGCTTTAAGTCAAATTAGGTAGCTGTTGATTACCCCTAGATAAGTGTTACTACTGCACCAATATAGTTTGCTGTACCAGTTGTGGTTATTGGGTTGACACATGGGTCGGAACATTGATTGAGTTTCTCCTTAGCAGCTTGCATTTTATCCTCTAAAACTATAAGAGTTAGTCTTCAGGGAGAAGGCTTACAGGTCAGTTCTAGCACCATTGCTCCAGGTTCTATGTTTGAAGGATATGCTGTCTTCAGCAATAGGGTCTTAACTTTAACTTTCATGAGGTAATAAAGGGCTGAGGTTATAGCCCATGTTATTTGGGGAGTCTCCTGAAAATACCCTGCACCACAACTCAAAGGGTAGTTTCTCCTGTCTGGCACTATGTGTCTTGCTATATGTCCTTCAGTTATACACAGGCATTCATGTTCAGACATCCTATAGGTTTATTTCAGGTTTTTAAAATTGACCTATTTCCCTCTGGCTTTTTACATCACCAAAGCTTTACTTTCGCTCCCACTCCCTGCCTAACCCTCCCTCTGCCCTCCCCAGGTTAAATGACCTCATTTTCCCCACCCCCCTTGATAAAACCTGTCTCCTAATAGCCCCTCTCTTGAATGCCTTCCTCTTTTACCCTCATGGCTCCTTATACCTACTTCTCTCCCCTCTTCCTAGTTGAGTACCCCCATTCTCCCCACTTCCCCCTCGGCAGCATCCCTTTCCTTCCACCCCTACCCCACCTCTTTCTTTCATTTTACCTACATGATGCCTTTCCATTTTCCTGGCTCCTGCTATTACACCAAGATATATACTCACGTATAAAGATTTGATGCTAAGATCCCAAAATGAGGGAAAACTTATGTTGCTTGATTTTCTGAGTCCATGTTACTTCAATAAATATAACAGTTTCTAGTTGCATCCAATTTGCCTGCGAATTTCATGATTTCATTTTTCTTTACCCCTGAGTAGAACTCCATTGTGTAAATGTATCACCTGTTCATCAGTTTAGGGATCTAAGTTGTTTCTTAGTATTGTGAAAAGACCAGCAATAAACGTGGATGTGCAACTATCTCTAATGTAGAATGAGTCCTTCGGGTATATGCCAAGGAATGTAATAACAAGAACATGTGGTAGACTCATTTTTACTTTTTACGAGTACTCCACATTGCTTTCCATAGTGGTTGCATGAGTTTGAAATCCCACCAGCAGGGAACAAGTGTTCCCCTCTCTCAACATCTTCATCAACATTTGGCAGCTTTTTGTTCTGTTAATCTTAGACAGTCTAACTGAAGTAAGATGAAATCTTAAAGTTGTTTGATTTGCATTTCTCTAATTAATAAGGATGTTGAGCACTTTTTAAGGTCTGTCTTATACATTTCTAAATCTTCATTTGAGAGCTCTCTGTTCAGGTTTATAGTCCATCTTTTTATTGGGTCATCTACTTTCTTATTTGTTATTTTTGGAGTTATTTGTATATTTTGGATATTAATCCTCTGTTGCATGTGTAGCAGGTGAAGATTTTCTCCCACTCAGTGAGTTTCATCTTCACTTCTTTGTTTTTTTTTTTCCTTTAGCTATATAAAACCTTTTACTGTTTAGTGAGGTCCAAGTCATTGATGATGACCTAAATGCTTGAGCAATTGACATTCGAGTCCTTTCCTACACCTATATGTTGTAGGTTACTGCCCATGTTTTCTTCTAGCAATTTCAGAGTTGGAGGTTTCATACTGAGGTCTTTGATCCATTTGGAGTTGATGTTTGGACCAGATGAAAGGTAAGTATCCAATTTCATTATTTGTAGCTAAAGATCCAGTTTTGCCTGCACCATTTGTTGAAGAAACTAGCTTTCCTCTATTGTAAGTTCTCGACATCTTTGACAAATACCAGGTGACTGAATTGCATGCACTCATCTTTGGGTCTTCAATCATGTTCCATTGGTCTATGTCTCCTTTTGTGCCATTACCCTTGTTTTTATGCCTATAGCTCTGTAATACAGTATGATATCTGGTATGGTGATTCCCAACCACCAGAATTGTTGATTTTTACCCACAATTCCATTGGCTATTCAGCATCTATTGTGATTCCATGTGAATTTTAGGAACGTTTTTCTATCTCTGTGAAGAATGTCATGTGGAGTTTTGATTGGAATTTAGTTGAATCTATTGATTGCTTTTGGTAAGATCGTCATTTTCACAAAATTAATTCTGCCAAACCATGAACATGGTAGGATCTTCCATCTCCTGGTATCATTTTCTATCTCATTAAATATTTAAAATTTTCATTGTAAAGATTTTCATTTCTTTGGTGAGGGTTTTTTCCTAGATATATTTTGAGGCTATTGTGAATGGGAGGATTTCCATGAATGATTTCTCTTGTTATTGGCATATTGAAATGCTACTGAATTTTGTAAATTGATTTTGAAATCTGCCACTTTTCTATAAACTTCACTCTTAGGACTGATTTTAATATGTCCCCGAGGTTTTGTTGTGTTATAATATAATTTTCATTTAGTTCCAGGATACTTTTATTTCTTTCCTAATTTCTACTTTTACACATTCATCACTGAAGAGTGTGTTGTTTAATGTCCCTGAGTTCATGGAGTTACTAGAGTTTCTTTTGCTGTTAATTATAAGTTTTATTGTATTATGGCCTGATAGAATGGATGGAATTACTTCAGTTTTTTATCTGTTGGGTTTGATTTGTGCCTTCATATGCGATCAATTTTAGAGAAGTATGCAAGCAGGGGTGTTAGTTATTGATTGCAGGAAATCTGGATGCAGTGGGCAGGTCTGGTCAAGAGGGAAGTATATCTGGGGCTGAAACAGCAGAGTGGAGGTGCTAGGTGTGCTGGGGACTCAAGGCACAGTGGGCGGGATCTGACCTCAGAGACTAGTAGGCTGTCAGTGGCAGGCAGAAAGGAGGGCTAGCACAGAGAGCAGGTAGGGACAGCCGTGCAGTTTCTAACAGCCTGAGCTGGAGGATATGGCTATCCTGGTTTAGGAAGCCAGTCCAGAGATGGGAGAGACAAGAGCAGGAGCAGACTCGGATCCCAGGCTAGAATGGGGACAAAGTGTCAGAAAAGAGAGAAGCTGCTCTGGTCACAGGGGAATCAAGGGACAGTAGGTGGGGTAGGAACAAGCCCTAGGCAGGCAGATCCAGAGGGTGGGGACAGCCTGTGGCGGGTTTAACAAATTAAACTGGAGAATCGAACTGTGTAGGGGATCAAGATTCGTTGGGTGTGTGTGGACTAAGAAGGTAATTCAGAAATGGTGGTGTGGAGCAGGAGAGAACATGGGTCCAAGGCTAGAAAGGGGACTGAGTGCAGGGAGACAGTGGAGCTGCTCAGGGTACAGGGGAATCCATCCTGTCATTAGCTTTCATAGTATCCTCAGTAGACAAGATATGCTCTGCCATAGAGGACAATGGCAGTGGACTTTATCGTGGTTAATGTATAAAACATATCAAGAAAAAACAAGGAAAGGTCTTTGTGGCAAATGTATACATTGGCAAATATTCTTGTGGGAGTAGACACAGACTCATAGAGCATATAGCTGCATGGTGTTGCAAAGGAAAGACAGCTCTTCTTAACTGTTGTCCTTCAGCTTGCAAATGAGAGTGTGGAGGCCCAATGGTGCTAAGTAGAGTCTCTGCTTCCTACAGAAAGTCCTACACAGTAATCAGGACTTTCACTCTCCTAGCTATTACTTTTCCACACATTCTGCTGCACAAGTATTAAATAAGCTATTGGCATTTTATCCTTCATTAAGTGACTATAAAGTCAAATGTGATTCATTAGAACCTTAAAATATGTTCACATAAGTCTAATACCACTGTTTACTGTTTAATACTCACATCACATCCTTTCCTACCCCCAAATTAGCATCTGCTTCAAGATTCATTATCTGTCATAAAACAATACTCACATTTTGCAGTGCTCACATCTGATTGCTGAAAAATCTCAAATGCTAATTAAGGGAAAGATGGGTTGTATTAGTAAAATATTTACCTAGAGATGCTGTGAATCTGAGAGTTCTTGGAGTGGAAACACAGGTGGATGACACAACTACCAGAAGCTGTAAATTGTTCTTTTTTCTTCTTTTTTTAAAAAATTTCATTTATTTTTTTATGTGTATGATTGTACTGTCTGCATGTAGGTTTTTGTACCCCTGCCATGCAATGCCGCAGAGGTCACATGAAGGGGTAGGATTCCCCTAGAACTGGAGTTAAAGACGGTTCTCAGATGCCACGTGGGTGCTGGGAATTGAACCCAGGTCCTCTGCAAGAGCAGTCAGCACTCAACCTCTAGGCCATCTCTCCAGCCCCAGATTGTTCTTAAAGTATGTGATAGATAATATATAGTATGGAGATGTCATCATTTTGATGGTAAGATGAAATTTTCTATTACTCTTGATTTTTAATTTTATCATTTTTTTTAAGGCAGTGTCTCCCTAAAGCCCCAGCTAGCCTGGAACTTGCTATATAGAACAGGCTGGTCTTTCTCTCATGGATATCAGGCTGCTATTCCTCTGAAGTGCTTGGATGGATGAAAGGGTTTCACCTCCATGGCCAGCTAATTTCATTCCTTACAAAAGTACTGTAACATTCCTTCGATCGTTGAGCTCCAAGTGATGTGCCCAGGCTCCTTACATAGACACTTATCTATCAGCAGTCCAGCAGTCTTCCAGCTAAAGATTATACCAACAAGGCTTATGACTATATGACAGAGTTGCCCCATGTTTCATAGTGCCTTAACATTCAGATAGATAGAGGTGAGAGAGACTTATTCTCTGATATCTAGATTTCATGGAGTATCTTAGCATGATATTCATTATAACTATATAGGATAAGATAGGTAATATATGGATAACAGAAATCAATTTGTTTGAATTCTCAGGACTAAAAACTCCAAGATTATAGCACTATTTACCATTTGATGAGGCTCCACTTGGTCATAGGACATAGATGGCTGGCTCTTTATTGAATTGTTCAACCATGGCAAAATGTCATAAGTAGCCTACATAGATAAAGGTTACACCATCATCATCTGTCATGTTTCAAATGCCCCAGTTCCTTGTTACCCGGAGAATGAGGATATCGGCTTTAGCATTTAAGTGGGGGGAACACATACCATCACACCAAGTACATAATTATATTTTTTTCTTAACTAAACCTGATAGCTTAACAAGATAATTCCATCTTAAAACAAAACTACTATTATTCATAACATGATGAAAATCTGTGGTTATTAGCCTAATAACATGCTTTTCAAATTCTGATCTAAAGCCCAATAGTAGTAGTCATTACTGGAATTAGTCATTAGTGAAATCTTTTGACACATGCAAAAAGTTAGGTAACCCCCAGCATTACTGAATTTACGTGAAGATTTTAATTTTTAATTTTTTTTACTTTCATCTTTTTTTCTTTGTTTATTTTTTTAAGGGATTCACAATATAAGAGCACAGTTGTTTTCAGATCACATTGACATTGCTTAGTGTATTAGTCACTTTTCTG
Organism: Rhizomys pruinosus; assembly: GCA_009823505.1. NCBI lineage: Eukaryota > Metazoa > Chordata > Mammalia > Rodentia > Spalacidae > Rhizomys > Rhizomys pruinosus. The sequence continues at coordinate 640,686 of VZQC01012694.1, read as the reverse complement.
TTGCTGTGATAAAATACCATGACCAAAGGAACTTATAAAAGGAAGAGTTTATTTGAGCTTACGATTGACGGTTCCAGGGAATTAGAGTCCATTGTGGCGGGAGGCATGGCGGCTGGAGCTGGAGCAGCAAGCCGAGGGTCACATCTTGCAATGAGCACAGGAAGCAGAGAGAGCGACTGGAGACCACAAGGCTTGTTAAACTCACTAAGCCTGCCCCCAATAACGTACTTCCTCTAGCATGGCCACACCTTCTAAGACCTCCAAGAACAGTGCCACCAACTGGAGACAAATGTCTGAATACTTAAAGCCTATGGGGGACACTCATTCAAACCACCACATTCCACTCCCTGGCCCCCATAGGCTCCTGACCATATAAAATGCAAAATGCATTTAGTCCAACCTTAAAAGTCCCCATAGTCTTTACCAGTTTCAATGCCATTCAAAAGTCTACAGTCCAAAGTCTCTTCTGAGACTCAGGCCAATCTCTTCATTGTAAGCTCCTGTAAAATCAAAGACAAATTACATACTCCCAATGTTCAGTGGAACCGAATACACATTCCCATTTCAAAGGGGAGGAATAGAGGCATAGTGAGGAAATACTGGACCAAAACAAGACCGAAAACCTGCAGGGCAAACACCAAGTCCAGTAGCTCCATGTGCGACTTCTGGGACTTAACTTCCAAAGGCCTTAGATGGCTCAACTCTTCCAGCTTCGCTTGCAACATGCATTTCTTTCTTAGGCTGGTACCACTCCCTGTGTGCAGCTCTGCTTGGCAAATATCTCACAGGTCTGGCATCTCGAATGTCTTGTTGGGGTCTCCACTGCCAACCAGGCTTCACATTCACAGCTTCATACTATGGCCTATCAGGGCCTTCTTTATTCAGGGATGCCCCTGCTGCACTCTGCCTGGCCTCTGCTGCTCTCTGAAACCGTGGAGGAAGAACTGATGACCCCTTCACTCTTGCAAACTTCATGCCTCTAAAGCCAGCACCACGTGAATGAAATTGCTGAATCTGGCTGCAAGTTCAGGATGGACTCTCTCCTACTTTAACCACATTTGCAAATTTTCTCTGCCCTGGACTTGTTGGAGCAGAAAACCCTTTCAGTATTTTCCTTTCAAAAGTTGGAGGATTAGCTGGGTGTGGTCTTGCCCTGAAGGTACTGATTCTGTTGTTTACTTGTAAATCTCGAGGCCTCTCCTTAATCACTTTAATCTCACCTTTCCCATTGTTTACTTGTAAATAGCTAGGCCTCTCCTTAATCACTTTAGTCTCCTTATCAAAAGGAACCTCTCCTTCACATGCCTTGGCCCCACCTTTAATCTTCCTAGTGCAGTTTTCAGATCCAAACTGTACATTCTGCATTTCTTTCTGCCCCATCTGCTCTTCTTCACTGTAGATCTGCACAATATTCACCATTAATAGCCACGCCACCATTTCTACATTATGCTGTCTTGAAATATCCTCCGCCAAAGAGATCGGTCCATTGCTTTTCAACTTAGCATCAGGCAAGCATTTGGGCTGTGGGCAAACTGCTGCCAGACTCTTTATCAAAATATCCCAGTTGCTGCCTAAGTCTTTATTTTCCTCTGGAACTACATTTTTTGCAGCCATGCTTTCTTCCAGGCTTCTACTAGAATGGCCCCTTAAGCTCTGCTTACAGTAGTCAACAGCTTTTCTAGCCCAAAGTTCCAAAGTCTTCCACATTTCTCCAAACATCCACATGGTCAGGTTCTTCACAGCCAACACCCCACTCTTGGTACCAAATAACTGTATTAGTCACTTTTCTGTTGCTGTGATAAAATACCATGACCAAAGGAACTTATAAAAGGAACAGTTTATTTGAGCTTATGATTGATGGTTCCAGGGAATTAGAGTCCACTGTGGCAGGAGGCATGGTGGCCAGAGCTGGAGCAGCATACAGAGAGTCACATCCCGCAATCAGCACAGGAAGCAGAGAGAGGGCAACTGGAGACCCCGAGGCTTCTTAAACTCACTAAGCCTGCCCCCAGTGACATACTTCCTCTAGCACAGCCACACCTTCTAAGACCTCCAAAAACAGTGCCACCAACTGGAGACAAATGTCTGAATATGTACAGCCTATGGGGGACACTAATTCAATCCACCACACTCAGTTTGCCATACAATTAGGTAACTGGTATTAGCATCCACAGATGAGGGATACCATTTGTCCTTTGTTTTTCTGGGACTGTGTTGCTTCACTCAGCATGATATCTTCTAGCTCCAGCCATTACCTGCAAAGCTCATAATGTCATCTTTCTTTACTGCTGCATAGAACTCCATTGTGTAGACGTACCACATTTTCCTTATCCACTCGTTAGTTGAGAGGCACTTGGGTTGGTTCCAGCTCCTTGCTATTGTGAAGAGAGCTGCAATAAACATGGCTATGCATGTATCTCTTTGGTAAGATGAGTCTTGTGGGTACATGCCCAGGAGTGGTATGACTGGGTCAGGTGGCAAGTTCATTCCAAGTCTTCCATTGGTTCTCCATACTGCTTTCCATAGTGGCTGTATGAGTTTACATTCCCAACATCAGTGGATGAGTGTTCCTGTTTCCCCACAACCTCTCCAGCACTTGGCATCATTAGTTTCCTTGATCCTAGCCAGTCTTATTGGAGTAAGATGATATCTTAAATTGGTTTTTATTTGCATTTCATTAATTATTGAACACTTCTTAAGATGTTTCTCTGACATCTCTAATTCCTCACTTGTGAAGTCTCTGTTCAGCTCTTTGCTCCATATATTGAGTGGGTCATTTGTTTTCTTTCTTTTTTGTTTTTTGAGTAGATTATATATTCTGGAAATCAATGCTTTGTCAGATGTTTCTGCAGTGAAGGTTTTCTCCCACTCTGTGGGTTTTCTCTTCACTTCCTTGATTGTTTCTTTTGATGTACAGAAGCTTTTGCGTTTAATGAGGTCCCATTTATCAATTGTCGACCTTAATTCTTGTGCAGCTGCTGTCTGATTTAGGAAGTTTTTTCCTACACCTATGTCTGCTGCCAACTTTTTGTTCTATCACCTTCAGAGTTTGGAGTTTCACATTGAGATATTTAATCCATCTGGAGTACAGGGCGAGAGGTAGGGGTTTAATTTCATTCTTCTACAAGTGGTGATCCAGTTTTGTCAATACCACTTCCTGAAGATGCTGTCTTTCCTCCATTGTGTATTCTTAGCCCCCTTGTCAAATATGAGATGGCTGAAATTGTATGTGCTCAGATTTGGATCTTCGGTTTTGTTCCATTGGTCAACAGGTCTGTTTTTGTGCCAGTACCAGGCTGTTTTTATGACTATAGCCCTGTAGTATAGTTTAAAATCTGGTATAGAGATCCCTCCTGTGTAGCTCTTTTCACTCAGGATTGATTTGGCTATTCGGGGTCTTTTGTTTTTCCAAATGAATTTAAGAACTTTTGTTTCCAAGCCTGTGAAGAAACTCTTGGGGATTTTGATTGGGATTGCATTAAATCTATACAAGAGTTTTGGTAAAATGGACATTTTTACAATGTTAATTTTCCCAATCCATGAGCATGGGAGGTTTTTCCATCTTCTGAGGTCTTCTTCAATTTCTTTCTTTAAGGGTTTAAAATTTTTGTTGTAGAGGTCTTTGGTGTCTTTGGTTAGGTTTGTTCCTAGGTATCTTATTGTTTTTGAGGCTATTGTGAGTGGGAAGGTCTCTTTGAATTCTTTCTCCAGTTGCTTGTTCTTGGTGTAAAGAAAGGCCATTGATTTTCTAAGGTTAATTTTGTATCCTGCCACTTTGCTGAAGCTGTTAATCGTTTCTAGGAGTTTTCTGGTGGAGTTTTTTGCATCCCTTAAGTAAACAATCATATCATCAGCAAATAGGGATAGTTTGACTTCCTCTTTTCCAATTAGTACTCCTTTAATATCCTTTTCTTGCCTTATTGCTCTAGCAAGTGTTTCAAGCACTATATTGAAGAGGAGTGGTGATAGGGGGCAGCCTTGCCGAGTTCCTACCTTTAAAGGGAATGTTTCTGTCATTTCCCCATTTAGGATGATATTGGCTGTGGGTTTCCTGTATATGGCTTTGATTACATTGAGGAATGATCCCTCCAATCCAATTCCTTCTAGGACTTTAAGCATGAAGGGATGCTGGATTTTGTCAAAGGCTTTTTCAGCATCAATTGAGATGATGGTGTGGTTTTTGTCTTTGATTCCGTTTATGTGTTTGATGATGTTTATTGATTTTCGTATGTTGAACCATCCCTGCATCTCTGGTATGAATCCAACTTGGTCATGATGGATGATCTTCTTGATGTGGGTCTGTATGCGATTTGCCAGTATTCTGTTTAGAATTTTGGCATCTGTGTTCATGAGGGAGATGGGTCTATAATTCTCCTTTTTAGTTGGATCTTTGCCTGGTTTTGGTAATAGAGTGATGTTGGCTTCATAGAAGGAATTTGGGAGAATTCCCTCTGATTGTATACTTCTAAACAGTTTCAGAAATAATGGTTGTAGGTCTTTTTGAAATGTTTTATAGAATTCTGCTGTGAAACCGTCTGGGCCTGGGCTTTTTTTAGTTGGGAGGCTTCTTACTACATCCTCTATTTCTTCATATGTTATGGGTCTGTTTAAGCTGCTGGTCTCCTCTTGGCCAAGCTTTGGTGATTCCCAAGATTTCAGATATTCATCCATTTCTTCTAGATTTTCAAACTTGGTAGAATATAGGTTCTTGTAATATTCCCATATAATTTTCTTGATCTTTTCCTTGTCCGTTGTGATATTTCCCTTTTCATCACAGATTGTATTGATTTGGAGTTGTTCCTTCTTTCTTTTTGTTAACTGGGCTAGAGGTCTGTCTATCTTGTTTATTCTTTCAAAGAACCAACTTTTGGCTTCATTGATTTTTTGTATTGTTTTCTTTGTTTCTATTTCATTGATTTCTGCTCTGATTTTTGTTATTTCTTCCTGTCTGTTGCGTTTAGGGTTCATCTGTTGTTGCCTCTCAAGTGCTTTTAGCTGTAGTGTTAGATCATTCACTTGTGCTCTTTCTGTTTTTCTAATGTAGGCACCCAGGGCTATAAATTTCCCTCTTAGGACTGCTTTTAAGGTATCCCATAAGTTTTGTTGTGTTGTATTGTCATTGTCATTCAGTTCCAGGAATGTTTTTATTTCTTTCTTTATCTCTTCCTTGACCCATTCATTATTCAAGAGTGTGTTGTTTAGTCTCCATGTGTTCTTGTAGGCAGGAGGGCTTGTCCTGGTGTTGATGTTGAGCTTCATTGCACTGTGGTCTGACAGGATGCATGAAATTATTTCAATCTTTTTGTATTTGTAGAGGTTTCTTCTGTGTCCCAGGATGTGGTCGATTTTGGAGAATGTTCCGTGGGGTGCTGAGTAGAAAGTGTATTCTCTGGTATTAGGATGGAATGTTCGGTAGAGGTCTATGAGGTCCATTTGGTGTATCATATCGTTCAGTTCAGATGTCTCTCTGTTTATTTTTTGTCCTGTTGACCTATCCAAAGGACTCAGTGGGGTATTGAAATCTCCCACTATGAGTGTGCTGGGGTTAGTCTGTGACTTGTGGTCCTGGAGAATTGTCTTTATAAAGTTTGGTGCACCAGAATTTGGGGCATATATATTCATAATTGTGAAATCTTCTTGGTGGATTGTTCCTTTGATGAAAATGTAATGGCCTTCTTTGTCTCTTCTGATTTCTTTTACTTTGAAGTCTATTTTATCCGATATTAAAATAGCAACACCTGCTTTCTTTTTGGTACCATTTGCTTGGAATATTTTTTTCCATCCCTTCACTTTAAGGTGGTGCCTGTCCTTGAAGGTAAGATGTGTTTCTTGTAGACAGCATATCGATGGATTCTGTTTCCTAATCCAGTCTCCCAGTCTATGTCTTTTGATTGGGGAATTTAGTCCATTAATATTTAAGGTTATGACTGATAGGTTTGTGTTGCTTCCTTTTGCCTTATTATCCATCTGCGGTTTTGATTTAGGTTTCTACTTCTGCAGTTATGCTTTTATTGATTTCTCCTTCTAGGTGCCTGGGGTTGGTTGCTCCTTTCTTCTGTTCTTTGAATTGCTTCAAGTATTCTCTGAAGGGTTGGTTTTCCGGACATGTATTCTTTCAAGTTGTTTATGTCATGGAAGGTTTTTCTCTCTCCTTCAACTATAATTGACATTTTTGCTGGGTATAGTAACCTGGGTTGGCATCTATTGTCCTTTAACACTGGGAATGCTTTGCTCCAGGTTCTTCTTGCTTTCATAGTTTGCATTGAGAAGTCAGTTGTAATTCTGATAGGTTTCCCCTTATAGGTCACTTGTTGTTTTTCTCTTGTGGCTTTAAGGATTTTGTCTTTGTTTTGGGTGTCTAGCATTTTAACTATGATGTGGCGTGGAGAATTTCTTTTCTGATCTTGTCTGTTTGGAGTTCTATGTGCTTCTTGTATTGGTATTGGTTTGTCCTTTTTTAGTTTGGGGAAGTTTTCATCTATTATTCTGTTGAAGATCTGATCAATACCATTCTCTTGGGATTCTTCTCCTTCCTCTATTCCTATGATGCGGAGGTTTGATCTTTTCATAGTGTCCCACAGTTCCTGGTTGTTCCACTTTTGTGTATTTTTAAATTTTTCATAATCTTTACTTGAGGTTTTTAGTTGTTCTGTGTTATCTTCCAGGTCTGATATTCTTTGTTCTGCTTCCTCCATTCTACTTCTGAGGCTTTTTCCATTCCTTTCCTCTTGATTGGATGAGTGTTTGATTTCCTTTTTCATTTCCTCTTCTGATTTCTTTAGTATTTCCACTTCCTTTTGGAGCTTCTCAATTTCTTCCTGTAGCTCTTTGCTTCGCTGGTTGGTTTCCTTATCTTTTTCAACATGAGATCTTTTCAGTGTTTTCACTTCTTTCCGGAGTTTGTCATTCTCTCTCTCTAGGTCCTTCTTGAGTTTTTCCTTCTCCTTTTTTAGTTCTCTGACTTGCTCTTTATAGTTTTTGATTTCTTTGAGTATGTTCATAATTTTACTTCTAATATCTGTGTCCTGGGCCATTCCCAGGGGTATCCCACTGTAGGAATCTTCCACAGGGTTCATCGAGCTTGGTGAGGAATTATCATGCACCTTTCCAATGTTGTCTCCTCTTCGTGTCCCTGGCACATGGGTTTCTCATTGCCTGTATTCCAATGGGAATCCCAAAAGCCTGTTCACTGTGTTGAAGGCTTGCTTTGCTTGCCTCCTTCAGATGCCTTTGTTGTTTGTTTGATTTGCTTTTCTCCTTTTCTCCTTGCTTATGGACTCTTGACCTGTCTAAGTTTTAGGCTTTCTATTGGATGTCTATCTCACTCTTCCCTTTCTGTTATGTTCTGTTCCCAAAGAATCCACTTGGACACTCCTTCGCCAATCCCAGTTGGCTGGCTGGGGGGGGGGATGCTGTTCTTCATGGTCCCAGGAAATCCCTACTGTCAAGTCTCACACAGGCCTACCTTTTTGTTTTTTGGTCTTTCTGAGACAGGGTCTCTCTGTAGCCCCAGCTGTCCTAGAACTCACTCTGTAGACCAGGCTGGCCTTGAACTCACAAAGATCCACCTGCCTCTGCCTCCCAAGTGCTAGGATTAAAGGCGTGTGCCACCACACCTGGCCAGCCCACCTTTTATAGCAGCTAGGAGGACAACTCTGCCCCCACAGCCACATAAGCCAATTATGCCAAAGATTAATAGATCAAACCAAACAATCCTCCTGGCTGAAGCTCCCAGCTCCTACCTGTGCTTCAGGTGGTCCCAGGAAATCCCCAATCCACGTGAAGATTTTTTTTTTGGTCTTTTCGAGAGAGGGTCTCCCTGTAGCCCCAGCTGTCCTGGAACTCGCTCTGTAGACCAGGCTGGCCTTGAACTCACAGAGATCCGCCTGCCTCTGCCTCCCAAGTGCTAGGATTTTAACATCACCTGAAGGCCACCACTATGACTGCTTCCATTTGAGAAACCACTTCCTGGCCAGTGCCTTTGTTTACCAAATATCAGTTGTTCTATTTATCATATGCAAAACCTCTCACTCTTTGTGTTTATGTCGTTTCAATGTGTATAGTCTGAAGTAATGCAAAAGGAAGGAATAGTTATTTTATGTGCTACGTGAATACATATGAGCCAGCTTCAATACATATGAGTCAGTACTGTAAGTTTTACTATACTGGATGAAGGCAGAACAACCATTAAAGAATATGGGAATTGCCAGAAGCTCCTTAGGTTGGGTTGGGATTTCTGACCTGCTTCCCCAAGTCTATGCTGAGATTTTGTCTCGTTGGACCTTGTGTGGGACATGTGCATGCTGTCAACATTTTTATGAGTTCATATATGTAACTCACAAGCTGTCTTGAAAACGGTTTCCTTATGGTCATCCAACCCCTCTGGGTCTTACAATTTTTCTGCTTCCTTTTCCACAATGAGTCTTTAGAGAGATGGGACTCTTGGTGTGCCCAGTGGATGGACACTGAAGGACAGTTGGGAATATCAAGAAGACTCTGTATAAAGAGAGTACATTACGTTGGGAAAGTGGCAGTGGAGAGGTGGGGTTAGGGGATTGGATTGAAATACCAATAAGGACTATTGTATGAAAATCATTAAATTCAATAAAAACCAATCTCTAGAAGTAAGGAAATTATAAAATTTGAGTTCATTTTATTTTATAAATTACTTTAAATCTTTACATATTCTTTTTATCTTCTTTTATATTTCTTTTTTATTGATGTTTTGTGTATTTTATAGATCATTTTTCAATTCAGTTCAGGCATATTCCCATTTCCCTTCACCCCACCCCACCCCACTCCACCCCAGATCATGCATTCTGCCATGAGTGTCCTGCATCTTTCTCTCAGTCATTTTCTTTATGTTTAGGAATTCAAATTTTTCTCCATTAATTTTATATTACTCTAAAATATGGATGCATACTCTTCACCCATATGCAGTAACTACAGAGACTGACAATAATTGATGGGTAGATTCTAGAGCCCATTGAGAGATTCATATTATAACAACATAGTTGCTTTCAGATAAACAGAAATATAACCATAATGTCATTCAGCTTGCCTTTCATCTGGGGGATTTGGTGTTAGCATCCACAAATGGGGAAACCATTCTCCATTTGTCTTTCTGGGACTGTGTCACCTCACTCAGCATAATGGCTTTGAGCTCCATCCATTTACCTGCAAAGTTCATAAAGTCATCTTTCTTTACCACTGAATAGTACTCCATTGTGTAGATGTACCACATTTTTGTCATCCACTCCTCTGTTGAGGGATATGGGTTGGTTCCAGTTCTTTGCTATTGTGAAAAGAGCTGCAATAAACATGGATGTGCATGTATCTTTGCAGTAGGATGAGTCTTTGGGGTATATACCCAGGAGTGATATGATTGGGTCGGGTGGTAGGCTCATTCTGAGTCTTTTAATGGTTCTCCCCACTGCTTTCCATAGCGGTTGTACATGTTTACATTCCCACCAGCAGTGGATGAGTGTTCCCCTTTCCCAACAACCTCTCCAGCATCTGTTGTCTTTTGTTTTCTTGACCTTAGCTAGCTGTACTGGAGTGAGATGATATCTGAGAGTGGTTTTAATTTGCATTTCCTTAATTATTAATGATGTTGAAAACTTTTAAAGATGTTTCTCAGCCATCTTTAATTCCACACTGGTGAAGACTCTGTTCAGTTATTTACTCCATCTTTTGAGTAGGTCATTTGTATTCCTACTTCTTTGTTTTTTGAGTAGTTTATATATTCTTGATGTCAATGCTCTGTCAGTTGTATCACTGGTAAAGATTTCCTCCCACTCTGTGGGTTTTCTCTTCACCTCCTTGATTGTTTCCTTCACTGTACAGGTGTACAGAAGCTTTTGAGTTTTATGAGGTCCCATTTGTCGACTGTTGACCTTATTTCCTGTGTAGCTGCTCTCTGATTTAGAAAGTCTTTTCTTATGCCTATGTCTTGTATGTTGTTGCCAACTTTTTCTTCTGTCACCTTTAGGGTTTCAGGCTTCACACTGAGATCTTTGACACACGTGGAGTTTATTTTTGTACAGGGTGAGAGGTAGGGGCTTAATTTTGTTCTTCTACAGATGATGATCCAATTTTGCCAGCACCATTTGCTGAAGATCCTATCCTTCTTCCACTGAGGGGTTTTTGCACCATTGTCAAATATGAGGTGGCTGAAATTATATGATCTCAAGCTTGGATCATCAATTTTGTCCCATTGGTAAGCAGGTCTCTTTTTGTGCCATTACCAGGCTGTCTTTATGACTATGGCCTTGTAATATAGTTTGAAGTCTGGTAGGGCAATTCCCCCCTGTATTGCATTTTTCACTCAAGGTTGCTTTAGCTATTCAGGGTCTTTTGTTTTTCCATATGAATTTCATGATATATTTCCAAGTCCATAAAGAAGCTCATAGGGATTTGGATTAGGATTGCATTGAATCTGTATATCAATTTGGGTAAATCGGACATTTTTACTATATTAATTTTCCCAATCCATGAGCATGGGAGGTCTTTCCATCTTTTGATGTCATTTTCCATCTCCTTCTTCAGGGGTTTAAAATTTTTATTGTAGAATCTTTGGTATCTTTGGTTAGGTTTGTTCCCATGTATCTTGTTATTTCTGAGGCTATTGTGAGTGGGAAGATCTTCTTATATTCCTTCTCCACTTATTTATTTTTGCTGTAAAGAAAGGCTACTGATTTTTCTAGGTTAATTTTGTAACCCGACACTTTACTAAAACTCTTAATCATTTCTAGAAGTTTTCTGGTGGAGTTTTTAGCATCCCTTAGGTAAACTATCATATCATCTACAAAGAGGGATAGCTTAACTTCTTTTCTGATTAGTACTCCTTTAATTTTCTTCTCCTGTCTTATTGCCCTAGCAAGTGTTTCAAGCAGTATATTAAAGAGGAGTGGTGATAAGGGGCAGCCTTGCTGGGTTCCCGTCTTTAAGGGAAATGGTTCCAATTATTCTCCATTTAAGATGATGTTGGCAGTGGATTTGCTATATATGTCTTTGATCATGTTGAGGAATGTTCCCTTCAGTCAAATGTCCTCTAGGACTTTAAACATGAAGTGATGCTGGATCTTGCCAAGAGCTTTTTCTGCATCAACTGAGATGATCATGTGGTTTTCGTCTTTCAGTCCATTTATATGTTTCATGATATTTATTGATTTATGTATGTTGAACCATCCCTGCATCTCTGGTATGAATCCAATTTGATCATGATGGATGATCTTTTTGATGTGGGTCTGAATGTGATTTGCAAGTATTTTGTTGAGAATTTTTGCATCTATACTCATTAGTGAGATGGGTCTATAGCTTTTTTCTTTGCTTGCATCTTTGCCTGGTTTTGGTATTAGAGTGATGCTGGCTTCATAGAAGGAGTTTGGAAGAATTCCCTCTGTTTGTATGTATTAGGTCTAGGCTTCCCAGAATCCCAAGGGGTACACAAGTACCCACTTCCTCCAGAAGCTGTCAATCTTCTGACCCCTTCCCCTGTACTTGAGGCCCCGCCCATGGGCATAAATGGGTGTACCCCAGCCGCCATCTCTCTCTCTCTCTGTCTCTCTGCCCCCCTCTCTCTGTCCTGCCCCTCTTTCTGCCCCTGCCCCCTGCCATGCTGTCTGGTTCCACCACATGTCTGCAGGCAGCTCATGCTGGCAGTCCCACCTGGAAGTAAAGCATGTTCCTGGAATGATTTAAGCCTCATGTGCCTTTTTTTTTCTAGGGGCTGGAGATGCACATGTCCTTTTTATAACCTAATAGTATCCTTCTAAACAGTTTGAGTAGCAATGGTCGTAGGACCTCTTTAAATGTTTTATGGAATTCTTCCGTGAAACCATCTGGACTGGGCTTTTTTAGTTGGGAGGTTTTTAATTACATCTTCAATTTCTTCTAATATTAGGGGTATATTTAAACTGTCAATCTCTTCTTGGTTAAGCTTTGTTAATTCCCAGGATTTCAGATATTCATCCATTTCTCTTAGGTTTTCAAATTTAGTGGAGTATAGATGTTTGAAGTATTCCCATATGATTGTCTGGATCTTTTCTTTGTCTGTTGTGATGTTTCCCCTTTTATCATGAATACTATTGATTTGGAGTTGCTCTCCCTTTTTTTGGTTAACTGGGCTAGAGGTCTGTCTGTTTTTTTTTCAAAGAACCGGCTTTTGGATTCTTTGATTTTTATGCATTGTTTTCTTTGTTTCTATTTCATTGATTTCTGCTTTGATTTATGTTATTTCTTCCTGTCTGTTGGGTTTAGGGTTCATTTGTTGTTGTCTCTCAAGTTTGTTTATTACCTGCAGTGTTAGATGATTTATTTGTTTCCCTTTGTGTTTTTTTGATGTGGACACTTAGGTGTATAAATTTCCCTGTCAAAACTGGTTTTAAATTATCTCACAGGTTTTGTTGTGTTGGATTGTCTTTTTCGTTCAGTTCCATGAATACTTTTATTTCACTCTTTATTTCTTCCCTGACCCATTCATTATTCAGGATTGTGTTGTTTAGTCTCCATGTGTTCTTGTAGCTAGTTGGACTTATTCTGGTGTTCATATTGAGCTTTATTGCACTGTGGTCTGATAGACTGCATGGACTAATTTCTATCCTTTTGTATTTGTGGAGGTTCCTTTTTTGCCCCAGTATGTGGTCGATTTTAGAGAATGTTCTGTGAGGTGCTGAGTAGAAAGTATATTCTCTGGTATTTGGGTGGAATAGTCTGTAGATGTCTGTGAGTTCCATTTGGTGTATTGTATTGATCAGTTCTGATATCTCTCTGTTTATTTTTTGTCCTGTTGATCTATCCAAGGTGCTCAGTGGGGTTGAAGTCTCCCACTATTACTGTGTTAGGATTAATCTGTGTCTTGAGGTCCTGCAGACGAGTGTTTGTAAATTTAGATGCACCAGAGTTTGGTGCATAGACATTTAGGATTGTGAAGTTTTTATGGTTCATTGTTCCTTTGACAAGGATGTAAGGCCCTCTTTGTCTCTTCTTATTAATTTTAGTTTGAGATATATTTTTATGATATTAGAATAGCCACTCAAGCTTGATTCTTGGTACCATTTGCTTGGAATTTTTTTTCCATCCTTTCACTCTAAGGTGGTATCTGTCCTTGAGGGTGAGATGTGTTTCTTGTAGACAGCATATGGAATGGTTCAGTTTCCTAATCCATTCTCCCAGTCTATGCCTTTTGATTGGAGAGTTTAGACTATTAGTATTTAAGGTTATTATTGAGAGATGTGTGCTGCTTCCTTTTACCTTATTTTTTGCTTGCATTCTTGGTCTATGTTTATATTTACTCTGTTATGATTTTGTTGATTTCTCTCTTTAATTGTTTAGGGAAAGTTGCTTCTTTCTTCTGTTCTTTGGATTGCTTCGAGGATTTCTGAAATGTTGGTTTCTTAGACTTGTATTCTTTCATCGTGTTTATGTTGTGAAAGATTTTTCTTTCTCGTTCAACATAGTTGACATTTTTCCTGGATATACTGGTCTGGGGTGGCATCTAAAGTCATTTAGCACAGGGAATACTTTGGTCCATATTCTTCTAGCTTTCATTGTTTGGACTGAGGAATCAGCTGTGATTCTGATGGGTTTCCCCTTATAGGTATCTTGTTTTTCTCTTGTGGATTTCAGTATTTTGTCTGTTTTGAGTCTAGTATTTTAACAATTATATGGTGTGGGGAGTTTCTTTTCGGTCCTGTCTATTTGGTGTTCTATGTACTTCTTGGATGTATGGGATTGTCTTTTTTTCAGTTTGGGGAAATTTTCTTCTATTATCCTGTTGAAGATCTGGTCAATAGTGTTGTCTTGGGACTCCTCTCCTTCCTCTATCCCTATAATATGGAGGTTTGGTCTTTTCATAGTGTCCCACATTTTCTGGTTGTTCCACACTTGTGTTTTTTTTTTTTTTCGTAATCTTTACTTGAGGGCTTTCTAGTTGCTCTGTAGTATCCGGCAGGTCTTTTTTCTGCTTCTTCCATTCCCCTTCTGAGGCTTTTTTCCATCCTTTCCTGGTGGTTGGATGAATGTTCAATATCCTTTTTCATTTCATCCTGTGATTTCTTGAGATTTTCCACTTCCCTCTGGAGCCTGTCATTCTCATCTTGTAGCTTCTTGGCTTGTTGGTCATTTTCTTTTTTCATTTCGGCCTGGGATCTTTTCAGTGTTTCAACTTCCTTCCAGGGTTTGTCATTTTCTCCCTCTAGGTCCTTCTCGAGTTTTTCAATCTCTCCCCTTGGTTCTTTCCACCGTTTGTCATTATCTCCCTCTAGGTCCTTCCTGAGTTTTTCATTCTCTTCCCTTAGTTCTTTGATTTCTTTGAATGTGTCTATAGTTGTTCTTCTAAGGTCAGTGTCTTGGCTTCTTTCCTCCGAGATCTCATTGTGGGGATCTTCTGTAGGGTTGGTAGAATTCGGAGTGAATTTAATATGAGCTTTTCCCATGTTGTTTTTTCTTTGTGTCTTTGGCATGTGGATTTGTCTGTTTATTTGTTTCTTTGAATTCTGGCACCTCAACTTTGGCTGCACAGTCTATAATCACCAATGCTCCACCTGTTAGGTCCTCTGCACTAGAGCTCCACCAGGATGATGGGGGTGGGGTGGGCTGAAGGGTGTGTTGGGTTGGGTTGGGTTGCTACTTTGGCCCATGGGCTGGTAGGCCCCCAAGAGTCAAGGCAGGTCTGCCTTGACTCTGACTCACTGGAACCTCACTGACTCCAGGAGGGTGTCTGCTACGTTTTCTTAAATGGAATACAAAGAGGATATATAGGTGGTTTAGGAAATAGTATGGAACTACTTGATCTGCCCAAAATATTGGTGAAGAAAGAACAACTCTGTTCGTTTTATTTTTTATTAAACAGGGCTCATTATAGCATTTTCCTATGTACTTTATTTCCTTTAATCTATCTCATATTTCCACCTTATTTCCTGCTTCCTTCCTGCTGACCCCTCCCTTCCAGTAGCCCACCTTCTGCCTTCATGGTACCAGGGAACATGCATTCTCTACCTTCTTTGCCTTCTCTTATCCCTACCCTGTCCATAAAATACACACACACACACACACACACACACACACACACACACACGTACAGACAAGTATAACATACAAACAGACACACACGTACAAACAAATACATAAACATGTACACACACACAAACTTGGGAATGATGGAGATTAAAGTTTAGAGTCCACGTATGAGACAGAGCATATATAGTTGTGTTTCTGTGTCTGGGCTACATTGTTTGACATAATATTTTCAGTTTTATGAAAAACTATTAGTTTCCTTGCGAATATCAAAACTCTATGGCTGAATAAGTTTCCATTGTGTACATGTACCACATTTTCCTTATCTATTCTTTTGTTCATGGAATTCTAGATGGGTTCTATTCTTTGTTATTATGAACAGTGCAGCAATGATCATAGAAGTTCAAGTGCTTCTGTGACAGGCTTTAAAGCTGAGAATGGTCTAGCAGAGACATAAAGTAGTTCTATTTTTAACATTTTGAGAAGCACCCATACTGATTTCTATAGTGGCTATACCAGTTTGAATTCCTACAATCAGTGAATAAATGTTCCTGTCTTTCCTTTCCAGGCTTCATGGATTAGCGTAGTTTCTGTGGTTTCTCTAGTTTTATTCCACATTAGTCTGATACAATACAAAGACATACTTCAAAAAAGTTTATTTTTAACACTTGCTTTATGACCTATAATATAATCTTATTACAGAAGAGATCTCATGGGCCACTGAAAATATTGTGCATTCTACGTCTGTTGTGTGGTGTATTCTGTCAAATCTAATTCATGTACTCAAGCTCTAACCTTTCTTTTAATTTAGAAGGCCTATCTAAGTGTTGAAGAGAAATATTGACATCTTCTTGTATTGTCCTATCAGGACCTATCTGACATGTCAATTAGCATTATTTTATGAGATGGTGGACTCAATATTTAGCATGTAAATATTTACAATTATATACACTTGGTTGTTCTCTTTATTAACATGAAGACTTTTATCTATTCCTAACAAGTTTTGAGTTAAGTCTAGTTTATCAGATATGAAAATAACCATACATATTGTTTTGGTTTCTGTTTTCGTAATGGGTTAATTTCTATCTTTTGACTCAATTCTTGGAACTCTTTGTTGCTGAAATGTGCTCCTATGGACAGCAAAGAGTAGGATTAGTTATTTTTAATATTTATTTTTATTTATAATTTAGGATGTGTGTATGCATGTGTATACCATATGTATCTGGGAACCTGTGTAGGTCAGGAGAGTCGTGTTGGATAACCTGAAGGTAGTTATAGGCAGTGGTGAGATGCCAATTGAGGGTCCTAAAAACCAAACTCAGGTTTTTTGCTGCAGCACCAAGAGCTGTTAAGCACTGAGCCATTTCTCAAATTTCTGGATTGGGATTTTTACATACAGCCATTTGCTCTATGACTTTTAATTGGTAAGCTGAGTCCATTCACATGTAATTTTTGATTGAGAGTGTTTTACCATTTCCTGTGAAACCACAGGCTTGCTCCTGTTTATTAGTGACTAGGGCTCTGCTGGCTTACTGTGTGGGACATGAATAATTCCTAGCCATCTTGGTTCCTTGATTCCCCTCATGAAATTCATGAATTCTTTTGATTTTAGGGGTGACCCTCACCTTCCTCCACACATATGGTTATTAGAATATTTTCTTCAGAACTGCCTTGCTTGCCACAGCTTTCCTTAATTTGTAGTTGTACCGAAATATTCTTATATTTTCATCAGTTTAAAGAGATAGCTTTGCTAAGCACAGCAATTTCGATTGGCAGTTTTTAAATAATAAAACTTGAAATATATCATTCCACACCTGGGAGGAAATACTCAGAAGTGGTCTAGCAGAGTCATCTGACAGGCTTATTTTTAGTTTTCTGAGGAAACACTGTGCTGATTCCCATAGTGGCCGGCTTATATAGAGAGAAATGCTTTATACTTTTGACCTCTCTGACATCAGAGAGCTTTGTGGTCCAGTCTAGTTGTGTTACTAATGCATATTCATTTTTTTCTCTAGGTTTGATGAATTTTCTGCTATAGTTTCATTCAGTAAATGTTATGTACATTTAAATTTTATCCCAGATACTTCCATTAACCCATGTACTCTTGGGTTTGATTAGTTACATATATTCCAGAGTTTGCTGATAATTTTCTTTATATGGACCTCATATATTATTGTTCAATTTGTTGTTAGTCTTTGAAATTAGTTATTCTTCTTAGTCTTGTCTGTTGATGCTTTTTACTTGGATGATTGATCTATTTTCAGAATTTCTGTTTGATTCTATTTCAGTTTCTTAATTTTTATTTTTCTTTCATCTTTTAAAAATTTCTCCTCCAATTAGTAACTCTTGAATTCAGTTTGTTCACTTTTTGTCTAGGTTTGAATTAACTGATTGACTTGATTCATCTGTTGTTTTGAGTCATTTATATGGTCATTGATCTTTTAAACATAAGAGTCAGAAATATTTTACTTTCATGTCAGCTATCTCATCATTTTTTATTGTCATTGTGGAGAAGCTCTAAGTTTGTGGAGCTGTTATAGAACATTGTTGTCTCGTGATCTCAATGTTATTTTGTTGTGTTTTGTGACTGCTCGAATACATAAGTCCTTCAGTGTTTCTTCCCGTTTTCTTGCTCTTCATGTTTGTTTGTTATATAAAATAGGCAGTAAAATATGTTAACGAGAGCTATTACCCATGGAAAGAGTATAATCTATGAATTTATCTGTTCCTTATTCATACACATCTGGAAACTCTACCAAACATTAATAACACTGAGGATTCAATGGAAATAAGATGAAATATCTGACTCTGTGGAGGATTACAGAAATGATTTGTCCACTGGTATCGGGGTTTTACCTATGTGGGGCAATCTTGGTCCCTTCACACAGCTTCACAGAAGGTTAAGGAGGATTCTGTTAACTATTTGGAAATTCAACAGACAGAATTCCCACTTATATCTTTTGTTCAATATACAGGGTGAAATATTAAACCGTCTTGGGCAGAAGAATGTCTGTGGTCATGAATTGTCTCAGAAAAATCAGATGAGTTAAAAAAAAAAAAAAAGAACATTTAGACTAGTTAACAAGTAACGAGGTAACGAATAGCACTTTCTATTGGGAAGATAATGGAAGGGGATTGACAGTGAAGACAACAATCGCACTTTTCCTGCTGATGGAATGTTGGCTCAGGTTACAGGCATCCCCGCTCCACCACATCTGCTCTTCACATCCCCTGAGAAGCTTTATTTTTGGCATGTAAACCCAGTGCAAATGACCACATTAGAGTATACCTTGAACCTGAAAAGTCATGAAAATCAAAAAGGGTTGCTAAAAGCCAAACGAGTAATACAAAAATGATCCAAAAATATGCATCTTTGCTTTTACACCAAGTTTACTCTTTCACTGAAAATGCACAGGCCACACAGGTACTTAAGCTACCTGGAACCTTTGGGGCCACTAGGGCCAGCTGGGCCACCTCCACCTGCTGCCCTGTCCTTCTCAAAATAGTACCAATAACAAGTATTCTCTACTACCTCTCTTTGTAGTTATTTTTTTTCTTTTAATTTAATGTCTTTCATCCAGTATTTGTAATAACCTGCCTCTGCTTCATAAATAATTAACAGGAAATAAAAATATTTGTTTCAGTTAAGCCTGGATTCATATTTCTCTGCTGTCATGATAGAAACGTTATTTTCTTTTATGCCTAAAATATGTATTTTCCTTTTAAACAGAAATTTGATTATGGAGGGGATGGCAGTAATTGTGACAATAACAAAAATTCCAAAATTTATTATTTTCTAGATTTTCATTTACAAATAACTAAATATATTTAAAGTGGAGTATTCAGATTTATGAGTGAGAAAGATTTGAGCTTGATCTCATGATTTACAGATCACTAGCTACCTAATTAATATTAATCACACTCGATTACTTCCTCTTCAAAGGAAAAGATCTTCCAAACATATAGAAGTTACAAGACAGTAAATGCAAAGTTAAACCACTATATAATAAACAAAATGTGTAGGCAAAATGAAAAGGAACATTCATTATTTTCACGAAGTTGGCATTTACTTGAAAAAAAATTAATTTTCTCATTATACAAAATTGTGTTCCAGTATTTAAATCTGTGCAGCTTCAATGTACTTCTAGATAGGGTTGCCAAAATTCATGCTTATTGCCTGAGCCAATGGCATTTCCCAGTATCAAGAAACATTCTCTATATAAAGTGATTTGATATTTTTTAAAAATTGTGTATTTTCACAAAAAAGCTAAAAAACTTATTTTCTGCATGAATTCTTTTTTATTGAATGATTTTTAAAACAATTTAAGACTGATCATTTATTTCAGAGTTCTGCAAATTTAAATAAATTAAGAAATAAAGGTAGCTTTCATGGGCTTAAATGTTTGATTCTATATGGATCGAATTTGGTTGATATCTATGAGACAGAATGTGCTGATGTTATGTTGTACACTTGAACTCACAATGCCCTCACGCCCTCCATGAAAACAGAAATTTCCATCCAGTCCCTTAGTTCATCTAAGTCACTGCTTATTTTGCCCTCGATTTCCAGCCTCACAGATGACACATGCTTAATGTTAGCCTACAGTCCTGAAGCACTCACAGCATCAGAGAATGGACAGCAGCATTCTCTTAGGGGTAGATTAATAATAACTAGAAAGACAAATGATGAAATATTGGACCAGGTGGTACAGGAAGATGGGAAGCAATGTTTTCATGGTATTCCTGTTTGACAGACTAGGATGTGTTCCAACATGTAACAAAGACACAATGTAAGGGAAAGCAATGGTCAAGCCTTCTGTAATGCAGCAAATTGGCATTATGGGTAGAAACTTCGAAGAATTTTCTAATTAAACTTGTAATTTCAGGCACAATGTTTCTTCCAAACAAAGTATACTTATTGTTCTGATGTTTTCTTATTCTTTTCTGTTAATTATTTAATATTGTTTTTATTTACATTTTATTTTCATCCTAGCCAAGAGCAAGAAACCAGAGGTCATTTTCTTCTGATTGCCGCAGGGCAGTGCAGGGCATTCCCCTGCACCTCTCCACTTCCTTCATTTATTCATGTTTTCTCCCTTTATTCATTTATAAAATGCCTGAGCACCTGTTAAGCAGTTAGCTCTGTGCTTGTTGCCTTCTGCCATCATCATAAAGCAGAGATACTTCCCTTCGCTCTATTGCCTTAACACTAGCAAAATGGGATAACGAGTACCTGAGAAGACAAGTCCACTGTCCACAGCACTGATGAACATACATCTTGATGCAGGCAGAGTTGACTTAGAGTGAATTTAGTCCACCAACTCTATGTGCAGCATAAGGGCATTTGTTCCAGGAAGGGTGAATTTTCCTAACCCAGAAAAGCCAGAAGCAATTACTGTATGCACAGACTTTGGCAGGCGGTGGTGACAGATGACATTGTGAATATTACTGATGGCTAAAAATTTTTGTTGGTCTCAAGGTAGGTATTGACAAGAATACTGAAAGACATAACGAAAGGATTTTCCCATTTATGTTTTAAGTATTTATATAGCAAAATAAATATACCATAAATTAAATATATATTATAGATCATACAATGTAGTTATTGCTTTTTCTGGTCATTTTGAATCAAACCCAAATATTCCTGGTTTAAGTTAAATTTTCATCCTGATTATTTTACAATAAAAACATTTAAATTGGAACAATAGAATCAAATTTGCATAAATATAACATATGCATCCTTAGGCTAATTAAAATTAACTTCATGAGGAAAACTCACACAACATGAAGTTCTCTGGGATTGGAGAAATAATCTTAAACTCTCATTCACTCTCATCATTTTTTCACTTTGTTATGAATATGGCTCTATTAATCCAGTAAATATTTTACAATTCAGCTCAGCACTCACGTCTGAACATGTCATCTCTTCATTCTCCATTCGATAGCAAATCATTCAAGTGAAAATACATCACCCAAATCCTGAGCAATTTGAATGCAAATTAAATCAATACAATAACTTAGAAGAATTTGCCCTTGGAAATAGTGCAAATTCAGGCAGCTGCTGGGATCTGTGTTTTGTTCTAGCTCATCTGGAGTAGTGTAGCTGTACTTACTGTACCCGCTGAAAACTGCACCGTCAAGTACAAAAAATCCTAGAGCATTTTTATCGTGTGTGTGTGTGTGTGTGTGTGAGTGCATGGGAGGAAGTCAGAGGTCAACCTGCAGGAATCAGTTCTCATGGAAGATTTACCATCACCAGGCCACTAAGCAGAGACAAAATGTGCAGAGATACAGAGAACCAAGCACTGTCCCTATACAGTGCATTGCGAGTCAATGAATATATGTAAATAAAGATTCTCTGACCTGTGCAGCTTCACACAACCTATATGGGCTTGCACAATGAGTTCTGGAAGCAAAACAGGAAGAGGAAAGTATAGAAAAGAGGCTGCTTAAAGAGAGAGAGAATGTGGGGCACTTACCTCCCTCAAATTTGTAAAGACCAAAAAACCAAAGCCTAAGGCCACCTTTGAGGGAGGGATGAGTTTAGTGTGATTGATAAATCTCTACGTCATAAAGTAGGAATTGGCCACTACTGGTGGTGACTCTTTCACCTGGAGTCCAGCAAATGCTGCAAAATCTACTGCACGTCTTATAGTTTGTAAAACAATCAGTAAGCCCTATGGTAATTCACGGAACCTCATGTTGCTGACAAGTTATGTCTTATAGGCTAAGTACAGGGAAGAGCTCTATGTACGCTCAGTATCCACTTGGCTGTGTGTCTCCAACTAGCAACAACAAAGACTGGTAAAATATCTTCTGAGTAGTATCCTGTCTCCTACCAAGGGTCAGTGCTCCTTGGACATACAAATAGTATATCTAGCCATATAGTTCTATCTATCTATCTATCTATCTATCTATCTATCTATCTATCTATCTATCTATCTATTTTTCTCTCCCTCCCTCCTTCCTTCCCTCTCCCCTCTCCTCTCCTCCCTCCCTCCTTCCTTCCCTCTCCCCTCTCCTCTCCTCCCTGCTGCCCTCTATCCCTCTTTCCTTTCTTTGCTCCAATCTTCTTGCCCTCTTATTCCACCTATGCCACAATAATGTTGAAAAAACAACTTCTGGAAGTGACAGTGTCTTTTTCTGTTACTTTTCCTCAAGGATTATAGACGAAATTTAAAAAAAAAAGCAGTGGGAATAGTGGAGACATGGCTTTAGGTAGGGGTAACATTAGACAGAAAGAAAAAGTTCAGTAATACTGGAGCCGCAGTCAGAGGGAGTCCAAAGATCAAAACAAGAACAGAACTGAAAAGTACACAATCAAAAAAAAAGCCTCCGAGTGTGTGTGAGGTCGAGTATGGAGACTGATTCACATCTCTTTTAAAAGAAAAGGATCTATCTTCTGTCCCAATCTCCTTTATACACAAAGGTAAGAGGCTGTGATTAGAAGGTATGAAATTATTCTAATTTATGTTTCTTAATTCACCTATCTGTTCAGGTCATTCATTTTTTGCTCAGAAAGATACACATGCTCAAGATCCTTCCAGACAATGTCCATTCTGGTCCATTTCAGGCACTTAACCGCCACTATATGTGAAGTACATTTTGTGTAAATGTACTCCTAAATAATCACATTCATAGCAGTCACCAAAATAGCTAAGTGGGTAAAGGGGTTTCCTGACAAGCCCAATGACCTGAGGTCAGTACCAAGAACCTACAAGTTGGAAGGGGAGAACTTGTTTCTTCCAGTTCTACACACACACACACACACACACACACACACACACACACACACACACACATGCACGCACACACACTCACCCCAAATAAATAAATAAATAAATAAATAAATAAATAAATAAATAAATAAGTAGAAGTAACAGTACCAGAAAAACAAATGACAAATGTTATCCCTCATCTGTGGCTGCTAGCACCAATTACCTAATTGTATGGAAAACTGAGCAACGTCAATGTGATCTCAAAACAACTGTGTTCTTATACTGTGAATCCCTTAAAAATATAATAAATAATATAAAAATAAATAAATAAAACAGAGTAAAAATAACATTAATAACATTTACATAGTTTAGACAGTAATATGCTCATTCAATTTATATATGTCTATATGGGAGAGTTTAATATTCTCTCTTGTTGATTTTAAATTGATTTGTCAAGAGAAGAGCAAAAATTCTATGAGAACAACTTAAGAACTATTTTCTCACTGATTCATACCTGGCCAAAGCTTGCTTCAATTCTCAAATTTCATCAATTGATAATGTATACTAGGAATTATTTAGAGACTTGGCCATATTTTTATAAATGTCAAGTAAAAATCTATTCAACTTTGTGTCAGTTACATAAATTAGTAGATTCAGATAATTTAAATGTGGTTTGATGTTCTCATTAAAATCTAGGGAGTTTCAGTAAAAGTGTATTTTGAAATAGATGATGATATTTGCAAAGTGCTGTATTTGGGGAAAGCATGCAATCATAATTATTATAACTTTAGATTTATTTTCTCCATAAGAAATGTGTGCACAACTTATGTACCACCCAAGATGCTCTTCCTAGAAGCTTCAGCACACTCAGCTCTTGGTATAATCTTTCTGCCTCTGAGCCATTATATATGGTCCAGAAAGTGTTTAAGGGTACGAGTGACATTCACTGCTGAATCATTTTAGCTCAGATGCAGTACATATTTTAGGAGTCAAAAGGCCTATGCTTGAAAAGCACAGTGAGCCCCAAATGACTTCTATAGACTACTTCATATGTGATACCACCACAACAGACAATTTCCCACACCATTTCATGAAGGAAAAGATTACATTAAAGTAAATTCTACAGTGTCTCTTGGTATTCTTCAAGGCAAAAAAATTACCACCATCAAATGTTACTTCCCAAAAATGTGTCAGGCTTAGCCCAGCAGGAGTTGTTTTGCTTATCCAGATCCTGTCTAGAATCCTTGATCTTTGCTGATTTCCAAAGCAAAAAAAAAAGAAAAAAAAAAACACTTTCCATTGTTCCTCATTGATTGGTACGAAAGTCACATCTGAATATTAGTTAACAGGTAACTGACCTCCAGAAAGGTGGATCTGGGATTATGGTTTTAGTTATCATACCCATTACTCAGTCCCATAGATTTGGGCTCCTGGTAGGTTGGGTGGGATGGAGACAGTTCAGCACTTCTGAAAGTTAGGAAGCAAAGCAAAAAGAAAGCAACAGGAGGAGTTGGGATGCTCTAAGATTCCCCTGCAGGCCAGGCCCCTATCACTGAATTGTCCATGAAGCCCTACCATCTTAAGATTCCTCCCACCAACTCCTACTAGTGCCATAGGCTGACAAGGAATGCTTTCATATTTAGCCCCATGGGATATTTCATATTCAACACAAAGTGGACTTCCTTCATATTTGGAGATCGGATCATTTTAACCACCTGAAACAAATCATGGCCTCAAGTCAAGGTCAAAGTTTAAGCAGGGAAATGCTTTGGAGAATGTAGGGTTATCTTCCCAGTGGTCTCAGCGGAGTTTGTCTGAGAAGCTGTGATGACAGAAAACGTCCCTGAGCAGGAAAGACAGAAGCGGCATTCCTACGGCTGTCTGCAGAAAATAGACTGTGTCAGCAGACTTCAGAGCAGAAGACCCTTCAGTTCTTCACTGAGCTATGCTTCCATTTAGAACCTTTGAAAGAAGGGCCATTTCCAATACTCAGAAAAGAGATGGATACAGCCTTACTGCTATTCTGTGTCACCGTTTCCCAAGGTGATTCATTAGTATTAGGATATGAATGGACATTTTGTGGAAATTCGTATTGGAACAGGGCTGGACCTGAGTCAGGGAGGAAAGCAGACTATGGGCACAATGACAAGGCTGCCAAGACAAAGAAGTCATGAAGTTAGGAGGGCGGGTTGGACAAGTCCCAGTCTCCCCAAAGGATTCAGAGAGTTCAGAGGTTACCTGGGATAAACTGATTCATGACTGGCAGGAAAGTAAACACAGACATAGAGTAACACATTCAATTATGCCTATATGTTTGCACATCCACAATTACATGTAGATTAATAAGATGAAGGAAGTCTTTGTTCAGCATTCTTTCCATGCCATGTAATTCTCTCCCTTTCTAACATTCAATGTGATAGAGATTATATTATGCTATCCATAATACAATTACCTAAAAGGAGAGATAATGAAAAATTATTAGTTTCACACAAATGTGCATAAAATAGTTACATCCCATTTGTTCCTGATCATGCTCTTCTAAAAATGCCCATTTCAAATGCATGATGTCAATCATCTAAAACACTGCTATATCAAGTACATGGTTAAAAGCAGAGATTTCCCACTCTGATGAATTTCCCAAGAGAATTAGGCCTTTCTTTGCATTTTATAAATCTGATAACTAGAAAATATTTCTATAAATCAGGTTTGGGCACTAAAAATGCTAAGTTTAATTTTTCCCTCTGGTTCTAAACTTCTGGAACTGGGGACCCTCTGAACATAGTGTCTGTATACAGCATTTGTCTCTCAGCTTTCTTTGTCCTACAACAGAAAACCAATTATAGAACAGTCACAGGCTTGCCATTTCTGGTGTTTTTTATTTCTTCTCATAGATCCAGATTTCCATCTGGTGCATTTCACTCTTAAAATGCTTCTCTTAATATGACTAATGGTGAAAGCTGCCAGAACTCTTGGCTTTTGATGTTTAATACTTTAAATTCTTACTTTTGCTTTTTTAAAGCTATGTTTCATGGATAAGGAATACTGGACTGAGCAGTTTAGATTTTATCCTAATGATTAGAAAAAAATTGTCCTCAGGCCAGCTTCAGGAGCATCTACAGTAAGTATATAATTATTTTACTATCACTATCAAATAATTCAACAATCTCTATCTCTTCTTGATTTTTCTCACTAGCTTTTCTCTTTTTGTATGACAGATAATTCTTTATTGGATAAAAATTATTTTGAATTTTATCTCATTGGATGCTGGACTTTTTGTATCACACCTTTAAAACCCCTTCATATTAGTCATGGAGAGTAATTAAGTTACAGGAAAACCTTTAGATTTTTAAGAATTAGGTTTTAGACTTGTTAGCAGCTTTAGTCAAGGGGTAATTTGGCTATACTGTTGAAGCAATACCTATAAACTATTCTATTTGAAGTTCCGAGTAATAAAAAATATTTTCTCACTTAACAAATGGGATTATAAACTATTCTTATCCCTGATGGACCCACCTGTTTTTTCTCTGGTGATTTATTATTAACTCTTGCATCATCAGTCATTATTTCTGTTTCACTGATGGGTGATCAGATGCAGACCCTGTAGATCGGGGTTCTCGGCTTTTGGTGAGGCTCTCTGCAATACTGTGTCTATGTTCTCTCCCTAAACTTTGCACTCAGAAACACAGCATGGCACTCTGGAAACTCCTCCAGGCACTGAATTGGCAAATGATGATGCTCACCTTGAGCATCTTTCCTTGGGGGTCATTGACCTGCATGTTATCTGAACTGTGAACCAGGATTCCCAGTTCCAGAAATTTAGAGCCAGAGGGAAAAATTTAAAGTTAAAAATTTTAGTGCCCTAACCTGATTTATGCAAACATTTTCTAGTTATCATGTTTGTAAAATTCAAGGAAAAGACCTATTTCTCTTGGTAAACTCGTAAGACTGGGAAACCTCTGCTTTCAATCATGTACTTGACACAGCACTGCTTGAAACTATTGACACAGCACACTTTTAGATGGGCATTTTTGGAAGAGCATGGACAGGCACATTTGGATTGTAACTATTTTATGTACACTTGTGTGAAACTAGTAATTTTTCATTGTCTCTCCTTTTAGGTAATTCTATTGTGGATAGCATAATATAATTTCTCTATTTTGTATTCATCTACTTTATTGTTCATTTAATCTAGTAGGATAAACTTTGTCCTTTACTCTCCATCGTGGTCAGTTACAAAGATATATTCAAGTATAACAACAATGTGTGTAAGTGGATGAGAAAGGCCACTAAAGTATCTGAACAACATCCACCCAAGTGTACTTTCAATTCATCATCCAGTAGCTGGAGTCCTGGATGCTCATGGTTACTCCAAAAGCACTCGACAATTGCAAAAGATGCACCATAACTCAGCACTCCAATATTGGCTTCTGCTGGGCCTGGAGAGATGGTGCAGCAGCTAAGACTGCTTGCTACTCTTGGAGAAAACCAGAATTGTGTTCTCAGTGTCCATGTAAGGCAACTCACAACTGCCTGTAACTCCAGATACAGTTGATATGATACTTCTGGCTTCTGTGGGTGCTTGCACACACATGTGTATGTACATAGAGGCATGCATACAGGCAACTATATAAACATTAAAATAAATCTTTAAAAAGGAGGTTCTGTTGTTTAAGCATTAGCATTAATTTAGGTTTTATGAAGATTGTAAACTTTATACTGCCTGAAATTTGAAAGTCAATGCAAATTCTTTTGTTTATTGATTTTTTAATGTATTTCATACATAACTTTTCAATCAGTCTTAATCACCTTTATACTCATTTCTCCCTTGGCACACTCCCACAGACACCCCCCACAACCCCGGAGTTCACACATTCTGTCATTTGTGCTAGGGTCCATTGCACCAAACTACTCTTCACACCCACTCACCCCTATGTTATAACATCTATAAACTACATTATAGTTGATCACATCCCATAGAATGAACCTCATCAGTTATTTTAGTCATATGATTTCATTTAAAAATGTTTTTCCTTGACTTAGAAATTTACAACCACATCAGGATTATTCAAATGCAAAGAATTAGCCTGGAATTTTTCCGAGGATTACTTCTATGGCAACACAACATCACATTTAGTTGGTGTCTGCACAGAAACAGCCTGACTCTTAACATCAACCAAGACCAAGACCCTGATCTGTTCTGAGAACTTTCTCCTCCAGATGCCTTCCATAGATGTTCCCTTAAATAAAGACCTTGAAATCTGTTAATTGAAACATCACATCCAGTATAAAAGGGAGAAAAATGTGGAACCCAGCCTTATCAGACAGAGATTTTCCCTATGTGAGACCCATTGACACAGAATTCCTTACACAACAGAAGTTAGTCTAAGCCCAAGTGCTCTTAACAACATAAATGGGATAATTCATTGTTTCAAATGAATGTTCACTACTTTCAGCTCTTGACATTTTCATATCATACCCATACATTATAAAAGTCATAAATGACTAAAATTATTTAGGTTGCAAGAATAGCCCAGACTCTATTAAGTGTGTTTATAGTATTAACAAACTGAGATAATGTTAAGTGGTCTCAAAACATAAGATAAACTTTGGTTACAATATTAGGTAAGATTCCATTTGTCCATAAAAGTAATTTCCATAGTTCTCCATTTTGTTTTGTTTTTTTTAATTCTTGTTTTAAAATTTAATGTGTATGAGTGTACTGTCTGCATGTAAGAAGGTGCACCTGTGTCGTGCAGTGCTGAGGAAGACAGAAGAGGGTGTCGGATTCCCCTGGAACTGGAGTTACAGATGGTTCTTAGCCACCATGTGGGTGCTGGGAATTGAACCCAAGTCCTCTACAAGATCAGTCGGTGCTCTTAACTGCTGAACTATCTCCCCAGCCCCATCCATTTTGTGTTTTTTTTTAAACACAGGTTTATTTATTTATTTACTTATTTATTTATTTATTTGAATGTACTGTCTGCATGCAGGTTTGTCCACCCGTGTCGTGCAATGCCGCGGAGGTCAGAAGAGGGCATCAGATTCCCCTGGAACTGGAGTTCTCCTGGAATTGGAGTTACAGATGGTTCTTAGCCACCATGTGGGTGCTGGGGATCGAAACCGGGTCCTCTGCAAGAGCGTCGCGCTCCTAAAACACCGCTAGGAACATCTCCTGCAAGCCCCCCCATCTTGTGTTTATAAATGAAGAAGCATATCAATTTGTACACAAAGCACATTTCCAGGAACAGTCATTCCCATAAGCCTTACCAGGAATAAAGACAACAAGCATCCTTGAAGCTCATTGTAAAAACTCTTTGGCATTTTTCAAAGTGACAAGAAGTCAGGAGATACTCTGATTCCATGGTGCATATCGCTTATCTAATTGCATGTCTTCCATTACGTAGGATCGAAAGGTTAAGCCTGGAACCAAGCTGGCACCCATAAAGAAAACAGCCAAGAAACTGGACTAGAGACCAAGACATCAGTCCAGAGAAAGTAGAGTGTTTTGCTTCTCATCCACACTGTGCCCTTTTCTAAGACGGGAACAACAATGGGCGGACAATTGCGGAGAGAGGGACGTGATTAATGGTGATGCTTAAACTACACATATATAGCTGGACACTCATTTGATCGACTTTGATTGAACATACAAGCCCCCCCTGCGGATGGTGGGACCCTGAGCTGTGTGGGTTTGGGGACAACTGCTTGCAAAATGGTTTTACATGAGGATGCTTCGTCACTCACACAATTAGCACCTATTGTTTAAAAAAAACTGAAAACCAAAACAAACAAAAAAGCAGAGAACAGATGCAGAAAACTTATGCAGAATGTTCCGATCACTGCGATGGGTGAGGGGAGGGGTGGGGGGGAAGGGAAGGGGATTATTGCCTGAACTGATTGGAAAATGATGTATGAAAATACACAACGCATCAATTAAAAAAAAGAGAAAAATAAGAAAAGAGGCAAAAAAAAAGAAAAAAAATAAATGGTGACCTTAAAAAAAAAAAAAAAAAAAAAGAGGAGAAGAAGAAAATATGTTCATGGCTTAAAGTTAATGTCTAATATTTCTGGAACCTATGAAAACCTTGGAAATAAGGCAGCTATATTTCTGCCCACACTGTTCAGGGGAAGAATGGGTTCATCTGTCCTGAAGAACCACTGCTTCCTGGAAGGGTCGGTGACTAATGAGGCCCACTCAGAGCGGTTGGGGAGCATCATCTGTCTGCCTATGGGGCAGCAGGCTTCAGTAGCTCTATTATCTTCAATGGGGGGGGGGGGATAGGATAAGAATCCAAGCAGGCCATTTCTATATAATCCTTCTAAAGGAAACACTGTCCAATTTCCTATGGAAGGAAATGCCTGGGAATATCAAAGTAAACCTACTTCACTGAAGAAAATCACTTGTCCATTCTATTACCATTTGTAAACTAAAATCTTCAAAAATATCTTCATAGGATAGATACCAAAGCCAATATATTCTTTTTCGTTTATTTATTATTATTTTTTTTATGTGTATGAGTGTACTGTCTGCATGTAGGTTGGTGCACCCCGTGTTGTGCAATGCCGTGGAGGTCAGAAGAAGGTGTCAGATTCCCCTGGAACTGGAGTTAAAGATGGTTGGTGCTTAGCTGACACGTGGGTGTTGGGAATCAAACACAGGTCCTCTGCAAGAGCAGTTGGCACTCTTAACTGCTGAGCCATCTCTCCAGTCCCAATATTCTTAAATATGAAACAGAGAATAGGAATGATTTTTCATTAAAAATTCCTTATATTGAAAAAAGTAGTATGCAGTTTCCCATACAATTAATTACCTATACAGGGTATTACATATAAATTATGTCATAATTAAGGGAAGCATATATTAATATTCTAATAGCATCTTACTTCTCTTTTTTTTATTAAAGAACTGGTGAAAGCCTTTGATTATCATAAATTAAGTTTTAATCTATCATGAATTATATTTTACTTTGAATGAAGAATATTCACTGAGTGCTAACTACATCAGACACACTATTCTGTGGCTTTAGAAGAAAGCCTCTCTCTCCTCCTGAAACTGATTCTAGTTTCATTTCTATGATAAAATGCCTTGACAAAAAACAATTTCTAGGAAAACATGTTAATGTCAGCTTACAGTCTATTATTCCAGGTTACAGTCTATCATTTGGGGAAGTCAAAGCTGGAACTTCTAACACCCAGTTACATCATACCCACAGACATGGAGAGAAAAGAGTGCTTTCTTCCTTGTTCGTGCCCAGCTGGGTCTCTCTAGCATACAGCTCAGGACCCTCTGCCTAGGAATGGTGCCTTGCACAGTGTGCTGGGTCTTCCCATATCAATTAATCTAATTAAAGCAACTTCCCACACACAGGTTCCCCGGCCAACCCAATGTAGACAATGAATGTTCACTACTTTCAGCCCTTGACATCTTCATAGCATACCCATACATTATAAAGGTCATAAGTGATTAAACTATTTCTTCAACTTTCTAACAATATTATGGAACAGACTTGTTAAAATTAAAGTTATACATTATAATACAGATTCACTTCAAGTTTCTTTTGGATGATACTTTCCAAACAGCCATAAATAAATGACTTTATTTACACAGCTTTCCAACACCATCCATAAGAATAGTGAAGTTTGCCTATTGTCAGGGTTGACGAGAGTGTGCACAATCCAGAATGTGCAGCTCTGTTGATATGGCTGAACCTAGTGATAGTTATCAGGAGTCATTCACACCCTCTGCTTCACAGAAGGAAGAGCTATGGTGGATCATTCCCAATTTCAACCTGAGTCTGCCACATAAAGTCCTCCACAGGCATTCTTATGAATACACATCCACAAACCCAGGTGCCCATACACATGAAAACATGCATACACACATCCCAACATACATGCATATGAAAGCGGAAAAATAGAAATAAGTGAAATTCAATGCACACATACTTTTGACTCTGGCTTCCCTGTAGCTATCAATTCTTTATTCTCCATAATAGCAAACTCCTTCCGAGAGTGGTCCACAAAGGCATCTCCTCATTTCAACTTCTTTCTGTTGAACCTCCTCAAATTAGACAATCATTACACTTTATACATACTAATCCATTTCCAGAAGTCACAAGTATTCAGACATTGTTGAATTGATTAATTCACTGTATTATAATATATATATATATATATATATATACTATATACTATATCCATATATAATACCTGTCATCGGCACTTTGTCTGAATTATTAACCTATTATTTTTGCTAATTTCTTAGTTTCTAGAACACCTCTCCACTTGAAGTTCTACCTGAAGTTTCCCACTCTGATCTTTCATAAGTTTCTCAACATCCAAATAACATATTTCACATTGTGCATCTGATAGAGCACTTACTCATCTGGCATCAATGCCTGGATGAGATCATCCATGCTCAAGCAGCTCTGTCGGCTTTCATAATTTCAGTAGTCACAAATTTGATGGCATCCAATGTGAATGCACCTCTGAAAAACCAAGAACTACCATTAACTTCTGAAAATTATGAAGAAAGCCTGGACCAGTAACATCACATACTTCATTCTAATTTCTCAGTTTCTAACTTTTTGATCTCTAAACTCATATACCTTAAAAGATTTCTTTCTGCTTTTTAAAAATAATTTTTCATGCACTGTAATTTGATGGTATTTAGATGCCCTCTCTTATCAAAACCTCCCCTTACTGCTACCTCCAAATTAACATACTCTGAGATATATTAATATATCTATAATATAACATTATAGATATATAATATTATATAATATCATGTATAATTTTATATACAATATATTTGTATATAATATTTTTAATATATTTAATATATACTCTTAGATATATTTATATAATATATATAAATAATATAAATAATATTCGTATATAATTAATATATACTCTTAGATATAGAGTATTAATATAATATAATTAAGAAGTATCCAACACCGAGATAAAGGCCAAATCAGTCTGAATTAAAAAGTAAACCAAGGCAGGCATTTATTCCAAGAAATACCCTCTCTCTCCAGCAAATCCAGGGCCCTTTCTGGTGAAGGACCAAGAGAAAGCACATGTCAGGAAAGCAGGGAGGGCCTTTTATAGGTTAGGGGAGGGGAGATGGTGAAGTGTTTGAACCAACCAATCGGGTCAGGTCAGAGGCCTGATGGTGGGTTGGAGTGTGTGTGTGTGTGTGTGTGTGTGTGTGTGTGTGTGTGTGTGTGGCCTGGCCTAGCCTAATGGATCTGGTCAGGGACTTCCTGAAGCTTTCCAGCTGTTTACTTCCTGAGCTCAAGGTGCTTCCCAGCAGATGGATCTCCCCTTAGAACACCCTGTTTATTACTTAATTTCCCTCCAAGATGGAAAGTTTTACCTCAGCCCTGAGCCCTGACCTAACATCAATAATATTATATATCTATATATAATATTATATATTATATATCTAATATATCTATATACCTAATATTTATCTACTCTAATATATATTAGAGTACATTAAATTTGGAGGCAGAAGGGGAGGTATCCATAGAGGATGGCATCTAAATACCATCAAATTACAGTGCATGAAATATCCTATAGAGGGTGATTGTATTCTCAAATCTCTTTCAGTGTGGGCTCCAACCACCGGAGCCTGGTTAACCTACCAAGAGTCCTAGCCGTGAAAGACACTGTTTCTCCTCCCTCCCAGCAGCCATCAATTGGGGAAAGTCCCTTAGACTGTGTTGGGAATTCTTATCCACTTCCCCATGTGCCTGCTGGGATTTTGTCTAGTCTGAACTTGCATGGGATTTATGCATGCTTTCATTGTTACTGTGAGTTCATATGATTAACTGATAATCTGTATGGAAAATTTTATTTCTTGTGGTCATTGACCACCTCAGTGTCTTAAGTATTTCCACTCCCATCTTCTGCAATGATCCCTGAGCCTTTGGAGACAAAAGTTGGTAGAGGAGTTCTATTCAGGGATGCGCTCTCTGCAGCCCCTTGTTCTCTCACATTGGCCAGTTGTGGGATTCTGTGTTAATCACCATATGCTGCATAAGGAAAAAACTTCTCTGGCAAGTGTTGACGAATTAATCTATAGATAAAAGAATAGATCACTAGGAATCAGTTTAATACTATAACTATTTAGTAATTATTTATTAGGAAACTAGTATTAGGTTCTTGCTTATGCAGGGTAACTTGTCTATCCTCAAGTTCCTGTCACGTCTGAGTCCCTTGCTATGAAGCAGTTCTTAAATTCTCTGCCAGAATAACCCCTAATCTTTAGGGTCTTCTCCCTTACACTAAATGTAAATTATATTACATATGTTCAAACCGGTGGAAGGAAATTATTTTAGACTCCTGTTCTCAATTGCAATAGTCCATTTATAAATTACAACTTGTCTTCAAAATGTAGTTACCTCTGCTGTGAACATCCTAAAATAAAACACTCATTATCTCTTACCATGATTATGTTGATGACTTCCTAACCATTTAGGGTCTCTTCTCCTTACCATGCTTACCTAAATGTACTTTGTGTAGACATGTACTTGTGAGTATATTTATATGTTCCCATCCATGTATATATTTAAATCTAAATTTAAGTTAAATAACATAATTTCTATATTCAAAAACTATTAGATCTGTTTACTCTGTATAAATCTAGTGGCTGTGAGGCCTTGTATAATTAATCTACTCTCAGGCTCACTGATCCCTTATAATGTCCCTACTTCACCTAAACTATCCCTCTTCCTTAAATAAGCATCATAGTCATCTGCCTAGGATCATTGGAATTAGGCTTTCTGGACTTAGCACAGCTTCTAGTACTTCACAGGACTCTCTGCCCCATCTTTATCGGCAATTTGCATCATTTTATTTTAATGGCCTTCCTTTATCATCAATCGAAATTGCAATGCCATCCTGTCCAGGGCTCTTCCTGCAACCCTACTTCCAACTTGGCCTCATTTAGACATATGAGAGTCCCCCTTCCTAGTCCATATTCTTCACATCTATTTATGTTTATCTATATTGCTGCTCTGTACTTTTTAAAAACTATTTTGGTTTCTTTTTCTCCTCAAACTCTAATTTTTTTTTTTATAACAAGCTACGCTTCTCTTTTTCTGGCCCTGGAGGCTCTCATGCCTGAATCAGTGCATGGAATGTTGGAAGTATAAGACAGCATTTTCCAAGGAATTAATTAACGACCTGGTGCATGTGTTCCTCATTGAATGTTAGTTCTGCCCTTCAGGGTATGGAATTGAATCTAGCAGTTCACTTCAGAAGATTCAGAAGCTTTATCTGTGAGTTCACCTGGAGGGGTAAAAGCCTGATGATTCATCCTGACCCAGCTAAAGAGAGACTGATTTACACATCAAAATGACAATTTATTAATTCCATCTGAAGAATGTTATTGTCAGCCAGAATGAACCTTCATCACTTATTAGGGAAGCTTCCATGAAAAAGCAAATTAAGATCAGAAGGTCACTTAGCAAATATAAAATCAAAGTGAAGGAAATTTGAAGTCATCACAAGGTATTTTAATCAAGCAATGGCAGGCTCACAAATCACCCTTCCCAAATGCCATGCAGTTCTTATGAACAGATTTTCCACTCAATGTGCACTTTATTCTCACATAAAGACTATGCATTCTTACTCCAACTTTCTAGGAATCTCTATCTCCAGACTTCCTTGTATCTTATTCCCCATCCTCTCATGTCTAGAGAAGAACTGAATACAATTCCATTCCTGAAGGAGACACCACCTTGGCCTTAGATGATTCTTGTACTTGACCTGTTATCTGCTGACTTGATTGCTCAGTCCCCCAAATGACTCAAGTCAGAATCTCAAGATATGGTCAAGATATGACTAGATCACTAAATGATTAGTTTTGTCTGTCTGTGTATGACAGATTGGCATGTAGAGCAAATCAAAGCCGTCTGTGACTGAGGAGGTAGGCAATTTCTCTTGGAGATACATGTTGAGAAGCAATGATTTCCATGTCTAGGGAATATATAAACATTCCTACCAGACTTCCATATTGTACATTAGCTACTATCTATTGTCCACTTCAAAATAAAATACCATCTTCCAAGTGATTTCAAAACTACACTTTATATTGACATCACAGTAGAGCCCAGCAACAAGAACCCACTGTGAAATAACACAGACTAAATTTGTCTTCAAAATGTGAGATTTGATATACTTTGTTAGGTCTCAGCTTCATCATAATTATAGTGTTTGTCTCATAACCACTGTTATTACAATTAAATGAAATAATACCCATAAAGACATTCCCATGGTACTTGGCACATGTTAGAGATTAATAATAATGATTGAACTACAGACAAAGACTTTGTCTATGTAGTGCAAATGCTCCTAAATACACCGAGTAGTATGAAGCACTTCTTTTGTTAGAAAAATACACATTTTAGCCAGGTGGTTATAGATATGACAGTGTTTACAGAGAGCCAGAATCTCCTCATAGATCTGCCTCCTAAGTATTGAGAGGCTTCGTTCATTCTGCTGGTCAATGCACTGCTAGCCTACAAATGACTGGACATTCATTACTTCTCAGCTTTAATACAGAACCCTCTAGTAAATAAATAAAATTGAAATTTCTAAAATCAAATACGGATTTGGAAGCATGTTCCTTTCCATTTTTAAAGTCCCACTGCACATTAAGAATAGTAAATAATCTCTTTGGAAGTAATCAAATACAATTTGCCTCATGGATCTTCTTAGTGGGTAGCAGATGTGAGTCTCCACTACATACACCCTTTAAAAATATCTTGATGATAATGTTTTAGGGTGTGTTTTAAAATACAACTGTGTTATAGAAAGGTCTTGGTGTGGCTTGAAAATTTTTCCTTTGCACTTTTAAATGCATACAGAAACTCTAAACTCCCTCCATAGGCCTCTAGAAAAATACAGTGCATTCTGACTCATAAATCTTGCCCTGAACTTCAAGGCTATGACAGCCTTGGAAAGCAGATTAATGACCTCCTCAATAACAGAGATTCCCACTGAATAGTCCTCAGGACATGAGATTTTGTTCCTGGAGAGTCATGATTAAATGTATTTAGTTAGTTCTGTTCTAAGCATATGAAAATTTGATCTTTCCTGGCTGGGATGTTTAACCATGAAAGAAGGATCACAGACATGCCTGACGAGGAGGATTTTGGCTTTCAGTGGTAGCTTTGGGGATAGAGAGTGACCATGAGCCAAGGAATGGACAGGTTTGAGAAACTGGAAACAGTGCTCTGCTGACAGCCAACAATACAGAGACCCAGGTCTTAATGCACAAGACTCAAGTTCTGCCAATGGTAGGAACAAGCAGAGAAGCAGATGTGTCCC
Source organism: Rhizomys pruinosus (assembly GCA_009823505.1). NCBI lineage: Eukaryota > Metazoa > Chordata > Mammalia > Rodentia > Spalacidae > Rhizomys > Rhizomys pruinosus. The sequence continues at coordinate 603,607 of VZQC01012694.1, read as the reverse complement.
AGAGCCTCTCACAATCAGCACTGCAAGCCAACAACAGCACAGTTCCAGCCACCTGAAACTCACATCAAATTTCTAACATAAAGAAATGGAAGATAGCTGGGAGTTCACACCTTTAATCCCTGCACTGGGGAGACAAAGGGATCTCTGTAAGGTTGAGGCCACCCTGGTCTATATATGGAGTTTTAGGCCATCTGGAGCTACATGACAACCTGTCTCAAAAATAGACCCTAAAAAAAAGGGAAGTTGCTGAAATTGGCATGCTGAATTTGTAATAATTTGTTAAAGCAGCAATATAAAACCAGTGCAATAGTCTTCACAAAGCATGCATTTTGGGTATTTAATGCAAGCCAGATTCTGTGCACTTGGCACTTGCGTGTATCAAAGCATGACATTCTCACAGTTCTCCTGAGGCAGGTGATACAAACATGTTCATTGGTGGAAACATAAACATGGAGATATTAGGAAACTTCCTCAGGAACATATAGCCAGTAAGTGGTGTAGCAGAACAAAAGTTCAATTGCAGGTCACATGACACTAGACTCCAGTTTCTGAATCACAGGGGACACAAACTCAGGAAGGATCTTCTTATGGGTATTGTGATTTTTTTGTCTGCTGTAATTATTGACTCCCTCATTAAAATGAAACAACACATCTTTCATTTTTCCTAAAATTGTTTGAAAATTGATATTTTCCATTGTGATTTCAATATTTAGGACAAGGATGAACATAAATTATACTAATTTTATTAGCTTAATTTAAATTTTACATTCAAACAAATATATGCATCTAATTGGTTACAAATCTGTATTTCCTAAAAATATTCTTCACACTATTTAATGTCTCATGAATCACTGGCAATAAAAGAAACATCTAAGTCTTCTAGCTGTATAATATTCTCTGTTGTGAACTTAGGCAACTTATTAACCAATTAATTACATGCCTTCTCTGTGCTTGGTGCTTTAGGTATGGAAAGAGGAATAGAGAACTGTCATGTACAGCCACACCCTCCATGCATAAAAAGCAAAACACATGAAATCAACTTTTTAAATTTTTTTTAATTTTATGTGTATGACCAGCATATGACCTGTATGTGCACCCAATTTTGTCCTGCAATGCCCACGGAGATCAGAAGAAGCCATCAGATGCCCTGGAACTGGAATTATGGATGGATGTTAGCCACCATGTGGATACTGGGATTTGACAGTGCTCTTAACCTCTGAGCTATGTCTCCAACCTAAACATAAAACCAACTTTTATGAACTCCTCAACTTCCAGCAATTCTCTTCCCAGAGACAAAGATCATTTGACCATTTCATACAGTGAACTGACCTAATTAGAAAACATTTCATTTATTCGAACTGTCCTCATTCCTCTTCTCAACTTCCAAAATGAATGTGGTGAAGTTTAAAGCAAACAGGTTAGAGAGACGTAACTGACTGTGTATGTGCTCATTTGCAGGTATCTGCACATATGTATATATAAACCTAAGCACAAGCCCAGGATAGCTAGCGTGGGATAAAATACACCTTTTTTTAAGTGGAATTAACATCAGACAAGCTGTGAATGACAAAGATGGAATCCAGCTTATGTAGAAGTAGGGGTAAGGGCAAAGCCAAGAGCCTGAGCAATGCTCTAAATGCTTGCTGAGAACTCACAATGCTTACTGAGGAATGCGGAACTCTGGGAAGCTGTTGGTGCCATATCGTGGCCAGGGGCATAGAAAACGCCCACCACACAGGGCTGGTGGTGTCCCACGGAGAACACAAGGTTCATGCTAGGACTCTGGGTGGCCATCACTTTGTAGGCAAGCCTGATTAAACTCTCTAGTCTCCTGAAACTAATTGCTCCTTGTTTTGCCTGGTAACCAGGGAACCTGTTACTGGGGTGGAGGTGGAGCTCCACCTGTGGGCAGTATCCCCAAGTAGAAGGTATCTTGGACACTTGCACACATGTATATCACTTCACACAGGTCCTCTGGATGCCATCAGTTGGCACCAAATAGATTCAGTCAAACCTGTTTGATCTATTAAGCATGCATAAACAGAAAATCAAAGCATGGGAAACTCCAAGTAACCAGGATGGCAAGTTCTATAATGCCTTTATGACTCTTCTCTTGTTGTTTCATTGAGAATTGTAGCTTGATGGGAGAGTACTTGCCTAGCAGGTACAAAGTCCTAGGTTCCATACCCTAGCACTGAAAAAAGAAAAAAAAGAGAAAGAGTAGATCTTTGTTTTAGGCTTCTATATACTAAGGACATGTTTCTTTGGGGTGCCATTAAAAATCACTATAGTTACAAAATCATAATAAATATAGAAACAAAAACTCACACTGCCGTTAATCTGAAAGCTGAACTTTCAACCCGTAGGCATTGTTGGTAACTTTTGAGGTCTCTCTCATTGCCCTGCAGATGGTGACCTTCTCTGTGTCTTCATGTGGCATTTTCTGCTTTGCACATTTGTGTTGTCTGTGTTACACTCACACTTCTTACAGGGTTACCCATCATGTTGGAATTTGGCCAGTTCAGATGCTCTCATTTGAACTTATTTATCTTTAAGGCCTATTTCCAAATATAGTCTCTTAATGAGACTCTGATGGTGAAGACTTTATGAATTCGAGGGAACCCAAAGCAGCCCATTTTTAGGCGACTTTAGTATTATATTTGGTTCTGAATAGAGAATAATCCTTTTCACAGTTCCTATGTCTATTAGTCAATTAAAGAAGGCAGTTTTACCGGTTTTATAAGAGTTTACCTCTGTAACAGTTGGCTCCAATTTACAGTTAGAGAATGACTTCATCATCATCATATTCCTCCTTGTTCTATGAAGGAGAGGTAAGAAAGTCTCTCATTTAAAACTTTATGGCATCCACATATGAGGGACACCATTTGTCGTTTGTTTTTCTGGGACTGTGTTACTTCACTTAACATAATGTCTTCCAGCTCCATCCATTTACCTGCAAATTTCATGATGTTGTCCCTCTTTACTGCTGCATAACGATGGTGTCCCTCATATGTGGATGCTAGTACCAACAACCCAGATATAAATATTTCTCATGGAGAGGGAGGCATAGTAAAAGAACAACAGAAAGACTGCATCAGAAAATGGACTGAAATGGTGAATTGGAAAGGGGGGATGGGTGGGAGAGGGACACGGGTGTATACTCGATTAAGGCATATTTAATTGACGTGAGCTCAGCAAGTACCCAGTTTCGCCTAGACACTGTCTACAGGACACATGGTGTTTTAGGACTTAGTAAAAGTAAAAGTAAACATGTGTATATTAAACAACATTGGTTTACAGAATCTGATAAAAATGGTAATGCATCTGAATTAAATGGAGATATAATTCGCTGTTGCCCACATTTGCTTTACATAAAATCTGTAGAGCAAGAACTTTGGGATTGACACATACAAATTTTTCTTCTATAATTTCTCTGTTGTACAGTATCACCTGTGATTCTCTTAAGATGATTTAAGTAAAAATAAATTTGCTTCCCAAGTTAATCATATATAGTCACCCAAACAACATGGGTAAATTTGATGAAATGACTTGATGAAAGCTATGCCTTGACTCACCCTATAGTATGTATAATACAATATCTTCTGGAGACTCATACGCTAATTTTTTAAAAAAAAAAGGGGGGGGGGGATACAGAAAGACATGAAACCTTTTCATCAACACCCTTGCAATCAAAATCTTAAAACTAAACTATGGGAAAAGATTTTGTTCCAAACAGGACCCAAAAATGTCCCCAACTTAACTGCTGAGACAGAACGCTCCAGGTTTGCATTGAGTAGGATTACCAAAAAGTGGCACCGGACAGGAGAAAGGCTGCCCCGTCTACATTCAAAGGAAGAAAAAGACAAGCCTCAGATTGCCATAAACATCGACCCCCTCTGTTGGATTCCTACATGTAACAACTAGTTATAATGAGTCCTAATGGAAACTTACCTTCTAGGTGCCATAAAGGTTCCGATATGAGAGACTTCCTTGCCTTCCCACCCATAGAATAAGGAGGAATATTATGATGAGGAGGTCGTTCTCCATCTGTAAATTGGAGAAAACTATTGTAGAGGTGATCTCTTATAAAAAACTGGTTTTAACATCTTTCTTTAATTGACTACTAGACATGGGACCTGTGGAAGGGACTACTCTTGTCCGACCCAAATCTACTACTAATCCTAGGGCTATGCCACTCAGGCAAAATAATAATCAGGATCTCTGACATCAGCAATGATTGTTCTACCAGGTGGATGTGGCCAGGGATCCAAGGCCCCACAAAGGTAAGGGATCCTTGCCCCTAAGTTGGGTTACCTACTGGAGGAGAGGCAATAAGACCCGCTGCCGAAGACCTGACGTTAACTTGGGAGGGAGTATTGAGACCACACATGCAAGTGTACCGATGGCCCCTGGAAGCCAGAGCAGAGAGTGTACCAAAGGCCACTAAACAATAAAAGCAAATATGGGTCCCTGAGTCAAGCAAGACCCACCGCCAGCACCAGCTACAACTCACATGCCTGGAAATACTGTGCAGCCGGATCAGACATTTGCCTTTGTTTACCCCAAATCTCATTGGCTATTGGCTCTCCCTTGGAGAAATTAACCCATGGCTGATGCCACAAGCTTACCTCCTTTACAGGTTAGGAGATATCATAAGGCCACAGTAATACCCTGTCATATTAAACAGGGGGGAAAAATGTATTTCTGGATTAAACATATCCAAACATGTGTCTATGCTAAAGTGGCCTACCATAACTATTGGTGCTGTTTAAATACCTAATATCTAATTGCTTGTTCTTCATTAGAGGATCGAAAAACCGGTTTATTCCTGGACAAACTGTCAGCCCTGAAAGGAAAACAGCCATAATTGACCAACGTCAAGTCAAACAGCTATAGAGAGAGGGGACTGTTTTGCTTCTCTTCATCCACCTGTGCCCCTTTTCTAAGCCTCGGAGCAACCTGCGGAAGGGAGGGGGGAGTGGTAGAAGTATGTAAGGGCTGCGCTGTGTGTGAATGGGAAACTACAGCAATGTAGTCTGACACTCATTTGATCAACTTGATTTGAACAAACAACCTGTTCACCCCCATGGATGGTGGGGCTGTGGGTGTTGGGGCAAAACAGCCTGCCTATAGGTTTTACATGAAGGATGCTTGACTCATGGATTATCACTTATAGCCTAAAAATGAACAAAAAAAAAAAAAAAAAAAAAAACTGAGAGAAAGATGCAGGACAGTATGGCAGAATGCCTGATTGATCTTGGATGGGGTGGGTGTGGGGGGGCGGGAACGGAAATAAGCCTGAACTGAATTGAAAAAAAAAAATGTATGAAATGCACAAAGCATCAATAAAAATTACATATAAAAAAAAAAAAAACTTCTTTGGCCACTACGAAGGTTAAGTTTTGTTAGGACCTCATTATAAATAGTTGTACAAGAGGATCCACACGAGGGTTTGGATGCTCTGTAAGTAGTCTGAGCTTTTTCTTCCTTTCAATGTTCAGATGGGCCAACCTCTTCTGCTGGCACTCCGTTACATCCTCACTTATGCCAAAATCGTTATCTTTTCTTTCTCGGCCGTTAAGTTGGTGCGATTTTTGCACCTGTTGTGAACACTTGCAACTCTTTAACCGTTAGTTAGTTTTTAAGGATTTGGAATGCAAAGCTTTTCGACAAAAAACGTTTCATATATATCTGTCCCCCCTTTTTTTTTTACGGTTTTTGTTTTTCTGACCCAATGCGAGTCCATACATAAGGGCCGTGTCTGTGGTTTTTTGTTTCGTTGTTTGTTGTCTTTCTTTTTTTTTGCGTCTTTTTAACGACAGGGTTACCCTGTAAACCTCCACGCCTGTTCTCGGAAACTCACTCTGGTTGAGGGACCCAGGCTTGGCCTTTGACACTCACAATAAAAGGGTATTCCTTTTCCTGGGGCCTGCTTCTGGCGATGTCCCTACCAAGTGCTACGGATTAACAGCGCCGTGCGCCACCACGCCCAGCTCAAAAACGGGCCAGTTATCTGCACATACCTATCATGCTGGAACTCAAAGGTGCCGAGTTCATCAAATTCACCCAAGCTGTTTTTGGGGGTGGGACTCTTATGGACCATCAGAGTCCCATTTTTATGAGTGTCTGTCTACTTTTCTTCTAGCTTATTGAATTTGAATGCCAGTTTTAACAAAATGTTTTTAATTTCTTGAATTATGGAAGCGAAATACGAGCGTTTCCTATACCAAATCGATATGTTCACCACCCTGACCACCAGTGCCTATCTTCTCCGACTGGCTGCTTTCCAAATGTACATTAACGCAAACCTCCATAGTTTTCATTTTATTTCCTTACAAGTGATAAGACAGTTTTTAAAAAGATAAAAGTAGTAGTCACTCAGAATTCTGAACATATTATGTAGGTGCCGATCACATAATTCTGCTTTATATAAATAGCTAGCATAAATATGAAATTTGTGAGATTAAAATATATTGTTCAGTATTACTATGCAAATAAGTTATACTGTTGAGTACACAATGGAGTTCTATACAGTCGGTAAAGAAATCAACACATTCATGAACTTTGTAGGTAAATGGATGAGCTAAAAGATATTAATTAAAGTGAACGTGTACAACACAGTCCCAGAAAAACAGAGAATGGTATCCCTCATTATGGATGTCTAGGCACCAAGTATACCCTACGTTATTATAAATATTTCTTTGTTGCGAGGGATGCTAGTAAAAAGAAAGAACAACAAAGTACTGCTCAGAAAAAACTGACCTGACTGATGCTGAATCGGAGAGGAGGTGGAGAGGGCGGGAGAGGAACACAGGTGTCATATTCATTAATGTTATATTTACTTGATGTGAATTCAAACCACAGCATCCAATTTTGCCCAGACTCTGTCCACAGGCAGCTGTTTTAGACTTAGTAAAAAGTAAATATGTGTTATATTACAAATAACATTGGTTTAAAGGTGTTTTAGGTGTCTTTAGGACTTGGTTAAAGTAATATGTGTATATTAAATAACATTGGTTGTTAAAAGGTTGCTGATAAAATGATAATATGCACTGAGTTAACTAAAATATTTAAATTGATTGTTTCCACATTTGTTTTATTTAAAAATCTGTTATAAAATAATTTTGGGACTACCAAAGCTATGCACATAAATAGTTCTCTGTTTTCTCTGTACATGTTTGGCTTAGTGGCACTCCTTTTACCTGTAGGATCGATTTTAACTAAAAACAATTAAGTTTGCTTCCCAATTAACCCACAACAGTCACCAAAACCAGCTTGGTGTGGAATTGATGAAAATCTGAGCCTTCGACTTCCAGTCCTATAGTATGTGCAATACAACGCCGTTTTGAGCACTCATGGGTCATAAAAACAATCAAAACCTAAAATAAAAAAGGGGGGATACAGCAATATATATGAAATCTTTTTGTCAAAAACTTTCGCAAATTCAAACTTCATAAAACTCAAATACGGATAAAAGTGTATGTTCCAACAGTCAAATGTCACCAACTTAATGCCTGAGAAAGAAAGATACAGTTCATTGTGTAGCTGTACCAGAAGTGCCAGCAGAAAGGTTGGCCCATCTGAAACATTGAAAGGAAGAAAAAAAAAGCCTCAGATTGTTACAGACATCAAACCCCCTCTGTGGATCCTATTGTAACAACAATTTATAATGAGTCTAACAACAAACTTACCTTCTAGGTGCACAAAGTTTTAAACGAGGAGACTTTCTTACCTCTCCTTCATGAACAAGGAGGAATATGCTGAGGATGAGGTCATTCTCTACTGTAAATTAGAGCAGACTATTACAGAGGTAATCTCTTTATAAAATCGGTAAAATTGCCTTCTTTTATTGACTAATCGACATAGGAACTGTGAAAAGGCTTATTCTCTACTCAGAACCAAATATATCATACTAGAGTCTTTACGCTATGCACTTAAGCAAAATATATTAATACAGGCGAGCTCTGATATCAAGAAGGAGCAATGGATTATCTACCAAGGAGATTTTGGCCAGGGATCCAAGCCCCCTCCAAAGGGTAATGGCTTCTTGCCTGTAAAATGAGATACCTGCAAGAAGAGAAACAATAAGGCCCTGCTGTCGAAAACCAGAACTGATTGTACGCATGGGAAGATGTATTGAGACCGTGCTTCAAAGTGTACAGTTGGTCTCTGGATACCAGAGAGTGTTACCAAAGGCCACTAAACCAAGTTTTGCGTTAAGCAAATATGGGTCTCCTTGAAGTCAAGCAAAAGGGACTCCTCCATCAGCACCAGCTACCACCTCATCTGCCTGGAGCTACTGTGCAGCAGAGGCAGCCCCCCCTAGGCCTGTATCTCCTAAATCTAATTGGCTATTAGCTCTCTCCTTGGAGGAATAACCTACAGCTGATGCCACAAGCTTACATCCTCTAGTGGTTAGGAGATGTTATAAGTCACAGTAAGATCCTGTCATATTTTACAGAAAAAAAACGTAATTCATGGATTAACATACCATCCAAACATCTGTGTCTATAACAAAGTAACCTACCATAACAATTAGTACTGTTTAAATACCTATATATCTAATTGCTTGTGCTTCATTAGTAGGATTGAAAGGTTATTCCTGGACAAATTGTCAGCCCATGAAAGGAAACAGCTAGAATTGACCAGAGTCCAAAACGACAACTCCAGAGAAAGTAGACTGTTTTGCTTCTCATCCACCTGTGCCCCTTTTCTAAGCCTAGGGAACAATCTGCGTTAGAGGGGGCGTGGTAGAATGTAAGGGCTGAGATGGGGGTGAATGGTGAAACTATAGCAATATAGACTGGACACTTATTTCATCAACTTGATTGAACATACAAGCCCCCCCAGCTGGATGGTGGGAAACTTGAGCTGTGCGTGTTTGGGCACAACTGCTTGCAAATTGGTTTTACATGAAGGATGCTTGTACTCATAAATTATTACTTATTGTTAAAAATGAAAAAAAGTAAAGAAGTAATAGAAAAAAAGAAAACTGAATGCTTATGTTTTATGAAACAAATTTGATAACAAATACTAACCGAAAGTGAAATATCCCGTGGCTTTTCTCATAGTATTCTAGGTTGAATTGAGTATAGATGACTCTCATGTATTAAACATGGCTTCAGAGGCTGTTTGTTTGTTTTTTTTTTTTCAGAATAATTTATCACCAGTCACATAAAAACCATTTAGGAAGACCTTATAACTTGATTAAATATGATTCTATATTCATTTACCCTATACTTGTACCAAGGCAGTTCCAAATTTTTCAGACAGGAGGTTAATCACAGTGACTCAACAACTTGTGGGAAACATATCATACAGTAGCTATTGTTTACATAGTTAATTCCATAATTTAAAATGAATATGTAAAAAAAAGACAGAATAATTTGCATGTTCAAAATCAACTTGTCTCACCAGGCTAATATTAAAAAGACAGAAGAAAGTGGGGGCCGGGGACATGTAGAGGAAAAGTGGAGAAGACAGAGACAAAAGAAAGAGTGGAGACGTTAGAGAGAGGGAAAGAATGAGAGAATTTAGAAAGGAAATGTTAACCAAAGATCCAAAGAAAACACAGCTACTAAGTATCTGGATGTTCATAATAACAACTTGAGAGATGCACATGAAAACAAGGCCAGAAGAGACCTCTCAGTGCTTGTGTCAGAGACAAAGTCTACAAATGTCAGAATCAGGGACGAAGAGTGGGAAAGATGCACTAGAGGGTTTCTGGAAATTAAGAAATAAGTGAGCATCAGGAGTTTCCTCACAATTATTAGCTGGGTTTATGCTTATAAGAGAGAGATGATTTTTATAAGCGTTTAAGGTATGTTTCAGTTATTCTTATTTACAAGAGTGCTGTTTACTAAAAGTTCAAAGACCAAACCATAAAGTTCACTGATGTTAAGCTTGATTCTACTATGATTAGTATGTTTTTCTCTTCTCATGCTACTTGTTTTATACAAATCATTTATTACCTAATAATAGATGCACAATAATTTCCTTGGGAAAATGAAGTTTAATCCTTTTAGTGTCTAGTAAAATAACAAGCACAAGTAATTTCACCCTAAAAATACTTCATTACATTGACCCAGTCATTGATTCGCTGTCCTGGCCTGGCAGATTTATTCTCAGGCCAGATTTTAGTACCTTCTACTGAAGATTATGCTTAACTTAGCTTCCTTGGAATATGACTACAGTTCTTCAAACCAAACAGATATCTCTCATGTTTATAATATAAAATGATAACATTCACATATATTGTATGGCAATTGATTTTGAGCTGAAATGTTTACTCCCAGAAGAAGGCTTTTTAGACACAGGAAATGAATGAAATTTATAAGGGTCAAGAAGTTTAAAAAAAAAACATAAAACTCTCAGAAAATTCCCGATACATACAAAATTCTTTAGAACCCTCCCCAAGATACAAGTAACAGCAATCCTACAGACAGCTGAGTCTGTGACCTGTCAATGTGCCTGAAGTTTGTGTGGAGAGCTCTAGGCAAACACATTTTGTGAGTCATCATCTAGAATGGGCTGGAATTTCTAGAGATATAGTTACTTTTGAGGTATCCATCATTTTAAACTAAACGTTGTATTTGTTTAGTATTTGTGTCCATGTGTGTCTACTTTAAATTCTCAATAGTCTAGTTATAGAAATTAACCCAAAGTGAGCCTGACCCAGAAAGAAGGACCAAACCATACTCAGGAGGTGGAGGGAGTTTATCCTTATGCGCAGGCTCCAGAGAACTCGAGGAATGGAATAAAAGTACATACAGGTTCTTATAGGGATTTACATATTATCTCTTAGCAGTAAGTATACTGGTGGCTTTGACACTTTCAGCACAGAGGTATATCTGCACCTTAGGTAATTATAGAAAATTTAAATAATGTTATACAAAATATATGTATTCCAGGCAACTGTGGGAAAGAGTTGTGACATTCCCCAGTAGCATGATATACTGCTGGTGCCAGTACAATCTTAGCTATTTTACCAAATAAGTCATATTTTTCTAGGTGCTTCCTCAAAACCACTGCAAGGGACAGCATTCTTCAGGTCCTCACAGATTGTGGTTCTGTGGGGTTATCTGTTTTGTTCTGTGACAGCTTAAATCTTAGAGTGGGAGATTCTTCCTTCTTACTGCTTTTAAATAAAGATCTAAAGTAGAGGCTTATAAGGTTAATCTTAAAAGCACTATTACAAAGTTTAACTACTTTTTCTACATATATCAACAAGCACATTTACTATCATATTTATTATTAGGAGTACATAGGGTTCTTATTAAATACATTTATATTTGCTATTATTCATCTGTCATAATAAAACCAGTTATATTGATGTCAGAGTTCATTAGTTCCAACTTAGGTTAATGTTTCCCCATCCATCTAAGTCAGAATTCAGATATCGCATTGGCCTCAATGTGAACCTTGACACCAGAAGAAAACTTTACATGAAGTAAAAGTGAAAAATAAATCAACAACTATACTTTTGAATAGCCTATCTATGTTGATATTTCATTTGATTAATGGACTTTTTTGGAGTTTCTAAAATTAAAAGAAAAGAAGAAAATGGTTTAAAAATGAGGGGGGAGAACAAAAGGAGAAAACATTCTTTCACAAACGTTTCTGGCACTAAAAGGCAAAAAACGTTACTTCAAATTTACAGTTCTATCTCCAATACTCTTAGAAGTAAATTCTACTAAATTACATTAGTTTCAATGACAGGAGCTACTCTACTACATTTATGAAATTGCATCTTTTTGTTGCTTACTCCGAGCTCTTCAGAGCCCTCTTTGTTTTGTGGTAAATTCTCTTAGTCTGGACTAACAATGTAATTGCTTCTCAATCGCACCTCAGGTTAATATAGATCTGTGTTATGGTCCTGGAGAGAATTTAACAGAATAAGAGGACAATTACAATCTACCCAACTTCATGCTTCCCAGCAAATAGATATTCTTAAACACTTTCAGCAGGAGTAAAGAGAATAAAGGATTCCTAACAGCATCAAATTCCTAGTGGCAATGCACAGGGAGATTATTACTTGGAAAAATAGCATCTGCTGCTTTTAGAACCAGGTACTTTTTATTACTTCTAATGTTTGAGAAACCAAGAATTCCCTTCATAAGCACTGTGTTGTACCGATGAGAAATTTTATTTGATCGGATGTCTGGTAGACACTGCAGAACTGTCAGGAATAAACAAAATCAAAATAAGAGATGGATGCAAACATGGAAATGGTGAATTCCTAATGGCTTTAGTCCCTGCTCCATCTTTAGCCCGTTTGGAGTTGGAACATTGTCAGACAGTGTTCTAGAAGCAAGTCAGGCAAATATAAGAAATACCCCATTGTTTTATATCTGCAATGCTGAGCCACATACACAGATTCTTGGTGAGTGTAAAGGGAAGTGGCATGAGTTGCAAAATTTTCTTCCAGGCTGAGTTAGAAACAGTCCATGAAAATGTCTCATCCTAATACAGGGTTATGGGAACATATTCTTTCTAAGGGGCAGTATTCTCTGAGGAGAGACTGCCCTGCTTCACTCTCCAGACAGAATCCAAAGAAAAAAATAAGCATTATATATATATATATATATCATAAGCACCCTGCTGCCGAAGAACCTGACGTTAAAATGGTAGGGTGTATTGAGGACCCACCATGCAAGTGTAACAGATGGCCTCTGGGAATGGCCAGAGAGTTTACCAAAGGCCACTAAACCAAATAAAGCAAATATGGGTCTCCCTGAGTCAAGCAAGACTCCACCGTCAGCCCCAGATACACCTCACCTGCTGGAAATACTGTGCAGCAGAGGCAGCCCTGTGCCTTGTATATCCCAAATCTCTACTTGGCTATTGGCTCTCCCTTGGAGAAATAACCATGGCTGATGCCACAAACTTACCACCTCTCTACAGGTTAGATGTATACGCCACAGTAAGGACCCTGTCATATATTTAACAGGGGGGAAACTTGTAATTCATGGATTAACATATCCAAACATGTGTCTATGCTAAAGTGGCTACCATAACTATTGGTGCTGTTTAAATACCTAAATATCTAATTGCTTGTTCTTCATTCTCGGATCGAACGGGTATTCCTGGACAAACTGTCAGCCCATGAAAGGAAACAGCCACAACTGATCAAAAGTCCAAGTCAACAGCTCCAGAGAGGTGGACTGTTTTCCCTCTCATCCCCCTGTGCCCCTTTTTTAAGCATAGGGAGACAACCTGCGGAAGAGGGGGGCGTGGTTTTGGTAGATGGTGGTAGAATGTAAGGATGCGATTGGGGTGAACGGTGTTTGATGTGGTGAAACTACAGCAATGTCGTCTGGACACTCATTTGGATTCCAAACTTGCTTGAACAAACAACCTGCCACCCCCAACTGGATGGTGGGGCTGTGGGTGTTTGGCACAACAGCCTGGCAGATAGGTTTTGCATGAAGGCTTGTTTTACTCATGGATTATCACTTATAGCTAAAAAATGAAAAAAAAAAAAAAAAAAACTGAGAGAAAGATTGCAGGACAGTTATGGCAGAAGAATGCCTGATCTGGGATGGGGGTGTGGGGGTGGGGGGGAGGGAAAGGGAAATAAGCCTGCACTGAATTGGAAAAAAATGTATGAAATGAACCAAAGCATCAATAAAAATTACATTAAAAAAAAAAAAACTTTTATGGCACCTAGAAGGTAAGTTTTCTTAGTGACCCATTATTAAATAGTGTACAAGTAGGATCCACAAAGAGGTTTTGGTGCCTGTAAGCAGTCGGAGGCTTCTTCTTTCCTTTCAACTGTTCCGATGGGCCAACCTTTGCTGGCCTCCGCATCCTCTCACTACAATGCAAACATGTATCTTTCCTTTCTCAGCAGTTAAGTTGGTGACGATTTTTGCACCTGTTGGAACATTGCAACTCTTTAACCGAGTTAGTATTTAAGATCTTGAATGCAAAGTTTTTCGACAAAACAGGTTTTATATTATATCTGTTCCCCCCTTTTTATTCTTACGGTTTTTGTTCTTTTACCCATCGAGTCCATCAAATAAGGAGTTGGTGGGTTTTTTTTTTGTTTCGTTGTTTGTTGATTTTTTTCTTTTTTGCGTCTTTTAAGGACAGGGTCTACCCTGTCAGACCTCCACGCGTGTTCTGAACTCACTCTGGTTGAGGACCAGCTGGCCTTTGCACCTCCAACAAGGTACTTTTCTTCTGCCTGCTTTCTACGCTGTCCCTCAGAAGTGCTACGGATTAACAGGCGTGCGGCCACCACGCCCAGCTCAAAAAGGGCCAGTGTACTGCACACTACCTATATGCTGGAATTTCAAAGGTGCAAGATTCATCAAATTCACCCAAGCTTTGTTTTGGGTGACTCTAGTTGGACCCATCAGAGTCCCATATTTTATTGAGTGTCTGTCTACTTTCTTCTGCTTATTTGAATTTGCATCGCAAGTTATAAATGTTTTTAAACATTCGTTGATATATGAAGCCATATCACGCAGCGTTTGTCTATCCAAAATCGATATGTTTCACCACCCTGACCACAGTGCCTATCTTCTCCGAACTGGCTGCTTTACAAGTACATTAGACCTCCATTAGTTTTCATTTTTATTTCCTTACAAGGAGTAAGACAGTTTTTAAAAAGATAAAAGTAGTAGTCACTCAGAATTCTGAACATATTATGTAGGTGCCGATCACATAATTCTGCTTTATATAAATAGCTAGCATAAATATGAAATTTGTGAGATTAAATTATTGTCAGTATTCTATGAAATAAGTTATATGTTGCGTACACAATGGAGTTCTATATCAGTGGCTAAAGAAATACAACATCATGAACTGTAGGTAAAATGGATGAGCTGAACAGAATCTAATTAAGTGACACAGTGTAACAACACGTCCCAGAAAAACAGAGATGGTATCCCTCATATATGGATGCTAGTGCCAATAACCTAGTTATTATTAAATATTTCTTGTAGAGAGGGTGGCTAGTAAAAGAAAGAACAACAACGGAAAGACTGCATCACGAAAAAAACTGACTGACGAAATGCGTGCTGGAATCGGAGAGCGGTGTGAGGGGCGGGAGCGAAGGCAAACAGCGTGTCATATTCATTATGTTACTAGTTTAATTGATGTGATTCAACACAGCTATTCAATTTTTGCCCAGAATCTGTCACATGGCAGCTGTTTTCGAGACTTAGTAAAAGTAAATATGTGTTTATTACATAATAACATTGGTACTTTAAAGGTGTTTAGGTGTTTTAGGACTTAGTAAAAGCTAATATGGTATAATTAAATAACATTGGTTTTAAAAGGTTGCTGATAAAAATCGAACTCTGCACCTTGAAAAAGCTAGAAAAATATTTAAATTTTTTTTCTTAACATTTTTTTATTTAAAAATCTGTATAAGCAATAATTTTGGGATCTGGCCACACAAAAACCGTTCTCTAAATTTTTTGGCTGTACAGGATATCAATTGTAGCACTCTCTTTTACCTGTAGGATTGTTTAACTTAAAAACAATTAAGTTTGCTTCCCCAAGTTAAACCCACATTACAGTCACCCAAAAACAGCTTGGCTGTGGACATTGATGCAAAATCTGAGCCTTTCGATCTTCCATCCTTATAGTTATGTGCAATACAACTGGCCTTTTTGGGGACTCATGGGTCAAACAAACAATAAAACCTCTAAATAAAAAGGGGGATACAGCTATATATGAAATCTTTTTGTCAAAAAAACTTTGCCAATTATAAATCTCAAAAAAAAACAACTAGAAAAAGTGTATGTTCCAACAGTCAAAATTGCACTCAACTTAAAGCTGCTGAGAAAAGAAAAAGATACAGTTCGCATTGCTGTAGGATTGTCACCAGGAACGTGCCAGCAGAAACGGTTGGCCCATCTGAACATTGAAAGGCATAGAAAAGCCTTCAGACTGCTACAAACAATTCAAACCCCTCTGTGGATCCTACTGTAACAAAATATTTATAACCTGAGTTCCTACAAAACTTACTTTCTAGGTAGCCACAAAGTTTTAATACGAGAGTGACTTTCTTACCCTCCTTCCATAGAACAACGGAGGAATAATGCATGATGATGAGGTCATTCTCTTAACTGTAAATTGGAGCCAACTGTTATAGAGGTAATCTCTTCTTACTTATAAACTGGTAAAAACTGCCTTTTTAATTGACAATAGACAAAATGATAATAGCAAAACAACTATGAAAGGATTATTCTCTATTCGAACCAAATATAATACTAAAGTTCCTTAACGCTACGCATTAAGGCAAAATATATTACATACAGGAGAGCCCTGATATCAAGAATGGTTTTACCAGGAGATTTTGGCCCAGGGGATCCAAGGCCCCTCCAAAGGGGTAATGGCTTCTTTGCTGTAAACTGGGATACCTGCAAGAACAGAGGAGGCTAATAAGGGCCTGCTGTTCAAAAGCCTGATGTAAGCATGGAAAGATGTATTGAGGACCCAGTTGGCAAGTGCATACGACTGGATCTCTGGAATCCGAGAGAGTGTTACCAAAGGCCACTAAACCAATAAATAGCAAATATGGGTTTCCATTGAGTCAAGCAAAGACTCCTCCCATCAGCACCAGCTACACCTCACATGCCTGAGATACTGTGCAGCAGTGGTAGCCAACTAGGCCTGGTATATCCTAATATTTCTAATTGGCTTTAGCTCTCTCCTTGGGAGGAATAACCACACAGCTGAGCCACAAGCTTCCATCCTCTAGTTGGTTGGAGTCTGTCATAAGCCACAGTGAAGACTCTGTCATATTTTAACAGAAAAACGTAATTTATGCGATATACAACCATCCAAACAATCTGTGTCTATAACAAAGACACCTACCCTAACAATTGTACTGTTTTTAAATACCTATACGATCTATGCATGTGCTTCATTCAGTAGGATTAAAATGGTTATTCCATGGATAATTGGTCAGCCCATGAAGGAAACAGCAGAATTGACCAAGCAGTTCCAAAACGACAACTCCAGAAGAGAAAGTTAGACTGTTTTGCTTCTCACTCCACTGCTGCCCCTTTTCTAACCTAGGTGAACAATCTGCGTTTCAGAGGGGGACAGGTTGGGTGTAAGGGCTGAGTGAGGGGTGATGGTGAAAACTATCGCAATATAGCTGGAACACTTTTATTTCCTCAACTTGATTGACATTAAACAAAGCCCCCCAGCTGGATGGTGGGAAACTTGAGCTGTGCCTGGTTATGGGCACAACTGCTTGCAAATTGGTTTATCATGAAGGTGCTGTACTCATAATTGATTACTTATTGTTAAAAATGATAAAAAAGTAATAAAAGTAATAGAAAACAAAGAAAACTGACATGCTTATCGTTTTATGAAACAAATTTTGATAAACAAATACAACCGAAAGTGAAAATATCCCGTGGAACTTTTCTCATATGTATTCTATAGTGGTTGATGTAGTATAGATGATTATGGATGTATTACATGGCTATTCAAACTGGCTTAGAGGCGTTGTTTGTTTTTTTTTTTTTTTTCAGATAAATTTTTCCCCCAGTCACATAAAACCTCGTTACGGAGACCTTAAACTTGATTTAAATATGATTCTATATCATTACCCTATACTTGTACCAAGGCAGTTCCAAATTTTTCAGGACAGAGGTTAAGCACAGTGACTCAACAACTTGTGGGAAACATATCATAACAGTAGCTACTTGTTACATAGTTTAATTCAACATTTAAAATGTATGTAAAAAACAAAGACAGAATAATTTGCATGCTTCAAAATCAACTTTGCTCTCACCAGGCTAATATTACAAAAGACAGAAGAAAGTGGGGCGCCGGGACGAGCATGTAGAGGAAAAGTGAAGAGACAGAGACTAAAAGACAGAGATGGAGACGTTAGAGAGGGGAAAAGAAATGAGAGAATTTAGAAAGGAAATGTTAACCAAAGATCCAAAGAAAACACAGCTACTAAGTATCTGGATGTTCATAATAACAACTTGAGAGATGCACATGAAAACAAGGCCAGAAGAGACCTCTCAGTGCTTGTGTCAGAGACAAAGTCTACAAATGTCAGAATCAGGGACAAAGAGTGGGAAAGATGCACTAGAGGGTTTCTGGAAATTAAGAAATAAGTGAGCATCAGGAGTTTCCTCACAATTATTAGCTGGGTTTATGCTTATAAGAGAGAGATGATTTTTATACAGCGTTTAAGGTATGTTTCAGTTAATTCTTATTTACACAAGAGTGCTGTTACTAAAAGTTCAAAGACCAAACCATAAAGTTCACTGATGTTAAGCTTGATTCTACTATGATTAGTATGTTTTTCTCTTCTCATCGCTACTGTTTTATACAAATCATTTATTACCTATAATAGATGCACAATAATTTCCTTGGGAAAATGAAGTTTAATCCTTTTAGTGTCTAGTAAAATAACAAGCACAAGTAATTTCACCCTAAAAATACTTCATTACATTGACCCAGTCATGGGGGGGGGATACAGAAAGACATGAAACCTTTTCATCAAACCCTTGCAATTCAAATCTTAAAACTAACTATGGGAAAAGATTTGTTTGTTCCAACAGGACAAAACGTCACCAACTTAACGGCTGAGAAAGAAAAGATACAGGTTTGCATTGAGTAGGATGTACCAAAAAGTGGCAACGGAAAGGCTGACCCGTCTGAACATTCAAAGGAAGAAAAGCCTCAGATTGCCATAAACATCGAACCCCTCTGTGGATCCTACATGTAACAACTAGTTATAATGAGTCCTAATGAAACTTACCTTCTAGGTGCCACAAAGGTTCTGATATGAGAGACTTCCTTGCCTTCCCACCCATAGAACAAGGAGAAATATGACAATGATGAGGTCGCTCCCCAACTGTAAATTGGAGACAACTATTGTAGAGGTAATCTCTTATAAAACCGGTAAAACTGCTTTCTTTAATTGACTACTAGACATGGGAACCGTGGAAGGGATTACTCTCTGTTCAGAACCAAATATAATACTAAAGTCCTAGGGCTATGCACTCAGGCAAAATATATTAATACAGGAGCTCTGACATCAGCAATGGATTGTTCTACCAGGTGGATGTTGGCCAGGGGATCCAAGGCCCCACAAAAGGTAAGGGCTCCTTGCCTCTAAGTTGGGATACCTACAGGAGGAGAGGCTATATATATATATTCTATAATAAATAAGAAGCAGCCCTGGATTTGAGATGGAGTGAATGGGGCTAAGGGACAAAGTGGAGGAGGAAGAAGGTGGAGTTGAAATGATTTAAATACAGCACTCATGTGTGAAATTCTCAAAAAATTTTTAAATGGATGCATAAGCATCTCTGCAGTAGGATGAATCCTTTTGGTAGATTCCAAGGATGGTATAATCAGATCATATGGTAGATTAATTTTTAGTTCTTTAAAAGTTCTCCACACTGCTTTTCATAGTAGTTGCAGAAGTTTGCAATCCCACCAACAGTGAATCAATGTCCCCTTTATCCACATCCTCTCAAGCATTTGGTGACATTTGTTCTCTTGATCTTAGCCAGTCTGACTAGGGAAAGATTAAATCCTAAAACAGTTTTGATTTGCATTTACTGGGTGAGAGAGAGTTGATCTTTAACAATTAACTCTGCAGTTCCATACAGTTCTGGGTTTTTGTCCAGCTGAGCTTGCATGGGTCTTGTGCAAGCTGATACCCATGCTGTAGGTTCTTATGAGCAGGGTCCCAGGAGCTTGTAGAATTCATTTCCGTTTGATCTTGTGCATGCTGACACCCATGCTGTATGTTCTTATGAGCAGGGTCCCAGGAGCTTGTAGGATTCATTTCCCTTTGGTCTTGCATCTCCTCCCTGGCTCTTGCAGTCTTTCCGTGGTGGCCCCCTCTGCAATGTTCCCTGAGCTCTGGACGGGTGAAGCTGAATACAGGCACTCTGTCCATAGGACCAAATTCTGTAGACTCCTAATCTCCACAGTCTGGCCAGTCAAACCCTTTTGAGTTCCTGGACTCCTGTTGCATGGAGGAACTTCCTTAATAATGAGAGTTAAGAGGTTAATTAATACTTTCTTGGGTCCTTGCTCTATGTTACTCGGGGCTTATGTGTAAGGGTTGCATTGTAGATGTGTCACCTAGGAATGACCAATTCATAGACCATATCTGTGTGTGTCCAGTTGTGGGACTCTGTAGTGTTTTTCATCTGGTACAAAAGAAGCTTCTTTTTTTTGAGTGGTGTCTGGAATATTTGTATTTATGAAAAATTCAATAAAAATATACATTGAGAAAAAGAAAAAAAATAAAGTATTAACTTTGTTGCTGCCACAAATAAAAAGAGAAGCAGGACACTGTCCCTTACATGTACCCTGCTCAGATAAAAATTTTAACATAGGTTATGTTATTATATATTGAAGATTGGTTTATGTTTATTCTTTTCTGAAAATTTTAAAAATATTTTATTTGTTTTTAGCTTAAGTGTATGAGTATATGGCCTCCATGTATATAAACATATCACAAGTGCAATATCCACAGAAGTAAGATTCTTCTGGAACTGGAATTACAGACATTTGTTAGCCACCATGTGGGTGCTGGGAATTGAACCTAGGTCCTCTGCAAGAGCAGTTAATGCTCTTGAACTATTTCTTTAGCCCCCTAAAATATTTTTATGTATATTTAGATGTGTATAAGTACCCAGGGAAGCCAGAAGAGAATGTAGATCCCCTGAAGCTGGAGTGATAGGCAGTTGTGAGCCAATCATAAATGGGTGCTTGGGAATTGAACTCAAGTTCTCTGGAAAAGCAGTTAGTGCTCTGAACCATTGAACTAAATTCTTCTCTTATGTGAAATAACTTTACTGCAATTTGAAAAGATGATTCCTCTCACTAGGAAATAAAATAAAAAATGAGAAAATACAGAATGGAAAGCATTATAAAATCTAAAGCAATGCCAAACTGTCTTGTTTCATGTCTCTTTTTCTTATTAAAACAGATTACAAAACTCTCTTAAATCTTTGAATATTATTAGGAAAGATGCTAATGTATTGTGTTCATAACTTTAAAAAAATAGTATTATTTATTAAAAAATGGAAAAATTGATGTTTACAGTATGTTTGGAAAAGATAAATTTAATAACAAGCCCAGAATTCGTAAGTCAATCATAACATATCACATCAATGACTGTACCAAATCCATCAGTTCCTATGTAATCTCTCATTAAAATAGAAAGTATAATTTTATTAATTTTTGGAGATTTGTATATGTTGCTTTGTATTGTTATTTTGTGCTTTTCTGGAGTCTCATGTAGCCCAGGGTGGACTCAAAGTCACTATAGAATTGAGTGTGGGTGCCCTTGAACTAATTATCCTCCTTCTTTTCTTGCCTCTGACTTTCAAGTACTGTAATTATTGCCATTCATCACCATGCCTTGGTAGTTGTTTTAATAGTATGGACCAGTGAAATGGAAACCTACCTTTTGCCTTTGGAGAACCATGCATGAAAGCCCTGATTAAACACTTTGACACTTGACTATTATGTTTGCTAGTAGTAAAATTTTATATATACCTGGAACCAACCTAAGTGCCCCTCACCTGACGAGTGGATAGAGAAAATGTGGTACATCTACACAATGGAGCTCTCTGCTGCAGTAAAGATGACATCATGAACTTCGCAGGTAAATGGTTGGAGCTAGAAGATATCATGCTGAGTGAAGTAACACAGTCCCAGAAAAACAAATGACGAATGGTATCCCTCATCTGTGGATGTTAGTGCCAATTACCTAATTATATGGCAAACTGAGAATGTGATCTGAAAACAACTGTGCTCTTATATTGTAGAATCCCTTAAAAAATAAACAAATAAAGGACAAAAAGAAAAAAATATATACACATTAAAGATCTTGAAAATAATTTAAAGTGAATTATTAGCAATAATGTTAAGCTGACTAAGGCTCCTGAACAACAAGAAGAAAAAGAAACAAGAATCCTTGCCCTATATGGCAAAACCAACTTGGTGCTATGATTAAGAGTCCTGGATGAAGAATTATCTTGGATCTTCAAGGTGGGCTTTGTACCAGAGTAACAAAGGTTCTTGTAAGATGGAGATAAGGAGATGGGAGCCAAAGAATATAGCTGTTCTCTACAAAGAGGAGAAGACAAGGCAGAAGCTTCCTCCATCTGGCCTCCAAGCAGAGGCAGCACTGCTAATTCCTTGTCTGCAGACTACTGACATTGGCTGTGAACTTCTGTTGTCTATACCAGCATTATGATCAATATGCATAGTGGAAGCCCCTAAACTTGTGTTTTTTTTTTTTTTTTGCTGTAACAATAAAATAAAACTAATATATCCAAACTTTCATCTTATCTTTACCATGTCATGCCATCAACTGGAGAACAGAACTTAAGATCCTCTTGGAAAAAAATATTCTCCTGCCTTGGAGGGAGTATCAAGGAATGGGGGAGCAGCAGTGAAATATTTTCAGCTACACTGACCTCTCAGTGGTACATAATGTACAAAGCAAAATATGTGAACCTTGATTACAGATGGGTATCATTCTATAGAAAAGAAAACGGCCTCGAGAGCATCTGGGCATGCTGGTTTAGGAAGTCTTATGAATACAAATATGATGAATCTCTAATTGGCATCACTCATACTTTATGGTTTTAAGAAATAAGTTTCCTTAAAGTGAAACATATGTCTAAGGTTCTTTAAATCTCACAAGCAAAGCTTCTGCTCCCTCTACCTGTCAGACTTCTGAGCCTTTACTTAGCTCATCATCCCTCGATGAGTACAGACCTACACTGCCAGTGACACCAGTTTGAGGATTAAAAATCTGGTGTCGAGCCCTGCCTCTGTTTGTGTTCATCTCCCTGAGCCCCAACTTCTCTGCATCGAGATTAATAATGCCTACTTTAGAAGGATATGAAAACTAAATGAGAGGATGGGCAATTGGATAAGAGTGTAGCTAAGAACATAATAAATAATGCTATTTAAACTGTTGTAGACTTATGTAGTTGCACACTTCAAGTGAGTATATTACAATCAGTCTATCATTGTAACATCTCAGAGATGTCAGCAAGTAGATTAGACATGCTGCCTCACTTAGGAGTCAAAGAAAGTGAAGTTCAGCAAAACACTTTGTCCAGGAGGTAACAGATGACAGAGCAGGAACTTGAATTGAGAAGCTTTAACTCCAAATCCCATGTTCTCTCATTCTCTGGCTTAAGATAAAGCTTTTTGTCTCCAAACACAAAGAGTGGAAAAACATTTCCACAGCACAATATGTTCTATGAAGATTAAAGAATTCATCAATTGAAGCTAAGCTACTAGGCCTGTTGTCTTGAGTACTTGTGCCATAGACCGAGAAGGGAAACAATTGTAGCAGAGACCTGTGATCAGAAACGTCTACCATTAAGCTCAGCAGGATCTCTGTGATGAAAGATATCTAACGAATGATGGAAATCCATGAAGAGAAGTCAGGAAAATGGCTGTGTTGAAGATGTGACTCTGAAAACAGTTCACCACCATTCTGTTTCCAACACAGTGTTTTTGCTTTTGAAATATTTTAGAACCTCTAGGTTTTCATTTGAAATGGATTTTTAACTTTGTTTAACTAGATACTGAACACCTAATGAATAGTTAAAACACCTCTATTGGGATCAGAATGAAGATGCCCACTAATAATATCTTAATGATTATTCATGGAACCACTTCAAAACTGAGAAAATGGGTTTCCATAAATATTTGAGAAGCTTCATTGTCTTCATACATATGAAAGGAGCTGGTGATGTTTTTCTCCAGTAAGGCTCCTTATGCAGTACTGTAGGGGTAAGTAGAATCCACTTGGAAATAAGGTCTCATCCTATTACTAATAAAATTCACTTTCTTTATTCACCAGAGTTCAGCCACTCAACTCAAACAAGCAAACACCAAAAATCTACCACCACAAAGATCTATCCTATTTATTTTTAGAGATGTGTGGAAGATATCAGCTATATACTTTTCAGACACATGCTACGATGGACACTGGCAGCTTCAGGACCTAACACAAAGCCAAAGCCTCATGATCATTATTGCCAGTAATCACAAATATTTCCATTGTCTATTATTCAAATGACATTTTACCTACTTCTATGCATGAGACTTATTATAATTTTATTTACATGTATATATGTATATGCATACATGCAAATGTGCATGGGCAAAAGTTAGAGGACAGTTTGGGGGCACTGGTTCTCTCCTTCCATCATGTGGGTCCTGGGGATCAAACTCATATCATCAGGTGTAACAACAGGTGCCTTTACCCACTGGGTCATCTCTCTTGCATATACATGAGATTTAAATAAGATCCAGTTACTTATTCTAGGATATAGATAGTAAATGAGTATGGGCCTTGCTTTCCTCATTTTTTGAAAAATTACTTTCGGGACTGGAGAGATGGCTCACAAGCTAAGAACACTGACTGCTCTTGCAGAGGACCAAGGTTCAATTCCCAGCATCCACATGGCAGCTAACAACCCTTTGTAACTTCATTTCCAGGGGAATCAGATGCCCTCTTCTGACCTCCATGGGCATTGAACATTATAGGTGCACTTGCATACATGTATACAATACACTCATACACAAAAAATAAAAATAAATAAAATATAAAAGAATTATTTTCCCAGCCTTCCATTAGACACAGAGTAAACACTTGAATTTTTTCAAGTAACAGGTCTCCAATATTAAAATGAAAATTCTACTTATGCTATAGATCAGAATTCTATGTGTGCTCATGATTATGGTACATAATATTTGATGGTCAGTGTCCATTCAGTTTACTCAGTGCCTTGATATGCAAATTGTTAAATATCCAAAATGCTATTTCTGCTTACCTCAAAAACTTATAAAGACTCAATGGGGCAGAGCATGCAAAATATTCTGGAAAGTTTCAGGGATAAAGATGGTATAGATGATGGGGGAGATTATTAAGCTAAAATGTACATGAAAGAAAATAACACTGATTAAGTAACATTTTGGCTATAAGGTCATTAAAATAGCAAGTGCTTAGAAGTTCAGAAAAGAGAAAATTTGTGGAATATGGTCTTACTAAAGAAATATTTATAAAATACTTGTGACCTTTGGGAAACTCTTAATTCATGATCAAATAGTATAGAGAACTGACTTTTGTAGATCCAACTATAAAGCCACATAAAAGGTATGGCAGTTGACAGAACAGTTAAGTTTTAACTTCTGGAAGATGACATAGATTTGTCCTCTTCATAAAAACAATGACACAAATTCTTAGAAAAGCAAGAAATAAACGTATTCATAAGTGTATTCTATATAAAATTATATATATATACATATGGCTACAATAAAATCTAATGGATAAAAGGAATAATCAATCCAAGGTTTCCAATATTTACTAAATGTACTTAAAAATATAAGGATACTTAATGGAGTAAATATAGTATATACATTGTGATATCATTTTTTTAAATCAAATTAAATAGTCATCAAGAACAGGTTAAGCAATAAAAATTACACCACTAGATAGCTATTGTTGCAAAAAACATCTTTTCCAATTTATCCAGCATATAATAATTAGTCATATCAAGGAGAAAATTTAGGGCTGAAGATTTAACTCAGTGAGTGGTATAGGCTTACCTAGCATGAGCAAGGACCTGGGTTCAATCTCTTTGGGAAGGAAGGAAGGAAGAAAGAAAGAAAGAAAGAAAGAAAGAAAGAAAGAAAGAAAGAAAGAAAGAAAGAAAGAAAGAAAGAAAGGAAGGAAGGAAGGAAGGAAGGAAGGAAGGAAGGAAGGAAGGAAGGAAAGGGAGGGAGAGAAGGAGAGAGGGATGGAGGGAGGGACACAGGGATAGAGAGATGAAGACAGGGAGAGAAAGAGGAATTAAGAGAGGGATTTCATTTACTTGTTCTTTCTACAATGTTAACTAGTTACATCAAATAAATACTGAAATAGTGCATACTGAGCCTTTGATCTTAGGGGAATGGAAGGATTAGTGTCTTGTGAACTGGTAGTCGGATTTTCATAAACTGATAGACACATGACTGTGTTTAATGTGTCTCTGTTTATAGATACCTTAGCATTTTTATTTTGCATGTTCATATTCTTGAGCTCATGGTCAATACCACTAGCTCTTATGCATACTTGAATATTTTATAACATATGTATTTTATCTACAAGTCACATCATAATTGTTTTGCTCTGCATTATGCTAGGCATTATTTAAGATGTATGTATATAGGTTTAAGCAGCCACTATCAGAAAAAGAAGGTACCAAATAGAGAAAATTAAGAGTATTTGTTTGTAGAATCAGAGTTCATGATTGTAATGTCTTCTTGGTACACCCAGTTTCATAAAAAGAGTGGTCATCTGGAAAAAGATTAAACAGGAAACAACTGAATTACATGATATCATGCATTAAGTGAAGATAATGGACATCTAAAGAGTATTCAGCTTGGAACCAAATCTACTCAGTAGTGTATGGAATTTTCTCTAAACTAGACCACATACTAGAGCACAAAACAAACCAAAACACATAAAAAATATATTTTCTTATTTTGTCAGACCACAATGCACTACAACAGCAACAGAAGCTCTAGTAATTAATGAACTCATAGATGTTAAACAACAAACAATGAACTCATAGATGCTAAACAACAAGCAATGAACTCATAGATGTCAAACGATAAACTTCTGAATGGTGAGTGGGGAGACAGAAGAAATCAAGAAAAGAAAAATTTATTCCTGAAACTGAATGAAACAGAAAACACAACACAACAAAATCCCTGGGACACATTAAAAGCAGTCCTGGGCTGGAGAAATGGCTCTGTGGAAAGAGCTCTGGCTGCTCCTGCAGAGGATCTGGGTTTGATTCCCAGTATGCATATGGTGGCTAACAACCATCTTTAACCCCAGTTCCAGGGGATCCGATGCTCTCTTCTAGCTCTGAGGGCATTGCATGGCATGGGTGCACTTACGTACATGCAGACAATACACTCATACACATAAAATAAAAATAATAAATAAAATAGAAAAAGCAGTCCTAGGACAGAATATTGTAATTTTAAGTTATTAGAACTATATTAGGGGCTGGAGAGATAGCCTAGTGGTTAGGAGCACCAACTGCTCTTGCAGGGGACCCGGATTCAATCCCCAGCACCCACATGGCAGCTGAGAACCATCTTTAACTCCAGTTCCAGGGAAATCAGACACCTTCTTCTCACCTCCGTAGCATTGCATGACATGGATGCCCAAACCTACATGCAGACGGTACATTCATACACATACAAGAATAAATAAAAATTAAAAAATATTTAAAAAGAACTATATTAAACAATCAGAAAAAGCAAAACTAAATGAATTAATGATGCAATTCAAGAATATGGAAAAGCAAGAACAAACCAAATGCAAACAAAGCAGACCAGAAGACAGAATAAAAATCAGAACAGAAATCAATAAAGTAGAAGTAAAAAATAAATACAAAGAATCAATGAATTTAAGCGCTGGATCTTTGAAAAGATATACAATATGCTAGATAGACCCTTAGCCCAGCTAACTAAAAGAAACAATGGTAAATACAAGTCAACACAATCTGAAATAAAAGAGAAAATTTCACAAAAGATAACAAAAGGATCCAGAAAATTAAAAGAGAATGTTTTAAAAACCTGTATTCTATTGAATTAGAAAATCCAAAAGAAAGAAATGGTTTTCTAAATTTAAATGAAAAAAGTTAACCCAAGAAGATATCAACAGCTTAGACAGACTCGTAAGACATGTGCTTTCCTTCCGACGTTCGTGAAAATCACCCTTGGCCTTGGTGGTGGCCTGGGTTGAGATTCGGCGTCCAGAGCAACCAGGGGCCTCAGCTCACCCTCACTGCCCACCTCCCCAGTGTGGGAGGGTGAAACCCAGGCCCAGACAAAAAAAAAAAAAAAAGTGAGAGAGAAAAAAGAAATGTGCTTAAATGAAATGGAGGCTATTCAAAAAACCACAAATAACTTTAGAAACAAAGATTATATAAGGAATTTATAGAATCTTCATTAATTCAAGGGAAGTAATGTGTTTCTTAATTTTCTTAATTTTTTTCCATATTGTACCAAGGGAGTAGCTTTACAAAGACCTGAGGGCTAATATTTTAATGTGAAACTTGCAAAGTGACTTTGAATTACCACAGGTGAAGTTCTCACAATTCAGGAATTAACTCAGAACTGAGAGAACACCATAGTTGCTGTGGCTCAAGTGCGCAGTGCAAACAGTCTGCACTCCCTACCATCATCATTCTACTCATCAGACTACACAAGGAAATTGGTCTTTTACTTATTGATTAACTTCTATGTATCAAGTTCAGGGTTCTATTTTATATTCACAGGCTTATATAATTTCTGCCAGATATCATTTTTCCAATTTTACAGATGAGAACACAAACTCATAACGTTGAAATAAGTAGGCCAAGGTCACACAAGCAGTAGCATACAGGATACCACAAAGCTGTTCTTCACCAAAATGTACTTAGTGTCACATAGCAGCAGCAATCCGATGGTTACCCCATAATCCCCAAATAATGGCTGAGTAAATAGGGGGGGTTGAGCTGGGGTCTGAGTTTGGCTATCAACATAGCTTCTCACTCATCTGAACTCTGTATGGAAAAAAAAAATGAAATCAAGTTCACTGGAGAAAGACCACTCTAATAGACATTAGTTAACTTCAAATTGAATCACATTCATCCTATATAGATGGTGGTTCAAATATTCTTGTATCCAAACAAGAAAAAACATGACTTTCTTGAAATATATTCAAGAATGTGTTCTAGAAATGCTTGCCCAAATTGAACCTCTAAGCCTAGTGTATCTTCTCAATTACAGACTATTTTTTTATTTTCTCTAAATATTTTCATCTGACTTCTTCAAGATATAGCATATAAGAGAATTTATCCATGTATCAGTTCCTTCCAGATTGTCTAACCAGTACCTTGACCTGGAAGTCTCCTCCCTGAAATCTAGTTCTCATGCTATTATTAGATACTCTAAAGCTGCCAAGGCAACTCTCACTATTGATGCAGTAGTGGCACTTTTATCTTGGAGATAATCCACAACTGTGTAATTGGAATTAGGGTCAGCCCAACTGGAGGGAATTCATGTGCAGTACTACAAACATAGCCAAGTAAATATGCCAGGGAAAACTCATAGATCAAACCTACTTTTTCCAAATCCCTAGACGAATGTAATTTCCAACTTTATTCTAAATATGCACCCTCATATTTACAGACAAGTGTACCTTTCATCCCTAATCAAAGAAGCTTCTTTTTGTAACAAATGGAGATTGTTACAAGGTTCCTGAACTGCTCAAATGCAAAATACAAGTGTCTGTGAGACATTTAACCCTGAAAAACACATCTTAGATGAAACCTTTATATAGGCTGAATATCTCTCAACTCTCACCAGAGAAATTTCCTTATGTAGTAGATAGTGATTAACACAGAAACCCACAATTGGCCAGTGTGCAGAGAACAAGAGGCTTATTCCTAACAGGACATGAAGGAAAGGAAGGAAGATTGTAAGTGCCAGACCGGTGACCACAAGCAAACACAATCTTTCAAAAACCTGATCATTTATTCATATGCACCCACAGCAATGAAGACACCATGCACAAGTCCTATGCAAATAAACCAGACAAAATCCCAGAACAGACAGGAGGAAGTGGGCAATAAATTCCAATCCAGCCTAAGGAACTTTCCAAAATTGATGGCTGTTAGGAGGGGAGGTGCTGATGAGGAGGGGATCTACATTGTATAAACATTGCAAAAATACCTCCAAAATGAAAATATAAAAAGAGCTTTTTAATTTGTGATATATACTGTCATCTATAAAGCTTACACTCAAGAACTGGGCAATAGAGTTTCAAAAAACTCATCATAGAAATCTCATAATGTTTTAAGTAACTGCATTTTGTGTTCCCTGGGGAGATGGGGAGTGTTGTTTGTATCTATCCTGAATGCATGTAGCCCATGAACTGCAGGATTATACCTGATAGATGACTGAATCTAAGTATGCTTCATTAGGCTGGAATTACTGGGCATTTAAACAAACAATGCACCTTAGATCTGATGTTCATGAAAATGTCAAGCTCCAAATAATGTCATGCATTCTATCAGACCACAGTGCAATAAAGCTCAATTTCAACACCAGAATAAGCCCTATAATCTACAAGAACACATGGAGACTAAACCACAAACTCCTGAATAATGAATGGGTCAAGGAAGAAATAAAAACATTCCTGGAATGAAACGAAAATGACAATAAAACACAACAAAACCTATGGGATCCTTTAAAAGCAGTCCTAAGAGGGAAGTTTATAGCCCTGGTGCCTACATTTAAAAAATAAACATGACACCTTTAATTCCATCACTCGGGAGGTTGAGGTGGGTGGATCTCTGTGAGTTCAAGGCCAGCCTGGTCTACAGAGCAAGCTCTAGGACAGCTGGTACTAAAGGGAGACCCTGCCTCAAAAATACCAAAAAAAGGAAAAAAACTAAAAATAAAAAAAGATAAAAAAGGATAAAAAATAAACATGAAATACATGAAATGCCAGTAAAAGTATTATATTAATAAAAAATAAAAAAACACAAAGAGCACAAATAAACAATCTAACACTGCAGCTAAAAACACTTGAGAGACAACAACAAATGAACCCTAAACACAACAGACAGAAGAAATAACAAAAATCAGAGCACAAATCAATGAAATAGAAACAAAGAAAACAATAAAAAAAAATCAATGAATCCAAAAGTTGGTTCTTTGGAAGATTAACAAGATAGACAGACCTCTAGCCCAGTTAACCAAAAGAAAGAGCAACTCTAAATCAATAGAATTCATGGATGAAAGGGGGAATATCACAACAGACAACAAAAAGATCCAGACAACCATATGAAAATACATCAAAAACCTGTACTCTACTAAGGTTGAAAACCTAAGAGAAATGGATGAATATCTGAAATCTTGGGAGTCACTAAAGCTTAACCAAGAAGAGACTGACAGCTTAAACAGACCCATAATAAATGAAGAAATTAAAAATGTAATAAGAAACCTCCCAACTAAAAAAACATGCCCAGGTCCAAATGGTTTCATGGCAGAATTCTATAAAACATTTAAAGAGGACTTACAACCATTATTAATCAAACTGGTCAGAAGGATACGAACAGAGGGAAATCTTCCAAATTCCTTCTATGAAGCCAGCATCACTTTAATACCAAAGCCAGGCAAAGATACAACCAAAAAATAAAACCATAGACCCATCTCTTTAATGAACACAGAAGCAAAAACTCTCAAAGAAATACTAGCATACCAAATACAGACCCACATCAGAAAGATCATCCATCAATCATGACCAAGTTGGATTCATGCCAGAGATGCAGGGATGGTTCAGCCTACAAAAATCAATAAATATCATAAAACACATAAATGGACTGAAAGACAAAAACCACACAGTCATCTCAGTTGATGCAGAAAAAGCCTTTGACGAAATCCAGCATCCCTTCATGCTTAAAGTCCTAGAGGGAACAGGCCTGGAGGGATCATTCCTCAATGTAATCAAACCCATATACAAGAAACCCACAGCCAACATCATCCTAAATGAAGAAAAGTCAGAAGCATTCCCCTTAAAGGCAAGAACAAGGCAAGGCTTCCCCCTGTCACCACTGCTCTTCAATATAGTGCTTGAAACATTTGTTAGGGCAATAGGCAAGGAAAGGAAATTAAATGAGTACTAATTGGAAAAGAGGAAGACAAGCTATCCCTTTTTGCAGATGATATGATAGATTACCTACGGGATTCTAAAAATTCCACCAGAAAATTCCTAGAATCAATTAAAGTTTCAGTAAAGTGGTGGGAAAAAAATTAACTCAGAAACATCAGTAGCCTTTCTTTACACCAACAACAAGCAACCAAGAAGGAATACAAGTAGACCTTCCCCCTCATAATTGACTCAAAAACAATAAAATACCTAGGAACAAACCAGACCAAAGAAATCAAAGATCTCTACAACAAAAATTTTAAACCTCTGAAGGAGATTGAAGGAGACATTATAAGATGGAAATACCCTCCATGTTCATGGATTGAGAAAATTAACATAGTAAAAATGTCCATTCTACCCAAATATATAGATTTAATGCAATCCCAAATAAAATCCCCAAGAGTTTCTTCAAAGGCTTGGAAAAAAAATCCTTTATTTCATATGGAAAAACAAAAGACCCTGAATAGCCAAAGCAACCCTGAGCAAAACGAGCAATAGAGGGGGCATATCTATACCAGACTTCAAACTGCAGAGATATAGTCATAAAAACAGCTTGGTACTTGTGGTATCACCACCGGGATTTGTGGTGGGGCCCACTTAATCCTAGGACTAGTCATGTAGAAAGCCCGACAGGAAAGCATAACACGTGTAGGCAGGTTGAGGTTTGAATGCAGAGAGAGATTTTATTCCAACATGTCCGCTTAAATATCCATCATGACTCAATTCCTCACTACTCCCCACCCCATGGGTGTGGCCAGGGAGGTACCATTGGCTTAGAACCCACCCCATTGGTGTGGCCAGGAAGGTACCATAGGCTTAGAATCCAGCCCATCTAACTAAGTTTTCCCACATCTCATCCTTTTAATTTTATTTTTTAAATTTTTCTGAAAGGCAGGGGAGCCCATGCGTGAGGCTAACAACCCAAAGGAACCTGAGTTTTAAATAGCCAGCTGCTCAAGCCTGTTTTGAGTGTTAGGCAGTGGGGTCAGACCTGAAACTTTATTTTCACACTAAGGCCAATTAATATCCAAAAATCCCAACCATGAAGTAAGCTGATTGTCAAGCATAAGCAATGAATGTAAGTAACATTCATGTAAAACCAATTAGCAAGCATCTATGTTTATATTTTGAACAACCTAAGGTTCCCATAGTCCAATTGGAGAAGATTGTATGCACAAGCATGTTGGTCAAATAAGAGTCCAGTGTATATTGCTGTAGTCTCACGATTTACCCAATCTCTCTGCAGCCCTTACATTCTACCACACCTCCGCTTCCGCAAGTTGTTGCCTAGGCTTTGGAAAAGGGGCACAAGTGGGTGAGAAGCAAAGCAGTCTGTTTTCTCTGGAGATGTCATTTTTGACACTAGTCAGGTTGTTTCCCTTCATGGGTTGACAGCTTATCCAGGGTACCTTTTTAATCCTACTAACAAAGCACAGGCAATTAGATGTACAGGCATTTAAACAATATTATGGCAAGCTAAGCTGTGAGCACACAGATGTTTGGATGGTATTCTAATCCACAAACTGTGGTTTCTCTATAAGGGATGACAAGTTCTTATTGTGGCTTACATCATCTCCTAACCACTAGAGGACGTGAGCTTGTGGCATCAGCCATGAATTATTCCTCCAAGGAGAGAGCTAACAGCCAATTAGATTTGGGATATATATAGACACATGGCTGCCACTGTTGCACAATATCTCCAGGCAGTTGAAGTGTAGCCGATACTGACAGAGGAGACTTGCTTGACTCAGAGACCAATATTTTGCTTTACTGCATTAGTGGTCTTTGGTAACACTCTGGCATTTCAGAGGCCAACTGCACATTAGCAAGTGATGTCTCAAAACATTTTTTCATGCTTACACCAGGTCTTCAACAACAGGGACTTACCACCTTTCTCCTTGCAGATATCTCATTTTTATGGGCAAAAGGAGGGCCTTTATAATTTTGGGGGCTTGGATTCCCCAGCCAACATCTCCTTGGCAGAATAATCCATTGCTGATATAGAGCTCTCCTGTATTAATATATTTTGCTTAATTACACAGCTTATAGAGACTATGCTATTATCTACAGTCAGGGAATGACTTCAGTGCCATCATGTTTCTCTTTTTCCTATAAAAGAGGAGAGGTAGGAAGGTTTCTCAGCATCTGGAAGGTAAACTTCATTAGACCACACTATGAATAGTTATCCCAAATAGAATTCAGAGAGATGCTCAGTGTCTGTGAGTCAGGCAATCTGAGGTTCCTTTTTCTTTCATGTTCAGATGGGTCAGCCTCCCTGCTGGAATTTCCCAGTCCATCCTGCACAGCCAAAAGTTGTACATTTTCAGGCATTTATGTTGGTGTTTTTACCTGTGGGAACATACAAATCTCCTCCCATTGTTAGTTTCAAGACCTCAAAATTGAACATTTATAAAAAGGTTTGGAATACAGAAGGAATATTATACCACCTCCCTCTTTTTGTTTTTTTAGTTGTCCTACAAGTAAAGGAAAAATGTTACAAGGTGATACTATATAACACAGAAAAATATAGAGACCATTGTGTACCTTAACCCCAAAGTTATTGTTGGAGATTCAATACAGATTATGAATAAAACAATTAACATTTTAGATTCCCAATTAGTTCAAATGTATTACCATTTTAACTATCTTCCTCCAAGCTCTTGGCCTTCTCCAGGCCTGGCATGAAAACCTGCTTTAAAGATTTTTCAATATCTAGTTCTTAATAAAATTTTCTTTTACAGTTCTTATGCCAGCCAGTTAATTAAAGACTAGCTAGATGTGCCCCATGAGATGTTGTTACCATCATAACCATCTTGATTTTTTGTTTATTTTTGTTTGTTTGTTTTTGTGGGAGCTTCTAGGAAGCTTCCTTTGTCGAACAGGTACAATGCAGTCCTGCTAAGGGGAAAGGTACGCACAGTGCCCACTTTGTGGACAATGTGGGGAACTGGCCTCATTGCATAGAGGACAGTCGGTCATTTCCGTGACCTGACTGGAGAGGTATCTTCTTACTCGGGTCCTTAGCCTCGGACAACGAAACACGTATCCCATTCTTGGCCGAAACTTTTCACCTACCCAAGCTCAGGACAGGAATTTCACACCAGCTATTAAGGTTGGTGGTCCACAAAGGGAGCCTTTTTCTAAACCAACTGGCCACCCACAACACCAGAACAAAATGCAGGCCCAGCCTGTATGCACACCGAAAATTTAAAAATGGTGGCCGTGAATTCCGCAATGATGTTAATTGGAATTCATTTTTTTTATTTTTATACCTTTTATTTTTTATTCCCAAATACCCAAAAACTTATTAACACTTGAATACAATGAAAACCTGTTTGCATCTTTGTTTTAGATGTTGAAAAGGTGTAACCA
Source organism: Rhizomys pruinosus (assembly GCA_009823505.1). Lineage (NCBI taxonomy): Eukaryota > Metazoa > Chordata > Mammalia > Rodentia > Spalacidae > Rhizomys > Rhizomys pruinosus. The sequence goes on along the minus strand of VZQC01012694.1, from coordinate 568,491 downwards.
GTAGGTGGCAGTGTAGATCCATTATTTTAAATTTTTAATAGATAACCCATAACCTTTGTTGAAATTGAATTATGTTCTGGCTGTTTAATATAAATTTGCGTCTTGAGAAGGAAGGGCCACGTTCCAACTCAGAGGCAATGTTTTTAATGGTATCATAGCTATTAACATTAAAATATACTTAGAACACAGGTACACACAGGCATATGAAAAGACTTTCTAAATCAGACAGCAGCTGCACAGGAAATAATATCGACAACTGACAAGTGGGACCTCATTAAACTCAAAAGCTTCTGTACAGGGAAAGAAACAATCAGGGAAGTGAAGAGAAAACCCAGAGTGGGAGGAAACCTTCACCAGGATATATCTGACAGAGCATTAACTTCCTGAATATATAAAACACTCAAAAAACAAACAAGAAAGAAAACAAATGACTCACTCAAAAGATGGAGTAAAGAGCTGAACAGAGACTTCATAAGTGAGAAATTAGAGATGGCTGCTTACTGGACCTCATTTGGTGACCATGGGAAGGGAAAACCCCAGTGTGGAGCACAAGAGCAGAACTAATGGTGGTTTGGGCTTGCCAACGAGGAGCCTTCAAACATGACATCTCTCAGCCTAATAAAGAAAAATAAATAAATAAAAATACAAATCAACCGGGTGTGGTGGTGCATGCCTTTAATCCCAGCACTCAGGAGTCAGAGGCAGGTAGATCTTTGTGAGTTCAAGGCCAGCCTGGTCTATAGAGTGAGTTCCAGGACAGCTGGGGCTATAGGGAGACCCTGTCTCAAAAAGACCAAAAAACCCAACAACAACAAAAAATCATAAACCAAAGAAGATGCTAAAACCTATGATATATGTAGCATGCATATTTTGGAGTGATGCATATTGGAAGGAATAACGACGACAACAACAACAACAAGAAGACTGGGTCAAAGAACTGACTGAAACGGTGAACTTCTGCTTGAAATAGTAAACTTCCGCATGGAGAATTTTGAGAGAGACTGAGAAAAAGATAAAAAACGTTTGGCAGAATGCATGAGCTCTGGTGGGATGGGGGTGGAGCAAGGAAGGGGGAATGGATCTAGATTTGATTGGAAATTTTGTATAAAAGGCACAAATCTTCAATAAAAATTGTCTTTGAAAGAATAATTTAAACAATGTATACATGCATGAAACATCATGTGACCCTTTTAATTTGTACAACTTTATATTTGTATATATCAACCAAAATAAATTTAAATTTAAAAAATCTCCCATTAAAAAAAAATATCAAGCTCCTTAGACCTGCTCTCCCCAGACTTCCTGCATTCATTAGTGAGTTGAATATGCATATCACCTGTGGCAGGAAGTTCCCACTGCACTGGGGAATCTAACTTTCCTCTTGCTGCAGATGGCATTGTCCACAGTTGGCAGCTAAGCTATTTGCCATTGTTTGTGATCTGTTATAATTTTGGTTTTCTTGTCTATTCTAAATTGTTCTCACTTTGGACATGAAAAGGTTCTGAAGCACGTAACATCAACTAGGGTGTAAAGTGTCATTAAATGGTACCATAAGCAAGATTAGAAAACATGATAACATTTCCTTTTCCCCCATAAAGATCTAGCACTGGAGCCCTGAGGCACCATGTACATAGAAGTATTCTGAAGATGTCATCCATGGAAAAGCCCAAACCCCACTGGGAACTGGATCCTGGAGAATCCCTGAGGTTGGGGCGGGGTGCCAAGCTTCCTGAGCTCCTGCCATTCAACTTCTGACACCTTCTAGCTGCAAATTGATAAGAGTTTAGCCTAAACCAACAGTCAAGTCTTTTGAAAATTCTTAATTTGGAGTAAATAGGAAAGATAATAAAATTCTAGTTCTTTTGAAACACCAAGCATTGGGATGATACAGCAGGAGCAAGGAGAAGGTTTGTCTGGTGCCTACTGCTGAGGCCACGTAGTTCCCTCTCATGCCTCCTAGCTCTCTCATTAATACACTTCTTTCCAGTTCCAGGAAGGTTGAACCCACATATTGCTAAAAAAAAAAAGATCAAAAGTGGACCTGGTGAAACAGTTCAGTCGCTAAAGTATTCGTCTTACAACCTGGAGGGCCTGACCTCAATCCCAGCAAGCACAGAAAAAGCCAGCTGTGGTGGAGTGCATTTGTAAGCCTGGCATTGGAGAGATGGAGACAAGGGGCTGACTAGTGCTCACTGACCTGCTGGTATACACTAACCTGTGGTCCCAGATTCCACTTAGAAGCTCAGTTTGAAAACACAAGGTAGATTGCTCCTGAGGACTGACAGCAGAACTTGCCCTCTAGTCTCAGCATACACACACACACACACACACACACACACACACACACACACACGCACGCACACACACATTGCAAGTGAAATTCTTCTCACTTCTGTTTTAGGTAATTCTAAAATGGACCTAACTTTAGTCCACTTTTACTCAAACCTGTCAAGATTCAAGTCAAAATCTGTGACTCCTTGACAACAGGATCCATTATACACAAAACTCGGTCCTCCTCTTGGGAGGCATGCTCATGTCTGCCCTCTCACACAGGCAGCCCAATATTTGGAACTTCTATTCCTTTCATTTATAGAGCAATTAGATTCTGAAAGAGTTATGTGAACATGATCAAAGAAAGTGGCAGCATTGGTGCATTCTTTCCATAGTCTATCCAGATGTTTAGACAACTTCCTTCTAGGCCAGGTTTAGAGTCTGGACAGACAGAGTCCCCATGGGCTTTTTTCCAACCTCCATTTATGCTGATTCTGCTCTCTGTTAAATTGGACATTCACTTTACGATAGGATCAAATGGCATCTTTGAAACCTGGGCAGGTGCAGGGTTACAGAGCAGCAGAAACCATTCTCTCAAAGGGTGGTGATAAACAGCTGCAGTGTCATCCTAACACCAGCAGTGTAGTGAGGCTTTCAGAGAAATCAAGCTTCACTTGTCTCCCAAAAGTAGATGAAATGGCCACGGGTAAAAGAAATTAGATTGATCTCTTTAATCTTATATATCTAGAGGTAGTCTTTTTTGAGACACAGTAAAGTTTAGGAATAAAATAGACAGTTATCTTTGCAGTTTAGAACAAGCACAATTATTGGAACAAACATATGAAGAAAAAAAATTGTCAGTGAGCACAGTGGCCCACCACACCCATAGTCATAGATACTTCAGAGCTCAGATGGAAGAATTACTTGAAAGTAGGCTTTCAAAGTCTGGCTTGGACAATAAAACAAGTCTCTTTAAGCAACAAAGAAAAAAATAAATTAAAAAACAAAACAAAACAAAACAAAAAAAAAAAAAAAACAAGAACCAAACCAGGAACAAATACAGGTCAGAAAAAAGAAGTCCTTAGGCAGAACCAAAATCAGAAGATATTTTCATTAACAACAATATGCATTTGTTGGCACCATTTACACATATTTTATACTTGATTTCCTGTATGACTGTAAATGTGTGTTTCCATCTTAATGAAGCAGGTTTCTGTATTTCCCATTAATCTTCATGAATTAGCATCACTCATCTTCAAAGCTGAAAAGCCTCAGTTGGCTAAAATTAATTGGATTTGCATATAGTATTTATATAGGAACCTATGAGCTAAGCTCTCAGGGGCTAAACTGTGAACTAGCAGTTCTCACTGACAAATGAGCTCTCAGCCCTGTGGAGAGGCCATCTCCAAACGCTAGTGGGGCACATGCTTTGAAATGCTGGTTCCCAGGTGTGAATACAAAATAGTAGTGTCTGTGGAGATTTCCACTTTGTTGTTTGCTCTGTCATTTATACTATAGAAATCATTGGGTATAAGGCAGGCATCAGAGGTGTTTAAAGTTTCCCAGGATACTCATTTTTTTAGTATGCAAAATCCAGATTTGCAAACCTCTAGCTTGAAGAATGCTTATACAGGAGCCGTAAGTAAAAGCCATTAATGTGTTCTGTTGAAAGGAAGTCATGAGAGGCTGGAGAGATGGCTCAGCAGTTAAAAGTACTGGGTGTTCTTCCAGACCCAGGTTTGAATCTCAGCACACACAAGGCAACTCCAATTCCAGGGTATCCAACTCCTTCTTCTGACCTCTGCAGGCACTGCATGACATGGATGCACTTACACATGTGCAGGCATAACACTCATACACATAAAATATAAATTAAAGAAAGAATGAAGGAAAGAAGGAAAGAATGAAGGAAGGAAGAAAGTCATTAAAGTTGAAGTAAAACTTCAGTTTTAGCTTAAAATGTGCACAAAACCTCTTGAAGTAAGGCAGAGTGTACCAAGATCTTGAGGTCTCTGGTGTGTGAGGGTGCAGGAGAGTGGGGGGATGCAAGATCATGGGGATGCAAGAGCATCAGGGTATCGGACCATGGAATTCCAGAAGCATGGGGTGAAGGGTTGTGGAAGTACAGGGGTACAGGAAGATATTTGAACCAGCCTTAGCTTGCTGGAAAATATATGGTTGATACTACCTTTCAACCTCCTCCAGAATTTATCTTGACTATCTCCACTGAGATCACCCTAATTCAAACCCCCATCCTCTCTGCCTGTAAAACTGCCTGTTTCCTAGTTTATCTCTACCTGAATATTCTTCAACCCATTGTTCCCAGTGTGATTAAGTAGGCAACATGCACTCCCTTCATTCAAAAACTTGATGACTGTGCAATGATCCTAAATGTGCAATATTTAGCCCTTTGTTAGTAACCGCTGAACCTCTTCCAGCCTCATCTTATGCTGCTTGTGTTCCGTTGCGTTTGCATAGGAATTCATCCATGCTGCATAGCTTTAATTACCAACTTGACACATCTGGAAGAGGGAACCTCAATTACGGAATTGCTTCCATTGGACTGGCCTGCGGCCATGTCTGTGGAGACATTTTCTTGATTTTTGAGTGATGTGTGAGGGCCCAGGCCACCGTAAGGAGGTACCACCCTGCGCAGGTGGTCCTGAGCCAAGACGGGGTTTCTGAGTGGTGGGGGGGGTGGGGCTGGGGAGTAGCAAGCAATACTCCTCCATGGGTCTGTGCTCTAGGGACCTGCCTCAGTTCCTACATTCCTGAGTTCCAACTTTGGCTTCCCTTAATGACTTGAGCTATAAGCGAAATAAACCTTTTCCTCCTCGAGTTGGTTTTGGTCAGTGTTTTCATGACACCAAACTAGAAGAGCAGCTCTCCTTCTGTCACTACGCAGACCAGGCTCTCTCTTTGCTCATGACTTTACGAAGGCAGATTTTCACTCTAGCGTGTCTCACAGCACTGCTACTCAGCTCATGCTATGAGCACGACAATGCTAGTAAGGCTTAGGTTTCAACCACAGGCCCCTTCCACACAGGGCTGTATTATCTATTGCCAATTACTTTAGAGACTCTTCACGTACTCCCCAAGGTTGGACTCTCTCCCTTTTGTATCATGAAATTTCAGGCATCCAACATGCTAGAGCAAATCCATCTCACTTCAAATGAATGTGGGAATGAAAACTATTTTTTTTCTATTCTTCCTATATTTCTTTTTTTTTAATTTTATTTATTTTGTATGTGTATGAATGTACTCTCTGCATGTAGGTTGGTGCACCCATGTCGCGCAATGCCGCGGAGGTCAGAAGAGGGTGTCGGACTCCTCTGGAACTGGAGTTAAAGACGGTTCTCAGCCGCCATGTGGGGGCTGAGAATCGTACCCAGGTCCTCTGCAAGAGCAGTTGGTGCTCTTAACCACTAGGCCATTTCTCCAGCCCTATTTCTAACCATTTGCATAGTCTGTGGCTCTTGATAGATGATTGGCAAATATTACTTAAATAAATGGTATTAATCAATAACACATACACAGAGTTCTCTGATAATCTGATTTAGTTTTCCATCAACTTTATTGCCACACAGTTGGGGAGCAGGGACTAAACTTTGGGACGAACTTTTCCTTTCTGTCCCTTCCTCCCCCCTCTATTTTCTGCAAGAATTAAGCTTTGTATATGGATATATGCTTTTATCTAAAGGAACTGATAAACAATTTTATTAACAAGAATGATGTTACTACTATGAACAATAATATTACTTTAACATATTTATATATAGCTTATAGTAGCATAAAAAAGGAGGAATATATATATATATATAGATATATAGTATATATATATATAGTATTTTTTTTTTTTTTTTTAGTTCCAGCTGGCCTGGACCTCGCTCTGTAAACCAGGCTGGCCTTGAACTCACAGAGATCCACCTGCCTCTGCCTCCTGAGTGCTGGGATTAAAGGCATGCACCACCACACTCCAGCCTGGGAAAATATTTTATAAGCAGCTACAATATGCCTAGAACATGCAGTTAAACATTTATTCTCTTCCTTTTTATGGTAATTTTCTATGAAGGAATGGAATTTATTGGAGCCTATTAGTTCCCCAAATACAATAATTAGGCTACCAGAGAAGTTACTCATCTCTGTGGTCCTCATGTCTTTCTTCTCTCCATGACTCCATCAATCTTAGATATATTATTTATTTATTTATTTATCTATTTATTTTTACAAAATAACAAGGTCTCCCTATATGACCCTGGCTTGGAACTCTCTATATAGACTAGGCTGGACTTGAACTCAGAGATTCACCTGTTTCTGACTCCCCAGTGCTGGGATTAATGGTATGTACTGCAATTCCTGACTACATTTGTGATATTACTTTAGTTTGTTTTACTGGTATTAAAATTTGCTCTTGATTTTCAATGTCCACCATGATGTGACCTTCTTGAACATCTGTTTTGCAAGTTGGGTATGTTTTGTAAATTCATTTCTCTAGTCTATTCAGTCCATTGGTACATATAGCCTCATTCATTTTACTCACATGCAAGAATTACAAATTGTATTCTACTTGTTGCATAATGGAACTTAATTCCAAAGTTCAAAAAGAAATGGAGTATAACAAAATTCAGAATATTAAGAAAATGTCTTTATGATTAATAATATTAATTTTCTGAATGCAGTTCAGAATTTTATTCCCAGCACCAGACGTTTATTGAACGGATGAATGAAAGTAATTTTCAAAAGGTTATGAGACAAAAGACAGAAACTGATAATGAGCATAATCTTTTATCCTTATAGACATAACCAAGTGAAACATAGATGCCTGAAATTGGCTCTGAAAAGAAATAATATAATATTAAGACACCTCACATAGAGTCTCATGTGAAAGGGTTGAAGGTACACTCAGAATGATTTGCTGCTTAATTCTAAATCTGAAGGAGTTTATTGTGTTTATATACACAGCGATGGGTGAGGGGTTACTTACAGGAGCATAGGTGCTCCCCCCCCAAGACCATACCAGGAAGATAGCATGGATGATGGCTTCCCCAAAGCCACATAAATGGAGCCCCACCCCCTTAGTTTTTCTCAGTCTATATATACTCTAGCTCTTCCATGAGGCCACCTGCAATTAGGACCAAATTACTCACCACAAGTTTTGGGTGAAGATCCCTTGACCCTCTCAGCTCCCTGTATAATGTGGGTCACTCAATAAACAATAAGCACAGCTATGATGATCTTTTGCAAGGTGGACTCAGGAAGATGGCACCTGTCTGGCTGGAAGGACAGTCCTATACAACAAGAACAGAGCCAGAAAGAACAGAAAATGAGGTAAAGAAATCTTCACATATCATCTCCTGATTTTTTTATCCAGATACTGCTTACTGAAATGTTTGATTGAGATAAGTAAGAAACAGCCTTTGGAAAGGAATACATGAAGTGACATAAGGTGCTGCAGGAGTTGATACTGGTGAGGAAAACTTGGACTCCAGTCAAGGCAAGCTTCAGAGAATAATGAAAACACTTTAAAAGGCCAGGTAAAGCTTTCTTGAGAACAGGATTGCTCTAGGCTTGGGGCATAAGTTATTGTCCACCAACCTGCCAAAGGTAAAAACAGTCTCCAAAACTCAGGCCACCATCTGAAGGTTAATTCTAACATAACAAACCTGGACAATCTCCCAAAAATCCAGTTCCAAAAAATAGTAGTGAAAGAGCTGTTAAAAGATGAATTCCAAATTGAGCCTGTGTCACACACCTGTAATTCCAACACAGGAGAGGAAGAGGTAGGGCAGAAGCATGGCTAAGTCTAGCCTGTGCTACTTAGCCAATTCCAGGCCAGTCAAGGCTATATGGCAAGAGCCTTTCTCAAAAACAAAACAAAACAGGGCCTGGAGAGATGGCTCAGTGGGTAAGAGCACTGACTGTGCTTACAGAAGACACGGGTTCCATTCCCATATCCACATGGTGACTAACAGCTATCTATAACTCCAGTTCCAGGTGAATTCGACACTTGCTTATGACCTCTGTGGGTATTGCACAACATGGGTGCACTTATATACATGCAGACAATCCATTCATAACATAAAAATAAAAATAATAAATGCAATATAAAAAGACTGAAACAAAATCAAAAGGTATATTACAATAAAGCAAAAAATATAATTAAAAATTGTACCACATGTAAAAATAACTTGAATTCTTCCTTTATGTTATCTAGAAAAGAGAATCCACCCCTCAAATGACAAAATTATTAAAATTCTAGAATAGAGCAATCATTCTGATCTCAGGTGAAAGATTACTTACATATAATTCCAGTACCATAATCCACAATGGAAAATCTAAAGATAATTTATGACTCAAAAGATTTGGGAATTTCTGGGCAACTGAGACAGCTCAGCAGATAAACAAGCTTGCCCCATATGCCCGGTAATGAGAAATGCTATACAAAAAATACATAAAACTGAAAAGGGAACTCGATTCAACAAAGTTGTCCTCTGAGCTCCATTTGTCTGTGGTGATGTTCTTGCAACCCACCTAATGGTGCACTCCACACAATACAATAATAATAATAAATTTTATTAAAATCTTTTTTAAAGAATTAAGATATGGCTAAGAAAATGAATAAAGAAACATATATAGAAAAAAAACTACTTGAAAATATCTGATAATAGGATTCATATTCCTAGAAGTGCCCCCCCAAACAAATAACTCTATGACACTTGTTCCTTAAAAGACAAAATAGGGCTGTAGCATGGACTGTCCTCCGGAAGACTGATCACGGACACCAGATGCCTTATTCCAAGCCTGGTTTCACGCATTTGCTTAGTATCATCACAAACAAATGCAAAATTTGAAGCTCCAGAAGGAGGGATGAGAGGAGCCAGTCATGTCTCCCAACCAATCAGTTGGCCTGAGTTGCCCATGGGGGAAGGACCGAGAGTACAAGCTGAGGAAGCAGGAGAGAGGCAGGTTCTCCATCTCTGGAGATTTCGTGTAGCTGCTGGGAGGTCACAAGGTCCTTGCTGGGATGGAGACGTTCCTGTGTGGCCTTGCGTGAGGGGCGTCCACACTTCTATAAGAACCCCTCACTCATGCTCTATTAGTAAGCCCGGTAAAATAAGTGGTTTGGCAAATTTATACCTTGCTTTGTCTTAGGGACTAAGGTAGGAAATGCCTGGGCCTCCCAGAAGGAACATTAGCAGCAGTAAGTGTAGTTGTCAGGACAGACAAACCGAGGAGGAGTTTGCAAGAACAATGGTGCTTTCTCTCATGGGAGAAGGAGACCAGGAACCAAAGAGAAGCTGGGTAAGGTCAGAGGAAATCTGGACATGGTGGGCTACCCCATAGGCCTGATGGGGGCAGCAGCAGTGACGTGGATTGTTTTGTGGACAGCAAGATGCACAACTAAGGTGACGCCACCTAAGCAGATGATATCAGTGAGGAAATTCTGGGATGTCAGAATTTCTCTTTTAAGTGGCCTGGAGTAGCATGCCTGCTTGACTGGTGGTCCATGTGGTAACAATGGAGATCCTTTGAGGACAGCAGAAGGTCTAGAACAAAGTTTTCAAGTCCTGTGAGTAAGACACCAGGGGCAGAAGTTTTAATAACTGCAGTGGCAGCCTGGCCACTGACAGCTTTGTGTAATAAGATCTGTCCCAGTGGAAGCAGTAGTCCGGAGGGAAACCATGGTATAAAAGATAAATTAAAGTGAGAAGGAAATAAGAGGCTTGCCTGTTTAGTAGTGGCTTCTGACCTTACCAGTAAATTGCATAAAAGAGAAAAAGAGAAGCGTTAGGCAGCTGTTTTGTTCCAGCTAGGGGGTGAAGGGTGGGGAGGCAGAAGAAGAAGAGAGTCCAGATTAGATCAGTAATACAAGGCTCATCCTGGGAACCAAAAGCCTGGAACCAATAGGAGAAGGCAGATAGTGATGAGGAAGGGAGCAACATAGAAAAAGTTGACGATGCCCCTGGAGTTCAACCTTTAACACAAAGAAAGAAAAAATTCCATGTTTCAGCATGCTGATAGAGGCCTTAACAATAGTACAGTGTGAGAAACAAGGGCGGTCAAGGAATACACAACACCTGAGCTGTTGAAACAATGTAAGGTTTTCAAACAAGTAATGAAGGAGCAGCCCCTCATCACCTGGCTTATGAGGATATGAGACTTGGGAGCAGATGATACTAGTTTAAGGGCTGCAGAAGCATTAACGCTGACCAATATAACCACCCATCTCTCCTGAGACACAGGCTGCACTACCTGAGGCAGCACAGGGAGAATCAGTCCCTAACAGCCTGGCTTGTAGGAGCCATTAGAGATACTTGGTCACCACTAGTAGAGATTCCCATGGATATCAGGGGCAGGAAGACAAGAGAAGAGGGACAGGACCACTGAGAGAACTACGTATGATGAGCAGTGTCTGGTGCCCAGGTCACTGGACCAAATAGGACTGTGTTCATGAGAGATTTAAAGAAGAACTTGATTGAGCAAGGACCTTGAGACTGGGATAGAGCTTTAGTGGCTGTGCTGAGTCCCCAAGTGGGGCAGGTTGTAGAAGAGGCTTTAACAGGTCTAATGACTTAGACAAGTATGTAAATTGTATCTGTAAGAGAGTAGAACAATCTAGAAGAGATATAAAAAAGGCAAAGCAGAGAAAGAAGTCTACTTGGGTTGCTTGAAGACAAATATGGCAAGATTTGTGTCAAACTCAAGTTCCTAAAAAAAATTGATAAAAATACAAATTCTGTGTTAAAGACATTCTGAAATGCTTTAAGACCTGATGATAATTTCACAAAAGGCACTCATTCAAAAGATAAAAACTGTCCCAGAAGTGTATAATGAACCTCCTAGATTAAACAGGGTACATTTTTCTCCCATGAAAGTTTATATGAGGTATGGAGACAGTTGTCCCAGGCAGGGCCTCACCCAGCAATCAGGTGTGGTCAATGAAGAGACAACAGGTATGACTACAACCAGTAGTCAAACCCAGGGCCTGCCTGACCCAGGGAGCCAACAGGTGCGGCAGGGCAAGAGAGGCCCTGTTCCTCCCCAGCCTTATGCAGGACCAGGCAGCTGGATTCAGCCCCATTGAGTTTATCAAAGATAAAGAAATGCAGGGAGTCTCCATGGAAAAACTCCAGATACAGAATGGCTCCAAGAAAACAACTAAAGATAGTAAAGAGCTAACTAAATTAATGTCTCTTGTCCATGCTATTGTACCTAACATCGTTCTTTTGACAAAACAATTAGTAGAAATAGATAAAATCTTTCCATGGTATGCTAGACCTTGTTTGTGTTTGAGTTAGTATATAACATTAACATATGAGTGTTTTGCAGATGTGGAACTCTTTCGAGAGATATCAAGTACACCTGATGTATTAGTCACTTTTCCGTTGCTGTGATAAAACCACCATGACCAAGGGAATTAGAGTCCATCACGGCAGGGAGGCACGGTGGAAGGAGCTGAAGTAGTAAGCCGAGGTTCACATCTTTAACCAGGCACAGGAAGCAGAGAGAGCTACTGGAGACTGGCAAGGCTTGTTGAACTCTCTAAGCCAGCCCCCCAGTGATTTACTTCCTCCAGCATGACAATACCTATTAAGATCTCCCAATACAGCACCACCAGCTGGGGAAAAAATGTCTGAATACTTGAAGCCTCTGGGGGACATTATAATTCAAACCACCACACCTGAAGAAAACAAGGACGGAAAATAAATTCACAAAGGGTAAAATAAATTCATGGAGGGCCAAGTATAGCTGTGAAATTCTTGGGAGCTTTACGATCAGGTAAGGCCCAAGGATATCCACCAGGATGGATGGGAAAATTCTTTGACAGCCTGGGCCTACAAATGCCAAAGAATAAGCAGATGTAAAAATAGAAGCTCCTAAAAACTGTACAATTGTTAAACGAAACACCAGTGCCTGGAGTGGGTCGCCTCCATGAACTGATGCCAGGTGGCTGTGGAGGCCCCCAAACAATAAAAGCTATGGCCACTAATGTTCGTCCCACACTGGAAGGAGAGAGAGAGTAAGACTATTCTGCTGAGGACTTGGCACGATGTGAGGATGGGAAGGAGAGATCAAGGTGGGACCAAGCTGGAAACTTCCCATCACTGGACGGCTGGCATTCATGGTGGCAGAGGGCACTCTGTAGATCACTACAGAGGAATGGTCCCAAGGGTTCTGCTTAATGATGAACCCACTATGCTGCACTATTGACATGCCAAGCGAGATGTTCCTGCTGGTGCAGCAGTGGAGTGTCTAGTACATGTACATCTGACAAATTTCCAATTGAATTTAAGGCCTGCTCCTTAAACACACATCTGGCACTGTAAACCAGGCCACCCCTAGTGGGAGGGCAAGTTAGAGGTTCTGTGGGAAAATCACTACAATTGTTCCATTAGATGGATGTGATGCACCTGCTAAGGTACTGTCCAATCATTTGTGTTTATGCCATAGGTTAGGTTACTGTAGCAGTCGATATTTGCTTAGATGTTCCTGCTTCTTTCTATTTGTGACATGGGCCAAGGGCCCATTGGAAACAAAGGATGAAACTTCCTAAGAGTTCACTGTCTTGCCACAATGGGAGAAAGATCTTCTCTTTTACCTCCTCCAAGGGTCAGGAACTCTTGTGGAGGAGGATGGCAGAAAGAGTGTAAGAGCCATAACACAGGGTGGAGTGTAGCATGGACTCCAGAAGACTGACCATGAACTTCATATGCCTTCTTCCCAAGCTTGGTTGCAGCCAGTTGCTTAAGATCATCAGAAACAAACCTGACTGTTGATGTTCCATAAGAAAGATGGGGTGGAGACAGCAGACAGTCAGCCATTCCTCCCAACCCATCAGTTGGCCTGGGGTGCCCATAGGGGAGGGATTAAGAATATAAGCAGAGGAAGCCAGAGAAGTGGGTTCTCAGGCTCTCTATCATTCTGTCTCACTCTCTCTCTTTCTCTCTCTCTTCCTCTCTCTTGCCATTTGCCATGGATTCTGGGAGGTCACAGGCAGGATCCAAGCAATGATGGAGACTTTCCTGTCTAGCCTTGGGGGATGGAGAGCCCACATTGCTATAAGTAACCCCATCACCCACTTCTCTGTTGGAAAGCCCAGTAAAATGGGTGGTTTGGTGAATTTGTTCCATGCCTTGTCTTAGGGACTGAGGGAGGAGGGGACTGGATGCCGTCCATGCCTCCCAGAAGGGATTTTAGCAGAAGGCTAAAACTCCTACATGAAGATACAGACCATCTAAATAAGCCTTTGTCTATTAAGCACATGAATTATAAAACAATGATATTCTAAGCTTCAAACTCTATAAAATTTCTGTCAGCTCTGACCAGAAATTTCATCTCAACCACACACACACACACACACACACACAGACACACACACACACACACACACGTTTCATTTTGTTCTGTGAAGGACTAAATGGATGAAGTTGGCCTGTGCGCCTACTGCCACTGGTCTTCAGCAAGGTGCCTCCTAGGATTTGTAGGGATGAAGGCATATTTGAAGGGGGCTCTGTACTGGACCCTGAGTTGTGGCCAACATAAGCAACAGTATAAATCTTTGAAAATTTAGTTCTTTTCATTTCTTAATAGCAGAAAATACAGATACTAATAATTTCACATAGTTTTGATATAGATCAAATAGTTATTATATGTAAAGAAATGTGTAAGGAAACGCTAATCTTGGAATAGTCACTATAATTACTTTTGTAGATTTTAGTGAACATTTCGATGAATAATAGACCAGGAGTATTTTCACTAGTCTGAAAAGAAATGCTTTAGTACAAAAAATAAATGAATTCTTGAAGAACCAGAAAGTAAATCATTATCTCTAGTCCCTTTAATCTTCCTCTGCTTGGAGTACACAAAAAAGTGAGGCTTGCCCACAAAAGCAAGTGACAGCAGCATCCACCAGCTTACTAAGACATCCTCCATGTCACCTGCAGTGTTCTAAGACTTGCCTGATTAGAAGAATACAGATTCTTTCTCAGATAGATCTGAACTAGGCCCAGTGAACCTATAATTTTCCCCAGCTTTCCATTTGATATTTATTACCTAGAAAGTTTAAAATCCCTGCCTTCAGCAGTAAGAAACGTATGAATTGCTCTGAGTGTGGAGGGCAGAGGGGCACACAGATAGCAGCTTCCTATCCTGGAGCTGAAGACATCACAGCCAAGTTTGTTGTCAGTGCAGACTGCTTTAGCATTGCACTTCTACCACCACTTGATGCCTAATAAAGATAGATAATCGCATTGCCACTTGAAAACTAAAATGGCCAAGAATGCATGAAACTCTTTTACATTCTTTCTTAAAATCAGAGCATAAAATATATAGGGGGCAGGGCTGGAGAGATGGTTCAGTGCTTAAAAGCTCTGGCTGCTCAGGCAGGGAACCTGGATTTGGGTCCCCAGCAGGCAAAGAGAACAACCTTTTATGACTTAGGTTCCAGGAGAATTGACAGCTCTCAACACTGCAGGACACAGGTGTACTTATATGCATGCAGACAATACATTCATACATCTAAAAATGATAAATAAAATATTTTAAAAGATACAGGAGCAAAGTAATGATGAGAAATGCAGCCGGATGTGGTGGTGCACACCTTTAATCCCAGCAGCACTTGGGAGGCAGAGGCAGGCGGATCTCTGTGAGTTCAAGGCCGGCCTAGTCTACACAGTGAATTCCAGGACAGCTGGGGCTGCAGGGAGACCCTATCTCAAAAAGAGAGAGAGAGAGAGAGAGAGAGAGAGAGAGAGAGAGAGAGAGAGAGAGAGATTCACACTAAAAGTAATCATGTTAAGTAAACAAAATTACTTTTGTCATAGTAAGCATCTCTTCTGTTGAATGGCAGAAACAGAACCCTACTGCTCTGGAATGGGGAGCAGTGCTGTGACATGCTGTCTTCTGGATATTACAAGGCTATTGCATTCATGAACTCACAGCAGCAGTTAAGGTGACCTGTGCAAGACCAAGCTGCCCAAGTTCCCACATAGATGATGTTCTCCAGGCTCCGCAACTGTTGGCAGTTGAGAGCCCTGGGAGAAAGAGAAGTGTGGCCACTGGTAGGTTTTCCGTATTCCAGTGGATGACCCCCACACCTGTACATGCATCATGCATACATGGGCAGCACTAACTGGATTCAATGAGCTCCTCAAAATGAAAGAACTAGACATGAAGTTAATAGGGAGTGGTGTTGGAGAGTGAAACACAAGGAGTTGAAGAGGGAAACTGGAGGAAATATATGATTCTGTGTTTTGTATACATGTATGAACTTCTCAAATAATGGTAGTGAGGATGGACAGAAACTGAAACTCTCACATATCACTGCTGGGAATACAAAGTGTGCATCCGTTTTGTTGGACAGTTGATTACTGACTTGACACAGTGTAGGGTCACCTGGGAAGGGAGTCTTGATGAGGAATTGCCAAATCAGCTGAGCTGTGGGCATGCCCGTGAGCACTTTTCTTAATTGGAGTAATTGATATGAGAAGCCCCCACTTGAATATAGATGTCACCAGTTCATGGACTGGGCATTGGCATCAATAAACAGTGAAACATGGAGCCCTGGAACACAAGCATTAATTCTTTATTCTCTGCTCCTGAATATGGCTATGATGTTATATCTGCTTCAGGTTCCTACCACATGGTCTTCCTCCATAATGATGGGCAATCATCTGAAATTTCAAACCACATTCTCTCTCTCTCTCTCTCTCTCTCTCTCTCTCTCTTATTGTTTTTGTCAGGGTATGGTTATTACAGTAATAGAAAACATAGCTAAAACATTCTATAAGTAGCTACCTAAGAGGAAACAGAGCACACAAAAATTTATAAACTGTTGTTTATATAAATTTTCTCTAACAAATTGGTAGGAAAACAAATGTCCAGCAACACAAGCCAGACGCTGTGGCATATCTTGATAATGACAGTATGAAGCAGGTGGGTTGCTGCAAGTTCAAGGCTAGCCTAGGATACAAACTGACTGTAAGTCTAGCCAGAGCTAAATGTAAAGACCATTTTTTCAAAGTCCAACCACAGGTGAATAGATCAGTGTACTATTGTATCATGCCTGTAATACAGACTGTTAAACAGCCACAGGGAAAGGGAATACAATACACAAAAAAGAATGGATGAGTTCCCAAAACATCATTTGCAACTAAAACATGAAGAAAGAAAATACATTATATGATTATTTTTATAAAACTCCAGGAAAAATGATTATATTCTATACTTACAAAATGATTACATTCTATACTTACAAAATGCATGTCTGTGACATGTATGAGTCCAGTAATGTGTAGCCTGGAAAAAAAACTGGAGAGGAGAACATGATGCTAGTGTGGGGGTCATAAAATTGTTACAGTTTGACTGTGATAACAACTATATGTGTTTTAATCTTTGTCACAACTTCCTGGGGCGTTCTATAACTATATGCACACATATATGTGAAATATACTTCAATGTAACTTTCAAATATTGAAGCAAATAGCTAACCCCAGTTATAGAATGATTTTATGGGGCTGGAGAGATGGCCTAGTGGTTAAGAGCACCGACCGCTCTTACAGAGGACCTGGGTTCAATCCCCAGCACCCACATGGCAGCAGAGAACTGTCTGAAACTCCAATTCCAGGAGAACTCCAGTTCCAGGGGAATCCGAGACCCTCTTCTGACCTCTGTGGCATTGCACGACACGGGTGCACAAATTTGCATGCAGACAGTACATTCATACACATACAGAAATATAATAAAATTAATTTTAAAAATTTAAGAAAAGAATGATTTTATGTATGACTATATACATATTGTATATATCAAGTGATACATTACATATCACTGTATTAAACTGTCACATCCATAATGTTATAAGTATATATAGTCATGTCAGTTACAGCAACTGAGCTATTTTAACTTGGTGTTAAGAATCAACTTCTTGCCTGGCATGGTGGTGCAAGCCTTTAATCCCAGGACTTGGGAGGCAGAGGCAGGCAGATCTTTGTGAGCTCAAGGCCAGCCTGGGCTACATAGTGAGTTCCAGGACAGCTGGAGCTACAGAAAGACTCAGTCTCAAAGAGACAAAAAAAAAAGAATCAACTTCTGTAGAGCCTCAGAGATGGCTCAGTGGTTAACAGCACTGGCTGATCTTGCAAGTGGACCTGGTTTTGGTTCCCAGTACCCAAATGAAGGCTGCAAGTCTCTGTTACTCATTCTAGGGAATCTGATGCACCCTACTGCCCTCCAAGCCCTAGGCACACACACAGTACATATCCATATATGCAGTCATACACATAAAATAAAATAAATAAATCTTTACAAACAAAGAAAAATAGAATTGTCTTCTTTTAGGTACATAGCCTGTTTAAATAAATAATGTAGGTTCCAAAGTATATTTATCTAAAATGCTATATCAACCTGAATTACCTATTAAAAGTTGTTCATCAAACTATATTAACTTTCTAAATACTCAAGAAAAATCTTGTTATCATATGGATAAGGCCTATATTTTTCTTGATTAACTGTATATTTAATATATGACTTACAATAAAATAGGAGTTTAATCAACAATACATTAAGCCAATTCCTAATCTAAGTAAATTTTTCAATTTGGTTACTGGTTTTACTCCATTATAAATTCTCTACTGTTCCTTTCCTTCTCCAATGATGTGTTCTCTTTTATTCCATCACAAACACTACAAATATTTTTAATGTTTTACAATAATAATGAAACAGTTTTATAGAAACTGTTCATTTTCTTAGGTGACCAGATTCTACTGTATTAGGTCTGACTTTTCTAAAGATAAATGTGAATTGTTTTTCTCATTGTCTCACTATTTAAAATTCTGACTCTGATGTAACCAAATAAACTCCCATCAAGATAGAATTTTAGTTATTCAGTTTTGTTTTCTTTCAGAGAAATAGCTTCATAAATACTAAATCAAATCAACCACTCAACTTAAAATAAGAACTACTCAGTATCTCAAAAAAACTATTAATGAAAAATTAAAATAAAAAATCATTGTCAATTGACCAATTTAACTTTAGTTTGCTTAAGGACATAAAACAATCTGTTTTGATTACTTCAGCAATAAATCAGAGCACAACTGGTACTAGTACTTCCTCCAGGCCAGCTCACTCTAGTTAACTGGCAGGCACTGATTTCCCAGTGGGTGCCCTCTGTTCACTTCTTCTGCTTTCTTACCAAGTGAGTGAAGCTATTTCTATGGAGAAAAATGAACATGCCATTCTTCACTGCAAAGTATTCAAGTGAAGTGTACATATTTCCAGTACCAGTTACATCCTAAAACACATGGTGGTTTATGGTTTTATTTTATATGTTATTTATTTATATTTATTGCACATGTGTGACTGTGTGTGTGTGTGTGTGTGTGTGTGTGTGTGTGTGTGTTGACATGAGTGCTATGACACAGAGATGGAAGTCAAGGGATAACTTGTGGAAGTTGATTCTCTCTTTCCATTATATGGGTCCCAGGGATCAAACTCAAGTCATCAGGCTTGGTAGCAGAAACCACTTCCCACTAAGCCATGAGGCCCTCTCCTTATGCAGGTTTCAGAAACCATTTGATTGTTCACTTATTTAATCTAAAAGAAGCTAATAAAATTCTACATAATATTCTTGACTCCTCAGTGTTGTGAGTGTATAAAATCAAACTATGTATCTCTCTTCAACATCTACTTTTTAAGTTTTGATGTCAATTAACATCAGTTCCTTGGATGTTGACATTGAATCTCCATCTAATTGAAATCAGTTTGGAGCTGACTCTGAGAATACTTCATTTTAATTTACATTCACTAACTATTGGCATGGAAGGATTAAAACATGTAAAATATAATTAAGCCAACTCTGCCAGCCAAAGAAGGTAAGGTGAGCAAATATAAGAACTAATAGAAAAATTCTGTTTCCTTATATTCATGTTCCAATCCTGGCTCTGACAATCTTTCCACCCCTTCTCTGCAATCGTCTCTGAGCCGTGGGTGGGTGAGGTTTAGTACAGGAGTCCTATCCAGGGACACACATTCTGCAGCCTCTTATTCTCTACAACGTGGCCAGCTGTAGCCTTCTGTGTGTGCCACACTTTGTTGCATGAGGAAGTGTCACTGGTGAGAGTTGAAGCATGCATTACCATTCTCTCTACCCCATGTTCTGCTGTGTTCCATGAGGCTTAGGTGTAGATGTTCCATTGTATGGATGTCACATAGGGCTTGGCATCGTCTCTCAGATACATATTATATTCTCTGTGTGTGACCTGTTGTGGAACTCTGTGAGTCTGTCTGTTCTGTGCAAAAAAAGAAGGATTTTAATGAGTTGTGAATGGTATACTTGTCTGTAAATATAAGTATCCATATTCAGCATATGGTAAGAAATTGTCTAGAGACTTTTAGGCCTCTGCTCATATGAACTTGCACCAATGGTGTCAGCATGCAGAAGACTTAATACTCAATCAGACAAAAACCCAGCATAGAATTGGGGAAATGGGCAGCAAGCCCAAACCTTAGCTAAGAAACTATTGAAAATTGATTACTACTGAATGAGGGAGAATTGATTTCCTTTAATGGGATGACACTCGACAGGCTGACTAGACTCCAGTGGGTGAACTTGTACCAAAGACATCTGGGTACAAAATCTTGACTCAATAGACCTTATCATACATGATAGAATGCATGAAATTCAGTGGAGGGGCCTATGAGGGGGTGCAGATGGGGGAGTGGGTATGAATACGATTGGGATTTATTATATGAAATGTATAAAATTCAATAAAATATTCATATTTTAAAAGTCATTTAAGGGTATAGGCAGGGATGTGTGTGTGTGTCTCTATTATAGTCAATAAATAACAATGAGAAACTCTGGAGAAAAGTATTTTATTTAGAAATAATAGAACAAATAAGAAAGTACTAGGAAGAACCACACATATAAAATGAAAACTTAAAGCTATAACTTTCTTCTCCACAGAGTGGGGTCATGGCATCCTGAGAATAATTTGTCCTTCATTAGAGAGGAAAAATTAGTCTTGATATTTTAATAGCCATCCTGATACCTACCAAAGCTCAGTAGCAGCACACCACACCTTCAAAGTTTCAGTCTCTTAAAGTAAATCATGACAGATTCTGAGCAAATAACATACTTGCACTAAGCATGGCACTTGCTTACATGTATTTTACTGAGAAAAGAATATATTGTTTTGCCTTGAAATATGAGACACACAAAGTAGAACCATCACCAAATAATTTCTGCATTATGAGGAAGGAATAAATTATTCTGGCAAATAAATCTCTATAGAGAAACATGAAATATGTCATAGACAGTTTAGATTAGTAATTATGCATACAATTATATAACCAATAAATGGAGAATTAATGTTAATATTTTTGACAGTGATTTTGCTTAATGCTTTAAACAACATAAAGATCCATGTTTCCAGTTTGTCAGTCGATTCAGCAAACGTAATCATTGCCTGTTTGAAGAAGCCATGCTAGACACAGTGAAAACCAGGGAAAAGCTTATAGCTGTTGTCCCTTGTGCTTCTTTCTGTATATCTCTGGTAGTATAAATGTCCCAGGCTGCTTGGGCTTCAGGGATACCTTTCTCCAGAGACACATTTCTCCAGTACTGTCTCTATCATTCCATCCTGACCCCCATAATACCCCCTTTACCCTCTTTATTCAGTTACAGAACAGAAGCCCATACAAGCCGTTCATAATTCTTGAGTTTATAAACATTTGGCATGCATTATATCATCTGGATAAGCTAGCAGCTTAACTATTTGACAGGGTTGCTGATTCATCTTTTGAAAATTTCTAGAATTTTACCCAAATAATTCTCTCTTCACTGCATGCATCCTTCTTCCCTATTCTTTCTCACTGGTAATTCTACCAAACCAACTCCAAAGTACTTCTGTATTTCTTAAGTATCTATTACCTGTTTCTTTGCAACCACCTAAGGCCTCGATAGCTTCTTTTCAGAACTTGTACCTCTTCTCTTTTTCTTAAGAGAGACTGCTAGTTCTGCAAGAGCTTTAGTGGACAAGTAGCCTTTCTTCTTCAAAGAGATAAAGAAAAATAAAAGAGATAAAGAGATTTGTTTCATTTACTGAAGAAGAATGCATTTAATTTCTGCATTTTTAAAAGTTAAAGGAAAATCTACTAATACAGTAGGTTCTTCTTTCTCTCTGAAGTGTTATACATATCTGATCCTCATGGTTCTTAAGCTGCTGAAATCTTTTGTAAAGACTAATAATTAAAATGATGTTTCTACAATGTCTTTTTCTCCACTTCAAAACACATTTTGTATCAGCCTTGAATGAAAGTAAGACAAACTGTATAGCTGTTGGAGAATAGAAATTTATTTTGGAAACAGAACAGGTCCAGGAGGAACACTAGCATTTTGCTACTAAATTATTAAAATCAATAAGCAATGAAGCTTTTGTGCTTTCCATTCTTTGATTATTTCCACCCTGGTTCAACCTGGGTCTGAGTAAAACAGCATCAAATCATGATGCTTGGAAAGGACAGTACGATAAATGAAACATTCTGGAAACTGCCAGTGGGCTGGTTGAATGGACGGCAAGAGACTGTGAGAGGAGGATCTCCCTAGAGGCTGGAAGACAGTGGTGATTTAGAAAAGACCACTCTACAGAACGTCTCTTTGGTGAGCTCGTTACTTCAATCTTGAAGAGTTTAGAAAGCAGGAAAAGCAAGGGGACACTTTCCTTGAAGTTCACTTAGCCAAGTGATGTTCTCCAGTAGTGATGCAAATGGTATAGACCCCTTGTCTGATATCTCATTATTAAAGACAGAAAACTAACACCACAGGAAAGGCAAACCAAAGGGCTGAAAACCTGTCTGGTCAAACATTACCACAAGCCACCATCATGTTCTAAAGGGAAAATGAACTTTTTTTACCATGTATGTTATCCCCTCTCCTTTCAGAGCCCTGTGACCTGTACGCATGCGAAGGAGGTGCACTCTCACTTTCAACCTCATGGACCTTTCTAGGCACATTATAGGAAACAACAGTGGGATTCCTTTATAGGAATACACATATGGGTCCATTTTTATGATGATCTTTATGTGCACTTTTCAAATTCATAACAATGAGAAAGGGACATGCATTCAGTATGTCTTCAAACTACTTTTTTTTTCAATTTTCAGTTAGGTTTTGAAGTTTTCCAGGGCTAGAGACACTATGGTACAGTACTGCCTTTCAATGCTTGGCAGTGGTATAGATGGAGACACAAGCCCACAGCGTTGTCATGGAATTTTCCTTTGCTCAATGTAAGAATGTTTGAATGAAAAGAGATTGCAAGACCTTTGCAGTGGTTATAATATATGTATACACATTTTATCATGCATTTTACCACAATAAGAAAAGAAAAGGGTTGATGGGCTGGCTCAACAGGTAAAAGTCCTTGCTGCCAAGGCTGACAACTGGAATTTGAATTCTAGTATGCACACGGTGGAAGGAGAGATCCTCTGACTTCCACAAGTATCCTGTGGCAAGCAGGCTGCCCACATAAATTAAATAAATAAATAAAATGTTTAAAAGAAGAAAAGAAAACCTTTGTGTCTTCTTTATTCTCTTGGACTTATCCCTTATGAGACTTACATGTCAAGGAAACAAATTCTTTTCATAGACAAGGATGAACTGGGACATTTAAGTAACGGGCCTGTGAACTAGCTAGCTTAGTAGTCCTCCGGCCTCAGGAAAACCTTCAGATGACCATAGATTCTATGCATATCCTAACACCAAACACATGATAGATGCTGAAATCAAAACACTCGCTATCCAAACCTACAGCATCTCCTAGAGAACAAATATTGCTATTTAAATCCCCAAATATTCAAATTTGCCACAAAGGATAACCAAAAAAACCTCCAGCCTTCTACAGATGGGATGTTAAATGAGATTCCAGCCTTCTACAAATGGGATGTTAAATGAGATAACTTCTCAAATAAATATGAGTGATGTCGTATGAAATAAAATTAGGGGAAGAATCACAAATGAGGAGGATGGGCTAGAACGCTGAGAACAATGATGAGAGAGCTAATCTTCAGAAGCCTGAGAAGCCTGGATCCAGCCTGCTGGGTGAAATAAAATGTGCCTTTCAGCCCCTACTTCTGTTTAAGAACACTGTTACCTTCCCTTTTCACAATGTCTTAATTAGCTTTCTATTGCTGTGATGAAAACAGTGACCAAATCAACTTCAAGAGGAGGGAGTTTATCTGGCTTGGAGCACAAGCCCATCATGGAGGCCAGATAGGAATCAAGACAAGTAACCCTGGATGGCAGAGAAGCACCGTCAGGACAATTTCTCTGGCTCTGCTAGTCTATAACACACATTCCCGGATCAACCATAACTCAGATGAGAACTGTCCACAGACTTAGAAAATGCCCGCACATGGAAGGCCAATCTATAAGGATTTTCCCTTGGGCATCTATCCGAGATCTAGCACAGTAGACTGCGTGCTTACCGACCCAGGACCCCGCAATCCCAACATGCCTACTATGATAGCCAGGACTCGTCAGACAGTGAGAACAGTATCTGCTCAGTATTAGATGCCGCAGACCGGCGCAAGTGGTCCCCTTGAGGAGAATCACTAGCAATTGCGGTGCACTGCTGTGTCAGAGATGAACTTGACTATAGCACGACCTAGTACTACCAGTATGTGACGAAAACTGCCATTGTCCTGTATCATAAGGAATGTACATCCAAGCTGGATATAGAGTGCGGACTATAGGTTTAGTCTACTCAAAAGATGAAACTTGCGGTGTAAAATAAATAAACGGGCGTGGATGCATCCTGGTAAGTGGTGTGAACCCAATTCATTGCCTCTCCTTCCATTCAACAACTAACTACATTCTGTCCTACATCCTCCAGTGAACAGTTATAAATTTTCTCATAAATTAAGCTTCGTTTTTACTTGTTACTGTAATTGGATAATTTATTTAAATGTCATGCACAGCAGAGCCACTCACGTTGTGGTCAAAAAGCTGGGGTCTCTTCTGTTGTGGAGAGCAGGTGTGCACAGCCCAAAGATGATGCCCGGGACTTTAGCCAAGTCTATGACTAACACCTCGATTCCCTCCTACCTCAAAGTAAAGCCACGTCCATGGTTCGAGCTGCGCAGGCGCGCCCTGGACACAAGATCAGGCCAGATGCAAACCAATAGACTGAGGCCATGCAATCATGGGCTGAGGAAGGTGGGAGCGGGGCGGAACGAGAGGGATAAATCTAGAGGAGAACTTTCTGTTCTTAGGAGGACGAGAGGGAAGGAAGTAAAAATGCTATAATGTGCCTGAATAAACCAGCTTTGAAAGAACGAGCTGAGAGGTGCTTTATTTCTGTGGTCAGAATCAAAAGCATCACAGTGGTGGCCCGCAACGGGGAATGCTTCTTCTTCCTTTCTCATTCGAATTCATTGTGGTCAGGTGACTCTGGTAAGCTCCCAGGTAAGTGGGACAATTAAGGCTCTCAGAGTGCGACGATTAAAGCTCCCCGTAAGAGGGGACAATTAAGGCTTTTGGAAGTGAGACAATAAAAGCTCCCCAGGAAAAAGGGACTAAAAGGTTCTCAGATGAGACAATAAAGCTCCTTGATTCTGGACAGGCTTAGCCTAGCAATATGGGAAACACAACATCTGCTCTGATGGTGTGTCACGCCCTTAAGGCTTTATTGAGGGCAAAATGAATTGAGCTGAGGAGAGAAACTCTAGACAGATTTTTAGCAGCAGTGGATCAGGTCACTCCATGGTTCCCAGTGACGGGATGCTTTACAATACTTAGTTGGGAAAAGTTAGGGAGGGACCTAAAGTTTGCTGAGGAACAGGGAAATAGCTCCACCAAAGCCAATGCCACTTGGATTCAAGGGGTCTGGCCTGCCAAGATTCCCAGACAAAATGATAGTATACCTGCTCAGCCCCAATGGGCCCCCCTTTTTGTAGGGCACCGTGATTCCCTCTCACCTTGGACTGGTTGTCAGGCAGAAAAATGGCCTGGGTGGTCAGGGAGTAAGTATTTTACATTGTGCCCCCTTATGATTAGTCTGGGATGTGAATGGGAAAAATTTTCTGGGTTGTGTGTAACTTCCATACCATTTGTAAATGCCAGCCATGCCGCTCAGTTGTCCCATAACCAGTCTCAGTGTCTTACAGGAAACTGGTCTAAGGATCTTATGGCATGCTCGGACCTCAGACAATCCATCGCTCACATCAATTCCACCCGAGTGGATGTGTCCTTGACTGGTGGCTGACACTGACAAACTGGATTACTACCGCTGCTTCACAACTGAAAGAATGGGCAGGGTTGTTGGACTTGCCCTATGCTCTGGTCCCTCACTAGTTCCTGGCCTTTGTGCTGTGCCATTTGTGATTCGTCAACATAAACACACAGCCCTGTTAATACAGGCGTTTCGACAGTAGTGGAGACAGGACAGTCTCCTTCAAGTGTGGCTTAGCATATCTAGAGAAGTAGCCAAAGACAGGAAAGGCTCTCTGGGCATGCCACCACACTAAAGACAGGGAAACCAACCAGTGCGGTTTGTCTCCCGATGACGGGTAAGGGGCATTGCCTGCACAGGGGCTACCTAGACAGGGCTAATTCTCTCGGTACATTTAAATAATAAAGAAGGGGGAGATTGAGGAGAGCAGGTGTGGCGACAGTCATCCAAGAATGGCCGAGACTTTAGCACAAGTCTTATGACTAACACCTGATTCCCTACTACCTCAAAGTAAGGCCACGTCCATGGTTCGAGCTGTGCAGGCGCGCCCTGGATGCAAGATCAGGCCAGATGACATGAACCAATAGACTGTAGGCCACGACAACCTGGGCAAAAGTGGGCGGGAGAAGGTGGAGCGTGAGGGGAGAGGGATAAACTAGATGGAGACTTTCTTTTCTGGAGGAGGAAGAGGAGGGGGGGAGGAAGTAAAAAATGCGTAATGAGCCTGAATAACCGCTTTGAGAAGAACGAGCTAAGGTGCTTTGTTTCTGCTGGTCAAATCAAAGGCCTCTTCCTGACAGATTTTTACTGCTTCCAGTGCAATTGCTACAACTATTAGATAGATGCTAAGAATTTTTATAGCAATCTGAGGCTGCTACAATATTACACATAAGCAGGATCAATAGGGGGAGTCATGCACTTTCATTTCTTGCAAAAGTTATGTTTGGATGGCTCAAATTAAGTGACAGGAAGTCACTCAGGTACACATCTGCAATTAAAGAGCTTGTGCAAAAAAGCAAATCAGCATAAAAAAATGAAAATTAAAAGTCAGCTAAGGGGTGGAAGTGAGCTAAGGGGTTGGCAATAGCTCAGTGGTAGCAAGCCCAGAATTCTGTCCTCAGCTCAGGCAAAGGAGGGGAAAAGAAAGTGTGATTCTAATGCTAAAATTTCTAACTTAGCACCTGGGGCCCACACACCTTATATCCTAGCACTTGGGAGGCAGAGGGCAGGGAGTCTTTGTGGTTTAAGGCCAACCGGTCTACAGAGCGGCCGTTCCAGGACCAGCCAGCCGGCTTTTATAGGGAGACCAGTCTCAAAAAAAGACAAAAAAACAAAATTTTTTTTGTAACTTTTTATGTATGTTAAGTTTACATTTTTTTTTTAAAAAATTGAGGCTGCTGAGATGGCTCAGAAGTTAAGAATGTTTACTCCTCTACAAAGGACCAGGCATTCAGAACCAACCTCACTCCTTTTTCAGGAAATCCAGCACCATCTTCTGGCCTCTACCATCACCTGAACATAAATATTGCACATAAATTCATGCAGGGACACCACACATACATGTAAATAAAGAAATTTAATTCCCCACCAAGCTCTACAACCCTGTGGAGATAGGTTCAATGGGATCCCCTTAGAGGTGACCCCAGAAACGAACCTTAGACGTATAATTGCAGCCCTCTGCCAGACTAGAAATTAAAGAACAAAAGAAGAATTCAGAGAAACTAAAAGGAAGGGATAGACAAACTCCAAAGAAAGAGAACTAGAGAGAGAAAAAAACAACTCGCGGAGAAAAAAAACACAAAACCTTTAAGGAAGTAGAAAACACTGAAAAAGGAAGCCAAACCCAAGAAGTAGGCGCATGAAGAGAAGATTGAGAAACTCAAAAAACAGAAATGATATATTATAAGAATATCACAGGATGAAATGAAAAAGACAATAGAACCTCATCCAATCAAGAAGAAAGGAAAGGAAAAACCCTTAGAAATAGATGGAAAAGAGCTGAGCAAAGCCATATCAGATCTGGAGATAGAACAAAGGAGCAACTAAAAACTCAATAAAGATTACTGAAAAATTTAAAAAGCACAAAGTGGACCAACCAGGAAAAATTGGGACACTATGAACAGATCAAACTCCCATAATAGGAAATAGAGGAAGGGGAAAGAATCTCAGAGAATAAAATTGAGCATATCTTTAACACCAATAATAGATGAAAATTCTCCAAATTAAAAAATAGCAAAAACCCATTCAATACAAGAAGCACATACGAACTCCAAATAAGACAGATCAGATAAAGAATCCCCACACCAATCCATACGCCCCCGTCAAAGTTGTTAATGCCCAAAAACAAAGAATAAAATTCAAAAAAAAAAAAGACACAAAAAAAAAATCAAACAAATGGGAAACCCATCAGAATCACAACTGATTCTCGTCCAAACCATGAAAGACATGAAGAACTGGAGCAAAGCACTTTCCAGTGTTAAAAAAAGGACTATGGATTGGCCAAAACCCAGAATTATTACCCAGCAAAAAATGTCGATTACAGTTTAGCAGGAGGAGATGAAAAATCTTCCATGACACTAAGCAAGATGAGAGAATACATTTCCATGAAAACACATACTCTCCCGACAAAATACCTTGAATCCAATATCAAAGGAGGAGAGAAGAGCAAACTATCCTCAAGCACCTAGGGAAAGAAAATATAAAAACATATCTAGGAGTTGACTACACGAGACATAAAAGCCCAAAGGATCACTAAGGTGAAAGGGAAAGCAACATCCCATCTTTCAATGTATAACTATTAATTTAATGGGTCTGAACTCTCCACTCAAAAGGCATAGACTGGAGAAATGGATTAGGCAAACAAAATCATCTATATTGCTGTCTACAAGAAACCCATCTCAATTTCAAGGACAGGCCCAACTTAAAGGAAGGGGTGAGGGAGACGAAAATATTCCAAACAAAATGGACAAAAAGAAAAGGCTAGTGTGCTATTCTAGTATCAGATAAATCGAGCCTTCAAAGAAAAGAAATCAAAAGAGACAAAAGCAGGGCCAACTACATTTTATAAAGGAACAATTAACGATTGAAGACCTCACCATCATGATATATATGCACCCAAACGTTCCAGCGCACCAAACTTTGTATACAGACAACTCTTCAGGATCTCAAGGCTCAAACTTAACCCCAGCACAGTAATAGTCAGGCGGACTTTAATACCCCACTAAGTTCCTTTAGAGAAGATCTAAAGGACAAAGATAAACAAAGAAGACATCTGAACTGAATTGAACATTATACCAACTGGGACTCTCACAGACATCTATCGAATATTTCACCCATAAAACCAGGAGAATACCTTTTAACTCAGCACCCCATGGAAACATTCTCCAACATAGATTGAGCTTATGCTGGGACACAGGGGAAACAAACTGCAAAATACAAAAAGCATGGAAATAATTTTCCTGCATGTATCAGACCCACCGGGGCATAGCAAGCCACAGATGCAATGACCAGGCTAAGCCCTGACAACCATACAAGGACACGATGGAGACTAAACAACCTACGATGGAATAGATAGGAATGGGTCAGGGACAGAAATAAAGAAAGAAGATAAAAGCGATCCGGGCAACTGAATGGACAATGATGCGATCACAACACAGCAAAACCTAGGGAGCACTGGAAAGGCAGTCGCTAAGAGTGACGTTTGGATAGCTCAAGGGCCGACTTGAAAAAAAACCGAAAGAGACCACAAGTGAAGGAGCTGAACCACAGCAGCGGAAAGGACTGGAGAGGAGAAACAACAAGGAACCCGAAACCGCAGAGACCAAGAAGAAAAGAACAAAAAAGCAGAGCGCAGAAGCAAGGAATAGAGAAAGCAAAGACAGACTAGACAATAAAAAAGCAAGCAAGCCAAAAGGGGGGTTCGCGGGAGCGAAGAAAGGAAGGTGAGAGAGCCGACCGCTGAGGCTCGGGAACGAAAAGAAAGAACGGAAACAATGGCAAAGTAAGCGAATAGCGGGAGGAAGGGTTGAAAGAGCTACAACAGGACAAGGAAAATGAGCAGACACCAGAAGGGAGGGACGGCAAAAAAACCGAGCCGACGAAAGGGGAAAAACTCCGAGAGGAAAAGGGCGGCTGGGAGCGTGCAAGCGAGGAACGCAACCAATAGCGGAACTGCAAGAAGATCGAGCGACACGGGAAACAGCCCAAGAGAGAGGAAAACAGGGAGTGGGGAGGGNTTATGCACGGCCCCTTGAGCTTTTGTCCAAAGCAGTTGGGAGTGATGCATATTGGAAACAACAACAACAACAACAACAACAACAGAAAGGACTGCATCAAGGAAATGACTGAAACAGTGAACTTCTGCTCAAAACAGTCAACTTCCACATGGAGAATTTTGAGAAAGATTGAGAAAGAGATGAAAAGCATGTTTGGCAGAATGCATGAGCTCTGGTGGGGTAGGGGGATAGCGCAGACACGGGTCTAGATTTTATAAAAAATATATAAATAAATAAATTAAGAAAAGAAAAGGAACTTCTAAGCTCAGTCTTAGACAGCAGAAAGCAGCAGTAATGCCCAAAGGTACCATTCCTGCCATGGATAATAAAGATGTAAGTGCTGACCTGCTTAAAATCTTCGAAATCAAATAAAACTACTGGAACTGAAAAATGGTATCCCTCATCTGTGGATGTGGATGCTAGTGCCAATTACCTAGTTGTAAGTATTTCTTGTGCATGGCCCCTTGAACTTTTTTCCAAAGCAGTTGGGAGTGATGCATATTGGAAACAACAACAACAACAACAACAACAACAACAACAACAACAACAGAAGAGACTGCATCAAAGAACTGAGTGAAACAGTGAACTTTTGCTCAAAACAGTCAACTTCTAGATGGAAAATATTGAGAAAGACTGAGAAAGAGATGAAAAGCATGTTTGGCAGAATGCATGAGCTCTGGTGGGTGGGGAGATGGAGAGGGACATGGGTCTAGATTTGATAACAAAATATAAATAAATTTAAAAAAAGAACTCCATTGTGATGTACCACATTTCATTATCCACTCATTATTTGAGGGACACTTGGGTTGTTTCCAGCTCTTTGCTATTGTGAAAGAGTTACAGTAAACATGGTTTTGCACATATCTCTCCTATAGGGTGAGTCCTTTGGGTATACACCCAGGAGTGGTATGACTGGGTAAAATGGTACGTTCATTTTTAGTTTTTTAAGTGTTCTCCACATTGCTTTCCATAGAGGTTGCATAAGTTTCCATTCCCATTAGCAGTGGATGAGTGTTCCTCTTTCCCCACGACTTCTCCAGCATTTGGTATCATTTGTTTTCTTGATCATAGCCAGTCTTACTGATGTAAGATGAACTCTTAAAGTGGTTTTAAGTTGCATTGCCTTAATTACTAATTATATTGAACACATTTAAGTTGTTTCTTAGCTATCTTTATTTCTTCTCTTGTGAAGTCTCTGTTCAGATCTTTAGCCCATCTTTTAATAGGGTCATTTGTTTTCCTGGTCCTTTGTTTTTACAGTATTTTATATACTCTGAATGTTAAACCTTTGTCAGATGTGTAACTGGTGAAGAGTTCCTCCCACTCTGTGGGTTTTCTCTTTGCTTTTTTTTCTTTTGCTGTACAGAAGCTTTTTGGATTAATGAGGTCCCATTTATTGTTTACCTTGTTTCCTAGGCAACTATTCTCTCTTTTAGAAAGTGTTTTCCTACACCTATATATTGTAGGTTACTGCCAATGTTTTCTTCTAACATTTTCAGAGTTTCAGGTAACACATTGAGGTATTTGATTCATTAGAGTTGACTTTTGTACAAGATGAAAGGTAGGGGTTTAGTTTTGTTGTTCTACAAATGGTGATCCAGTTTTGCCAGCACCATTTGCTGAAGATAATGTCTTTCCTCCATTGGCCTCTTTGTCAAATATCAGGTAGATGAAATTGCATGTACTTAAGTTTGGGTCTTCAAATTTATTCCATTGATCTACAGGTCTATTTTCGTTCCAGTACTATACTGTTTTATGACTATAGATCTGTACTATAGTTTGAAATCTGATATAGCAATTCCCCTTGAATTCCTCATTTTGCTCAGGATTGCTTTGGCTATCCAGAGTCTTTTGTTTTTCCATATGAATTTTAGGATTTTTTTTGTCATTCTGTGAAGAAATTCATGGGGATTTTGATTGAGATTGCTTTGAATCTATATATTACTTTGGGTAGGATGGTCATTTTCACTATATTAATTCTTCTAATCCATGAGCATGGGAGGTCTTTCCATCTTCTGATGTCTTCCTCAATCTTCTTCAAAGATTTAAAAATTTCATTGTAGAGTTCTTTAATGTCTTTGGTCAGGTTTGTTCCAAGATATCTTATTTATTTATTTATTTATTTATTTATTTATTTATTTATTTATTATTTATTTATTTAATTATTTATAGGCTATTGTGAATGGAAGGGTCTCCATGTATTCCTCCCATTGCTTGTTATTGGCCTGTAGAAAAGCTACTGATTTTTTGTGGAGAGCGGGTGTGGTGACAGTCCCAAGATGGCACCCGGGACTTTAGCCAAGTCATAAGACTTGGTTAAACCTGATTCCCTCCTACCTCAAAGTAAAGCCACGTCCACCGTTTGAGCTGCGCAGGCACACCCTGGATGCAAGATCAGGCCAGATGACATGAACCAATAGACTGAGGCCACCCAACCTGGGCTGAGAAGGTGGAGCGGGAGAGGGATAAATAGAGGAGACTTTCTGTTCTTAGGGGAGGAGGAAGTAAAAATGCTGTAATGTGCCTGAATAAACCGCTTTGAGAAGAACGAGCTAGAGGTGCTTTATTTCTGCTGGTCAGAATCAAAGGCATCAAGTGGTGGCCCGCACAGGGAACGCGTTCTTCTTCCTTTCTCATTCAGAACTCATTGCGGTCAGGGTGACTAGTCGGTAAGCTCCCAGGTAAGTGGGACAATTAAGGTTCTCGGAGTGAGATGATAAAGCTCCCCGGAAAAGGGGACTAAAAGGTTCTCAGAGTGAGACAATAAAGCTCCTGGTTCTGGGACAGGCTCTAGCTAGCACTATGGGAAACACAACATCTGCTCTGACAGTGTGCCATGCCCTTAAGGCTTTATTGAGGGCAAAAGGAATTGAGCTGAGGAGAGAAACTCTAGACAGATTTTTGGCAGTGGTGGATCAGGTCACTCCATGGTTCCCAGTGACGGGATGCCTTACAATGCCTAGTTGGGAAAAGCTAGGGAGGGACCTAAAGTTTTCTGAGGAACAGGGAGACTTACACAAGGGAGTATTGCCGGTGTGGAAGTTGGTAAGAAATTGCATAGGGGTCTGGCCTGCCAAGATTCCCAGACAAAATGATAGTATACCTGCTCAGCCCCAATGGGCCCCCTTTTTGTAAGGGCACCCGTGATTCCCTCCCACCTTGGACTGGTTGTCAGGCTAGAAAAATGTCCTGGGAAGTGCGTAAGTATTTTACATTTTCCCTTTATATTAGTCTGGGATGTGAATGGAAATTTTCTGGGTTGTGTGTAACTTCCATACCATTTGTAAATGCCAGCCATGCTGCTCAGTTGTCCCGTAATCTGTCTCAGTATCTTACAGGAAACTGGTCTAGGGATCTTAATGGCATGCTGCGGGACCTCAGACAATCCATCGCTCACATCAACTCCACCCAAGTGGATGTGTCCTTGACTGGTGGGCTGACAAACTGGATTACTACCGCTGCTTCACGACTGAAAGAATGGGCGGGAATTGTCGGACTTGCCCTATGCCTGGTCCTCACTAGTTCCCTGGCCTTTTGGTGCATGTGCCGCTTGCGATTTCGTCAACATAAAACGCAAGCCCTGTTAATACAGGTGTTCACAGCAGTGGAGACAGGACAGTCTCCTCAAGTGTGGCTTAGCATGCTAGAGAAGTAGCCAAAGACGGGTAAAGCTCTCTGGGCATGCCACCAACCTAAGACAGGGAACAAACCAGTGCTGTTTGTCTCCCAATGACGGGTAAGGGGCATTGCTGCATGGGGCTACCTAAGACAGGCATTCTCTCTGCTAAAATAATAAAGAAGGGGGAGATGTGGAGAGCGGATGTGGCGACAGTCCCAAGATGGCGCCCAGGACTTTAGCCAAGTCTTATGACTAACACCTGATTCCCTCCTACCTCAAAGTAAAGCCATGTCCACCATTCGGGGAGCTGCGCAGGTGCACCCTGGATGCAAGATCAGGCCAGATGACATGAACCAATAGACTGAGGCCATGCAATCTGGGCTGAGAAGGTGGAGCGGGAGAGGGATAAATAGAGGATACTTTCTGTTCTTAGGGGAGGAGGAAGTAAAAATGCTGTAATGTGCCTGAATAAACTGCTTTGAGAAGAACGAGCTAGAGGTGCTTTATTTCTGCTGGTCAGAATCAAAGGCATCAATTTTTGCAGATTAATTTTGTAACCTGCCACTTTACTGAAACTGTTAATCATTTTTAGGTGTTTGGGGGAGGAATTTTTGGTATCCCTAAGGTATAATATCATGTCACTTGCAAAAAAGGATAGTTTGTCCTCCTCTTTTCCAATTAGTACTCCTTTAATTTCCTTCTCTTGTATTATTATGCTAGTAAGAGTTTCAAGCACTATGTTGAAAAGGAATAGAGATAGTGGACAGCCTTGCTGGGTTCCTGACTTTAATGCTTCTAGCTTTTTTCCACTTAGAACAATGCTGGCTGTGTGTTTGTTGTATATAGCTTTAATTATATTGAGGTATGTTCCATCCAGTCTAATTTCCTCTAGTACATTAAACATAATGGCATGTTGAATTTTGTCAAAGGCCTTTTGTGCATCAATTGAGATGACCATGTGGTTTTTGTCTTTGAAGTCATTTATAGTATTTATAACATTTATTGATTTATGTATGTTGAACCATCCCTGCATCTCTGGAATAAATCCGACTTGATCATGATGGATAACCTTTTTGATGTGTGCATGTATGTGGTTTGCAAGTATTTTGTTGAGGATTTTTGCATCTATATTCATTAAGGATATGGGTGTATAGTTTTCTTTTTTGGTGTATCCTTTGCATGGTTTTAGTATTAAAGTGATGCTGGATTCATTCAAGGAATTTGGGAGAGTCCCCTTTGTTTCTATTCTTTTGAAAAATTTGAATAATATTGTTTGTAGGTCCTCTTTAAATGTCTGGTAGAATTTTGCCATAAATCCATCTGGGCCTGGGATTTTTTTAGTTGGGAGGTTTTGTGTTACTGTTTCAATTTCCTTACATGTTATAGATCTGTTTAAGCTGCTGATCTCATCTTGGTTAAGCTTTGGTGATTCCCATGATTTCAGATACACATCCTCTTTAGATATTCATTTCTCTTAGGTTTTCAAATTTAATAGAGTATGGGCTTTTAAAGTATTCCTGTATAATGTCCTAGATCTTTTTATCTGTTGTGATGTTTCCCCTTTCATCTCTAATTTTGTTGATTTGGAGTTGTTCTTTCTTTCTTTTGGTTAAATGGGTGAAGGGTCTATCTCGTTTATCCTTTCAAAACCAGCTCTTGGTCCCATTGATTCTTTGTATTGTTATCTTTGTTTCTATTTCATTAATCTCTGCTCTGATTTTTGTTATTTCTTTTTGTCTGTTAGGTTTGGGATTCATTTGTTGTTGTCTCTCAAATGTTTTGAGTTGCAATGTAGGTCATTTATTTGTGCTTTTTCTGTTTTTGTTTGTTTTAAGGTAGACACTTAGAGCTATAAATCTCCCTCTTAGGACTGCTTTTAAAGTGTCCAAGAGGTTTTGTTGTGTTGTATTGTCTTTTTTGTTTAATTCCAAGAACATTTTTATTTCTTTCTTAATTTCTCCTTTGACCCATTCATTATTCAGAAGTATGCTGTTTAATCTCCATGAGTTCATGTAGTTATTGTGGCTTCTTCTGGTGTTGCTATTAAGCTTTATTGTATTGTATTGTAGTCTGATAGATTGCATGGAATTAGTTCAATTTTTTGTGTGTGTGTGTGTTTTGAGGTTTGTTTTGTTCTCCAGTATGTGGTCCATTTTGGAGAAAGTTCCATGGGGTGCTGAATACAAAGTATATTCTTTGGTGTTTGGGTGAAATACTCATAGATATCTGTTAGGTCGATTTAGTGGATCATATTGTTCAGTTCAGATGTCTCTCCATTTATTCTTTGTCTGGTTGACCTGTCTAATGGACAGAGTGAGGGAATTGAAGTCCCCTACCATTAGTGTCTTGGAATTAATCTGTGCCTTAAAGTCCTGTAGTATTGTGTATGAAGTTCGGAGCACCAGTTTCATGTGTATATGTTCATGATTGTGGTATCCTCTTGGTTAATTGTTTGTTTGATAAGAATGAAGTGATCTTCTTCATCTCTTCTGATCAGTTTTAGTTTGAAATCTATTTTGTCTGATATTAGAATAGGAACTCCTGGTTGCTTCTTACTGCCATCTGCTTGGAATATTTTTTTTCAGATTATAAAATTTTAAGATAATGCCTGTCCTTGAAGGTGAGATGGGTTTCTGGCAGACAACATAACAACAACAAAAATGGATTTTGTGTCTTAATCCATTCTACTAGTCTGTATCTCTTGACTGGGAACATCAGTCATTAATATTTAAAGTTATTTTCAAGAGATGTCTATTGGTTCCCATTATTTTAGTTTCTGTTTGCATTCTTGGTCTAGGTTTGTATTTCTATAATTATACCTTCATTAATTACTTTCTGTTGCCACTTGGGTATAGTTGTTCCTTCCTTCTGGACTTCGTATTGCTTCAAGTATTCTCTGAAGGTTTGGTTTTCTGGACATGAATTCTTTCAGCTTATTATGTCATGAAAGATGGCATGTAGTTCTTAAAGATAATTCTTGGAGCAGCATCATCCTTGGGAACATGGTAGATGTGCAAATCCCTGGGCCCCTCCCTACCACGGGGTCAAAAGTCTGGGGTGGGGCCTAGTTATCTGCATTTTAACAACCTCTCAGGGGAATGTGGTGCTCTGTTTGGAACCACTACTCAACATATCAATTATTTCCCATGGACATAAGAGCACCATGCCAACTGCCTCCCTCTCCTTTCCTCTGGCTAGTGACTGTGGCAGCTTGGCACTCTTTCTCTGTTTCCTTATCCATGTGAGGGGCAGAGAACTCAATCAGCTTCCCTGTGCAAACTTAAATTTCTTTGGGGAAGCTCCGTCTTGGCTCACCTGTTTAACGTCTCCTCCCTCCCCATACTGCTCTATTGGAGACTGCAGGATCCCCGGGTAGGGGCTAATTCTATGTTCTGTGGATTGTCTGCTTCATTCCTTACTTACTCCTAATGATTGCTCCTAATAATAATAATTACCAAAAGCTTTACTTTGCCTTGATTACTGCTTCATGCTGGAGGAAAAAAAAAACCTTCAATTTTTTCTTTTCTGATGCCTGACAAATGACTATTACCATGTTAAACCATTCACCTGTGTAGAGCTAAGATTCTTATTTGTATCTTGGATGTTTTTCCCTTAATATCTTTAAAAATACAAAAAAATGGTATTAAGTTCCAAGTGGGGGACAGTGAGCTAAACAATGAGCTGTGGCACTTTCCTTTTACGTGTTTGCTGTATTTAACTCAACCCTTGAAGTCTGGCGTATGCATCACTTCCTCCTCAGCTCTGTTTCAGTATTGAGTGAAGTGTTTTGAATTAATTATACTGAATCATTAGTAGCTCATGATTGGAAAGCATTCTAGCCTTGGAGTTTATGTTTCACATTCATAGGTGTGCCTTGCACAAACCAGGCTCTGCTTCTGATGGTGAGATGCTGGCTCTGAACTATCCATAATGAATTCTCATGAAGATCAACTTTAGTAATGGGGTAGGCATTTTAGTTTTAATGAAATCAAGACAGTTTCTTGGAAAGGCACTGATTAGAGTGCCTTTTATGGGGTGGTCATTTATCCAACAGAAAGAATTTAGGCATTTGGTGAGACACTAGGAGTATGGTGAAGGGTAAAGGGGACCCAGATCTTGTTCTCGTGCAGCCTATAGTAGAGTAGGTAGGCAGACATGAATCAAAGGATCACTCATGACAAATGACAGCCCTTACAAAAGAAGGTGACATAGGTATGTAAATGTGAACACATGACAGGGAAACTAATCTAGCCTTTCCAAGGAAGAGGTAGTATGCTCTTAAGTGAGGCAAGAATGTGATTTAACTTAGGGAAGGGGTGGGATGAATGGGAAAGGGCATTTTAGACAAAGGAACAACATGTACAAATGCCCTGTGGCAGGGGCAAGCACAACTCCAGAGGAAAGAGGAAAGAGGAAAGGCTAGTATGGCCGGGGACTAGGAAGCAATGAGACGGCTTGATTCCCCTAAAGCAAGGGAGGGTATACAATGATTAGGTTTTAGGAAGATCACAGTGGTTGTGATGTGCGGGTTTGCATTGCCAAGAGCCTAGGGTAGGTATGGGCAGACATATCTAGCTGATTGTTCAGGAGAGAGTAGGTTAGGTTAAGGGCTTAGGTTAAGGTTGGAAGAAGTGGAGCTGGAGAGAATAAATGAAGATAAAGATGGTTGTGACATAAAAATGCAGGATGTAGTTAAGGGGTAATGGATGATCCTTATATTTCAAGTACCCTGAGGGATTATTGGAGAGCATCAGGATGGCCGAGGAAGCTCATATTTGTTTTTGACTGTTGAGTGTGACAAGTCAGAGGGAGCTGGGTATTTGGGTCTAGAGTTCAGAGGAAAGTCTTAAGTGATATACATACTTATTTGAATATATGTATCAAGGTAGCCAAAGGCATGGATGAGAAGATAAGGTTCTAGAACCCAACATTTGATATCTACCTAGAGAAGAAGACATAGAAGGGATGGAAATGAAATCAAGAGAAGGAATTTTCATAGAAATCAAGGGAAGAAAGTATTTCAGCAAAGTAGAAGTTGCCAACAGTGCTAGACTATGTCTAGAGATGAGATTAGCAAATGTCATGGGCATGGTGAAACTCAATCATGGATTTGACATTGGATTTTGTGGAAAGGATAAACAATAGTGAAATAATGGTATCTCAAGGATGATCTAGATGATCTAGACATGTATTGTTGAGTTTCTCCCCATCTATGAAACTGTGCCTTAGATCCCCGAGAGTGAGGATCGCTGAGATCCACTGAAGTGTGACGTGGCAGTAAGCATATGTGAAGGCAGACTTTGGAGGCAGGTGTCCTGGCTTAAGCTAACTCTCATCCTGTAGCTTGAATGAATTTCTTGATATCTTTATGTTTTAATTTCTTTGTCTATAAGATATATAACTACCTTGCACATGGCTGTGATTAAAGAGAAATGTATTAAAAACCCAGTAGGATCCCAGAGCTATAGTAAATGTTAATAAACAATCATCCAGACAATAAATGAAAGAGTTAAACAAGGGATAAGTTAGGAATGGTCTCCCTCCTTGGGAGTTGTTGATCAGAGAGAACTCATAGACCCTTAAAAAATATTGACAATGGCAAGTGCACTTGGTTAACTGCCAGAACTTGATGGTAAAGCTCTATTGCTGAGGATACTACATATGTGAGTTGCAGAACAAATAAGGAGAGATTGAGCTGGTACTAACCTCAAAGCTTCTGCTGGCTAGCTAACATAGTACTAGAAGGTGCCATGCATGGTACTGGTAGACAAAGGTAATTATCAGCTTTACCCAGCTGTGGACAATGTGGATGGCAGTAACAATGGGCTTGAAAAATATGTTAGACATGGCTGAGAAACATCTTAAGAAGTGTTCAACATTACTAATCATTAAGGAAATGCAAATCAAAACCACTTTAAGATATCATCTTACTCCAATAAGACTGGCTAGGATGAAGAAAATAAATGATACCAAGTGCTGGAGAGGCTGTGGGGGAAAGGGGAACACTCATCCACTGCTGGTGGGAATGTAAACTTGTACAGCCATTATGGAAAGCAGTGTGGAGAACCCTTGGAAGACTTGGAATGAACTTGCCACCCGACCCAGCCATACCACTCCTAGGCATGTACCCACAAGACTCACCCTACCACAGAGATACATGCATGGCCATGTTTATTTCAGCTCTCTTCACAATAGCAAGGAGCTGGAACCAACCCAAATGCCCCTCAACTGATGAGTGGATAGAGAAAATGTGGTACATCTACACAATGGAGTTCTATGCAGCAGTAAAGAAAGATGACATCATGAGCTTTGCAGGAAAATGACTGGAGCTAGAAGACATCATGCTGAGTGAAGTAACACAGTCCCAGAAAAACAAATGACGAATGTTATCCCTCATCTGTGGATACTAGTGCCAATTACCTAGTTGTAACTATTTCTTGTGCACAGCCCCTTGAGTTTTGTCCAAAGCAGCTGGGAGTGATGCATATTGGAAACAACAACAACAACAACAACAACAACAACAACAGAAAGGACTGCATCAAAGAACTGACTGAAACAGTGAATTTCTGCTCAAAACAGTCAACTTCTACATGGAGAATTTTGAGAAAGACTGAGAAAGAGATGAAAAGCATGTTTGGCAGAATACATGAGCTCTGGTGGGGTGGGGGGATAGGGTGGGGGACACGGGTCTAGATTTGATAATCTTGTGCAAAATATATATAAAAAATAAAAAATAAAAAGGAAAAGAAAAGAAAAATATGTGCACTTTTGCAATAGTGGACAAATGTTACGGGAGTAACCAGCCACTTTCTGATTGTCTTTATGGCCCACTTCACAATATGCAGCCCTGTAACTAGACAGGTCACAAGCTGTAAGGGAGAACCAACTACTATCATTCTGCTAAGTAAGAGCATGGTATTGAACTGAGTCATAATGACTTATTGTTCTGCTCATAGATTAGTTCATCTCCTAACTCTCACTAGAGAATCTTCTTTTTGCAACAGATGGTGATGAACACAGGAGACCAAAATTTGCCCACATGAAGAGAACAAGAGGATTACAGAGTAGTTATCCCTCAATAGGACATCTATATCAAACTTCTGCTTCCTAAGGCTTAGGAATCATTGTGGAAAAGGGGAAAGAAAGCCTGTAAGAGCCAGAGGTGGTGGTGAATACAAGGAACCTGTTAAGGTGGTTGTACATATGAATACACGGCATTTACAGCAGCGTGTACAAGGCCTGTGCAAACTGCAGGAACCTGGCATGGTCAGGGAAGTTGGGTAGGAAGCTCCAGTCCTAACTGAGGATCTATTGACAATTGATAGATGGTAGAAGGAGAGTCAGTGTTCTTGCAGGTTCATGAAATGCCAAGGGATAGACCCAGATTCAAGAGCATTTAGGAAATACATTAGACTTGATAAGCCTTTAGATAAAGAGAAATAATAATAGAGGATATGAAGTCAGGGAAGGAGTAATAGAGTGGGGGTGGAGATGGGGAGAGTATATGAATATGGTCAAGATGCATTGTATGAAATTCTCAAATGAATAAAAATATTAAGAAAAACAAAGAAATGAGAGAACTACACATTTTCCCAGGATGGCTATGAATATATATATGTAAATACATACTCTTATAATTTGTGTATGTGTTATAAAACGTGTGATTAGCTTCATAATTAAACAGATAGCTGCGTCTTTGATATTATATATATGCTTGGCTTCATATGTAGATGAATGACTACAAAGGATGATTATGTCTGTCACCTTTGGAGAAAGAGTTCTAATGTGTGCCATAAAGCTCTTTCCTCTGTCTCAGGTACATTAACTTTGCAATTAATGCCTTTGATGAGGATATCAATTTTAAGAAATGTTTAACTAACAAGGTATGAATTTGGAAGTGATAGTAGATATAACCAATATTTGAAATGCCAAATGGCCTGAATATAATAAACTCACTGCACAGTTTCATGACAATGAATTTGTGTGACTTTTGGTAGGGGCTTTAGGGATTAAATGGATAGCAAATTCAGTAGAAGCCTGTGCTCAGTGAAAAAGCCATGGCGGTAGATACAGTTGTGGTCTACATTATTTCTGTATAATTCACATTTCTTCCTTCTTTCTGGGTACTTATTTAGACTACATTTTCCATCCTCCTTATTAATGATATTTATTTTCTAGTTTTTGTTTCTTTGGTCTTTTTGAGACAGAGTCTCCCTGTGGCCCAAGCTATCCTGGAACTCATTATGTAGGCCAGGCTGGACTTGAACTCACAGAGATCTGCCTGCCTTTGCCTCCCAGGTGCGGGATTGCAGGTGTGCACCACCATGCCTGACTATTTTCTGTTTTAACCAATAGAACAGGGAAAGAAGTGATATGGGTCACCATTGGGCCAAAGTAGATAAGAGCAGTAAGTCTTCTTCAAATTAATACGTTTCTCTTGACTTAGAACCAGACTTAGTAGAGGACCTTGGGTTCCTAGCAGTACCAACATCTGGATCCATGGAAGACAGCATGGTGTAAAATGTCTTCTTTGTCCTTGACTTTAAACCCATGACCTCATATCAATTGAGAAGTGAGCAGAAACAAACCCCTGATTAGTTAATCATGGGGAACTGGGGTTGTAGCTATGACTGCAATTGTTGAATATAAATGATAACCATCAAAATCAAACCCAAATGGAACTTCTAATACTGATCAGATTTATGGGAAAGCATATTCTGGAAGATTCTCCAGCATGA
The DNA here is from genome assembly GCA_009823505.1 of Rhizomys pruinosus. Taxonomy (NCBI): domain Eukaryota; kingdom Metazoa; phylum Chordata; class Mammalia; order Rodentia; family Spalacidae; genus Rhizomys; species Rhizomys pruinosus. The sequence goes on along the minus strand of VZQC01012694.1, from coordinate 526,361 downwards.
AATTTCACCAAGTTTTTTATAGTCTGATACAGACAGAGGTATATACCACATCAATAGTGTGATACTTAGTTTTTACCTGCAGCAAGAGAATATGTGCATATGGATAGAATTCTTGGCACACAGTAGGCACTCAATAAATAGCCACCCCAATGAATACTGACATGTTTACACTAATGGAGTGATCACAAGGAAAGAGAGCACCCTAAGGTGGCTGGAGGAACTGAGAATGTAATTAAATGGGAACAAAGGAAGACCAGATGGCTTTCACTATTTAAAGAACTATTTTGTAGGAAAAGAGTCACATCAGTTCCTGGGACTCCACAAGATAGAGGTGGAATACCTATACCTATACATATACATCATGTACATATACATAATATACATATACATCATATACATATACATCATATACATATACATCATATACATATACATCATATACATATACATATACATAATATAAATATACAATACATCATATACATATACACATACTATATAGTAAGCTATGTCTAAGTGTTGCATGATGGTATATGCATGGAACTCTTGTATCAGTTATGCTTAAAAAAGCACACCTTTATTAGCATGGGAAATGTTTAAACAAAAAATGAATGACCCTCAATTGGGGATATAATGGAGGGTCAAGCCATTGGATGGAATGATAGATGAGATGTTCCTCAACACTCCTCAGAGCCCTGAGAGTCTCTGCTTATATAGTTTCAACTTTTAAAATTTGCTGGTGCAGTGTATGTGTGTACAATCATAGTACTTCCATCTCCTTAAACATTGTTTTTGAAAATTTGTACCACATGGAATAGTAAAGAAAAAAAAACCCTAAATCATGAAATTTTCAGGTTAATGGAAGGAACTAGTAACTGTTATACTGAGTGAAGTAATCCAGACACAGCAAAACAAGTGACCCATGTTCTCTCTCATTTGTGGATCCTAGTTCCTTAGATACAAGTGTACTCTCACCACTCATCAAAGAAGCTTCTTTTTTTGGGGTCTTTTCGAGACAGGGTCTCCCTGTAGCCCCAGCTGTCCTGGAACTCACTCTGTAGACCAGGCTGGCCTTGAACTCACAAAGATCCGCCTGCCTCTGCCTCCCAAGTGCTAGGATTAAAGGCGTGCGCCACCACGCTCGGGTTAGAAGCTTCTTTTTGCAACAGATGGAGACTACTGCAGAATTATGCAACTGATCAAACACAGAGAATAAGTGACTGTGAAGTTCCCAGCCGTCATCAGTGCATCTACAATGCAACCGCTACACCTAAGGTTCAGGGAACATCGAGGAGGAAGGGAGGACAGAAAGACTGTAAGAGCCGGAGGGACGAGACATCTGTTGTTAGTTAATGAATTGTAGACATGACAAAGAGGCTGCACCAATGAAATCACCACAGTGTTGTAGACTAATAAGATCTGCATATGATAAAACCAGTTGACATGCCAAGTTGGATGGGGGAATTTCATGGGATCCCACTTAAAGAGGAAAAGCTATGGGCGGAAAATGAACACTGGGGGAGGGAGAATGAGTTTTGTCCAGAGTCTATAGGTCCTGAGGTTATTTTAATATTTAAAAATTTTTTTTTTTAATAATAAAAAATAAGAAAATAAAAAAAGTAATCCCAGCGGAGCAGCTCTAACACAGGTACAAAACAATGGGAGAATTTACTAAGATGGATGAAGTGATATAGATAATTATTATATATATATATATATATATAGCAGTAGACCTGGGTTCAATTCCCAGCACCCACATGGTGGCTAACAACCATCTGAAACTCCAGTTGTAGGAGATTTGGCTACCTTTTATGACCTCCTCTACTACTACATGAAATGGGAACACCTACCTATATTCAGGTAATACACTCACATAAAATAAAAATAAGAAATATATTTTAAAAAGAAACATTCATATACAAGAGAGAATATGAGGTGTATGTATTTCCTTTTGTGTTTGAGTTATTTCACTCAATATGGTATCTCCCCATACGCACACTGCTGAAAATCATAGGTTGTAGTAATAGCCTTTACAATATGGACATATTTTGAACAAATAACTTTTACCTAACCTTGTAAACAAAAAGTTAAACTTAGCTTGTTTATAATGTGGACAAACTCACTGATCCTTGTTCTCTTCTTGTGACCTGAGCATATGACCTTAATCCTTGATGACCCTTCCTTGCACTGGACACAAATAATATACGAATGTGTATAGTTTTCAAATATCAAAGCACTGCCAACAGTGCTTTGATTTTTGTCATTAAAACTTTCCTCACTTGAATTTTTTCATTGAAATCACTGAGAAAATTGATAACATCTGTTTGTGGTTGAGTGTGTGATTGGGGTCAGAAGAAATGTAATCCTCAGATAAGGGTCTGACTTTTACTTCTCCATTTCATGCCTGTGGCTGCTATATTGTTTCTTTCTTTAAATATTTATTATTTTTATTTTATATGTATGAGTATTTGGTCTGCATGTATGTAAGTGTACTTATATCATGGATTGCTCACAGACGTCAGAAGAATGCATTGGATTCCCATGGAATTGGAGTTATAGATAGTTGTTAGCTGCCATGTGGGTACTGGGACTCAAACCCAGGTCCCTTATAAGAGCAGCCAGTGCTTTTAACCACTGGCTGACTCATCTCTCCAACTCCTGGATATACTGTTTCAATAAAACAAAAGCTGTGGGCTCTTGCTCACAGCCGTGAGAAAATTATGAAGGAACATGTTCTCAGGAGTTCTGGTCTACTGTTGGCCTTAAAACAGATGTTAAGAGTCGGGTCATTTTATTTAAACATCACTGTAGTGTGGCATCACATAGGAAATGCTTCAGTAGGCTACCATTTCTTTTTGTTGTTGCTGTTGGCTAAGTAATATTCTATTGTATGTATTTACCACATTTTAAAAATCCATGCATTTGTTGATAGGCGTTTAAGTTGATGTCAACCTAGTATTGAACACAGAATCCCGTAGTATGGGGACAGTGTTTTAGCTCAGTTGGTAGAGTACATGAAGCCTTGGGTTCAATCCTTTGGTGCCTTCCTTTCTAGCACTCCAGAGGTAGAGGCTAGAAAAATTCAAAAATCACCCCAAGTTACATAACAAGTTTGAAGGCAGCTTGAATTATATGTGATATTCTCTCTCTCTCTCTCTCTCTCTCTCTCTCTCTCTCTCTCTCTCTCACACACACACACACACACACACACACACACACACAAACAAAAGCATATAAAACCCTGCGATGGGCCACATGTGACTTTTCTTTTTTCTTTTTTTTTTTAGTTTGGATGATTTTATTGTTGATTTTTTTCAAAGCCAATTTTTATTGAAGCTTTGTGTATTTTACACAAAATTTCCATTCAAATCCAGACCCGTACCCCCTCCCTTGCCCCTCCACCCCACCAGAGCTCATGCATTCTGCTAAACATGTTTTCCATCTTTTTCTCAGTCTTTTAAAATTTTCAATGCAGAAGTTTACTGTTTCGAGCAGTTCACTGTTTCAGTCAGTTCTTTGACCCGGTCTTGTTGTTGTTGTTCCTTCCAATTTGCATCACTCCAAAATATGCACATATGCATGCCACATATATCATAGGTTTTAGCATCTTCAGCTTATGATTTTTTTTATTAGGCCGAAAGATGTCATGTTTGAAGGCTCCTCCTTGGCAAGCCCAAACAACCATTGGTTTTGCCCTTGTGCTCCACACTGGGCTTTTCCCTTCCCATGGTCACCAAATGAGGTCCAGTAAGCACCACATCCTGTCTTGATCTTCCTGTACTGGTCTCCATGATACAGCCTGGGTAGTCCAACAATGGCAGTCTATACTCTGAAGAGGCTCAGTCCACAAGCAGGATGTCTCACCAGTCCCCATCTAGCACTGAAGGATTGGAGGATTCTTGGAGAGACCTGAGTCTTCAGTCCATATTGGAAGGTTGAAAAGCTGTGTCTCATGTCTTTGAAGGATGGCAAAAGCAGTGGCAGCCACAGGGTAGCTGCACTTGCGAGTAAGACAGGCAAAACAACTGTGCTCTTTTTTTTTTTTCTTTTTGTCTTAAAAAGATCTCAAGTTTTATACCTGAAGTGAAATTTCATGTGATTTTTCTAAAGTGATAGGAAAATTTTCATCCATCTTCCAAACACTAGTCATTCTTCTGTTCTTTATAGATCCAGGATTATTGACACCTCCCAACTGTCACCTCCAGTTGCTAGATATTACTCTGCCTGATGGTTTTATATTGTGAGAATAGTATTTATGGGCGGGGCATGTTTAATCAGGCATTCTGGATTACAACAGGGTATTTTTCAGGTTGATGCTCAGTTGATTTAAAACCTATTGCTATATGGACTTGTATTGTACTGAGTGTGCACAAAATGCCAGGAGATCTTCAGTCCACAGATGCCTTTAATTAAGAATATTCCACTTTATTGACTTCCTCTTTTGGAGTTGTTGACCAGGGGATCCAAAAGACCCTCAAACAATACTGGCTATTACCACTCTTGGTTACTCTCCAGAACTTGAAGGTGAGACCCTATTGCTGACGATACGACATACAAGTTACAGAATGAACAAAGATAAATCAAGGCCATCCTGACCTTGCAGCTTCATCTCTACCGGCTAGCTTTCACAGTGCTAGAAGGTCCTATGCATGCTACTGGCAGAGAAAAGTACTCATCAACCTTACCCAGCTGTGGATCCTGTAAGCTACAATAGTGAATGGCCTGGTAGGACATGCCTCTTGGTTCAACACTGACACAAGTAGCACGGGAGTAACCAACCCTCCTCTGATTGGATTTAAGGCCCACTGTTCAAGATGGAGCCCAAACCTGACACTGATATCAGGCCAAGCACCTGTGGCAAGATAGATCACAGGGCATAGGAGAGAACCTAATTCTACTAAATAGACATAGTATCAAATTGACTCCTAATTACTTGTTTTTTAAATATTTTATTTTATGTATATGAGTATATTGCCTGCATGTACGTGAGTTCACCTAAGTCATGCAATACCCATGGAAGTCAAAAGAGGGTGTCAGATCCCCTGGAAGTGGAGTTATGAATGGTTGTTAGCTGCCATGTGGGAGCTAGGAACACATTCAGCTTTTTAAATGTAGGTTCTGGGAATCGAACTCAGGTTGTCAGCTTGAGCAGCAAGCACTTTCGCCTGCTGAACTATCTTGCTGGCTCCTATTCCAATCTTCTAAAGTCAGTTCCATTAGTAAAGTAAAGCCCAACTGGAGGTAACACAAGTAGTTTTCATGTTTTGCTGTGATCTTTAAGAGTCTGCATGTCGGCTTGGTCCTGAGTTGGGGTGCTATCAGAGCATCTTTAAGAGGTGGTGTTTAGTTGGTAGTTCTCTGGTCACATGGACTATGCCTTTGAAGGGGGTGTTGGGACCTTCCCCTCTGTGCTCCCCTCTCCTCTACTCCTTTTCTCTTCTTCCTCTCCCCTTTCTCTCTTGCTTCCTGGCCACCATGATGTCTTCAACTTTCTCTACCACAAGCTGCAACTATGATATTCCACCTTGCCTTAGCCCCAAAAGCAATGTTACCAGCTGATCATGGACTTAAAATGGCAAACTGTAAGTCCAAATAAACTTCTCCAATTTTAGGTTGATTGAATCGTATGTTTGTTAAAGTAAGCTGATGAGCACGGATAGTGTAAAGACGAGAGAGGGAGAGATCACTCTGAGTTTTTAGAAAAAATGTGGGAAAGTTCCACAGTAGAGTCAGCATTTATGTCAGCTAGTTCTTTAAGAAAACTCCTGGACTTAGAAGGAAGGTTGGCTTTATTCTTCCATGAACCCATCATGCTAAGTCAACTAGAAAGTTAATATGGCAGACCTGAAATGGCTACGTTTCCCTTTATCACTATGCTAATATGTGTAAGTTAGAGATAATTACTTAAAACCAATTATTTGTCTGAGGGTGAATTGATTGGATGGCTGGTATTTAATAAAACCAATAAAGGCCCCAATCAAGAGTTTGTTGGAAATTTCCATCTAGTACAACTCTAAAGAGGGATAGAAGCAAAGGAATAAAGAGCATGTCATGTGTTTCTTCAAGACAGGATGCACATTTTAAAGAAAGTATGCTGGGGCTTGATGAGAGTTTGAAGAAAATATTTAGATTATTTCTGTGGAGCCCCTGACATTCCGAAGGGCTGTTAATCCCTCTGAAACTTTTAATGCCTTAATATGTTCTGCAAATACTTTCTGAGTAAACACTAGGAATGAATAAATTGAATTTTAAAGTGAATTCTTCATCTTATTCACAGTTGTCATGCATTCTATTTCAAATACCACTCTGGCAGAAAAAGCTCTAATTTAAGAGAAACACCAGATAGTTCCACCTAATATAATGAAATCAGCAGGACTCGAGGTTTCACAGTCTCCTCATTTACTTTGCTAACAAAGGCTTTACTTCTGCTTGGGAAACTCATCCCCCAGAACGTGTCAAGTCCATCACTGGGCAGAAGGCCACAATGCTTTCTATGATGCAGAGTCTCTGCTCCAGAGGTACTGGGGTCCATAGCTTTTGGAATTTATTTGACTCTGAGTTTGGAATGAATTAGAGGCTGGATTTACTAGGAGCAGCCTTTGAACGGTTATGCACTTTTGATTATCCATTCCCTGAATCTTTCTTTTTCTTGAAGTTATGATCTTGGCCTGTGAACTTCATAGTTTCCCATGTAACTTACTCAGGCACAGAAAAAAAGATTTCAAGATCCAAAGGATGGACCTTCATTTATTAATGTTGCTTAGGGGGTACTCTATATCCTAAGCATATTTAATAAAGTCTTCTCTTTCTGCCTATTCTTTCCACACTGAAGAACATTTTTTATTTTTTGCTGCTAGGGACTGAATTGTGTCCTCATGAACATCATTTGTTGAGGTCTTGAACCCTAAGTTCCTTAACATAGACGTCTGTCTGGGCATAGAGTGTTTAAAGAGGTAATTGAGGTGGAAGGTCACACCTGTGGTTACTAATGACTCATGTTCTTATAAGAAGGAGAGACATGGAAACACATATACTCAGAGCTAAGACCACATGGAAGAAGCTGGCCCCCAGAGAAATCATACTTGATTCTACATTGACCTTGGACTTCCAGTATCCAGAATCATGAGAAGATCAATTTCTGTTGTTTAAGCTACCCATTCCGCAGTATTTTGTTTATAGCTGTTTAACCACTGTTTATGCTACAGCTTTGTTTTTGATAAAGTTGCCAATTGAGCAGTTTATCCCTGAATTATCTTCCAGATCCTGCATATGGCATTTCCTGGGTCTTAACCATTGTTTTATATCTCTATGATCAAAATCCTTTAATTACCCAACCCTAAATTTCCATTAAGACTTTAAAAAGGTGTCAGGACCAAAGAAGAGAAAATTCCTGATTCTATTTGAACCTTGAAAAAATGATTTGACTGTGACAAAGGTAGAAAATGTGGCTGAGATGTAATACTGGGCCCCACAGTGATGTGCAGGTCTCAGAAGTGCCATTGGGCACCTGTGGAAACTGGTGGCCTGCCCTGTCCTTCTGCATTGGGGTAGTATTGTATTAACTTTCTTAAGGTCCCAAGCACTGGATGTCTAGCTGGGGGAACTTCCCAAGCACAGGTGCATGCTTAGATGGGAACTCTAATCGGAGCTCAAATGAAAAGAAATGACACAAAATTACATTTCTTAAGGAAGGAAATAACAGTCAGGAGCATTAAATGATTTAATTATGCCCGAGAGAGCTTTTTAAGCTAAAAATGCCATGAAAGCAAAACTATGTTGAAATAGGTTTGAGAAGGCAGGCACAAGAAGAATCCTGAGACCAAAGCACCCAGTGTCTGTAATCAGCCACAGCTGTGTCAAAGGCAGTGCGTCCCTCCATTAGCACACAATTCTGCTTTTTCTAGGATGAGGAGCAGGAAGAAGAGAACAGTCATTTTGTGTATTATTGAGACTTAACAACTGCTAGTGGAGAGAAGTATCTATTTGATATTATGATTATTCTGGTTAATAGTGCTCACATATATTAATGTATATTTAAATGTATGCTGTTAGAGTTAATAACAGTTATTCTGGTTTCTTTAAAGTCACACAAACAAAATTCTATCCACTATAGAGTCAACACATTGTTGACATGGTACCAAATACTTTCATTAAGGCCTAAAGACTCTATGTAGGCAACCATCCCTCTGCATCCACAGGGGATTATAGCACCCTTATGAATATCAAAATCCATGGCTGCTCATCTCTTATATAAAGCAATGTGTGTGTATGTGCTGCCGGCTTGTGTCCTCTTATGTATTAAAAAAAAAAAAAAACTGGAGTTTTGTTTTTGTGGTGGTGATTGGACCCCAGGGCCTTATACATGTAAGCATATCTGTACCAACAAGCCACATCCGCAGCCCTTCTCTGATGTCTATTAATTAATCTTTAAGTTCCTCATAATACCTCATACAATGTCAATTATGTATAATTACACTGCATTATTTTGGGGAATAACAAGAAGAGGATAAGTCTGTTCATGTGCAGTACAGACAATTGGTTTCTTTTTCCAGAATATTTTCTATCTACAACTGGTTAAGAACAGGTGGACATGGACGGCTGGCTGTCTAAGAAATATGGCACACATATGTATGAATTGAGGTACTCTGTGAATATCAATTCCTTACATTATCACGACTTTGTTCAGGAAGAAAGACCACATGCTTTCTTACCTCCAAATGCTTTTCTAGTTAAACTAGAAAAGCTCTGAATGACTGGTTTACAAGGTGAACTATCTTTATGTCATTAGGTTTCAGTCATAAACTTTAAACAGAATACAAAATGGTCCATGTGAAAAGGGCTACAAAACAAAGTGTCCCTGACTGAAGGGTTCCTGGGATGGTGTGGATTTTCTTTCATAGTGCCAATTAGTGTGGGCCTTGTCTTTTTGCCATGTGATGGATTAAAAATGCATGACTGGGATGCTGGAAAGCTAACCGGTTTCTGGATAGAATCCCCTGGACACTGCCATTCTTCCCGTTGATCTTTCTGCCCTCCGTGTGCTGGCGAGTACCGATGCTCTCACCCACTGCTCGCATCTTTCCCTGACAGATGGTTCTTTTTTCGCTAGTCAAGATCCAATCTGGTGATTTACTTTAATATGCTTTGGCCTCAAGAATGCCCATGACAGACAGCTAGCACAGCCTCCCGAAGCAAAATTTTGCAAGGAAAAAGTTAAGTAGACACATGCTACCGAGGCTGTGTTCCATTTTATGCACCCCATAAATCAGAATATTTGTCAACAACAATTAAAATGTAGTTTCCCCGGTAATAAACATTACAGGGAGGAACAAATCAAGTTTCATTTATTCTGTCAGAAGCTGAGGGCGAAAGCTTCATATTATTTTGCAGACAATCTCTGAGGAGTAAACTAAGCACAATTACATTCTTGATTTTAATTAAAACTCTGGGTACCTTTCAAGTTCCGTTAGGGAGATGCCCTGGGTCTGCTTAGCTGAGGTCTGCACCACGAAGTTAATTTGACACATAACATATTTTTCGTGAGGTAACTGTCCTAGGAAGCCGTCGGTAGGAACAGCCTCTCCAGTGCCTGTGGGGCCCACAAAAGGTAATGACTTCTCCTGAAGCAGCAACTTCGCCAGGAAGTGCATCTGCATAGCGGTCCCCAAAGCCGTCCCGATAATGTCATTAAGCTAGAAGAATCAAAGGGAAAGGCTCCCAGAAGAGGCCGTTAAAAAATGTTTCAGGGGCTGGAGAGATGACCTAGCGGTTAGGAGCGCCGACTGCTCTTGCAGAGGACCCAGGTTCGATCCCCAGCACCCACATGGCGGCTGAGAACCGTCTGAAACTCCAATTCCAGGAGAACTCCAGCTCCAGGGGAATCCGACGCCCTCTTCTGACCTCTGCGGCATTGCACGACACGGGTGCACAAACCTGCATGCAGACAGTACATTCATACACACACAGAAATAAATAAAAATAAAAATTAAAAAAAAATGTTTCATTACTCACCATGCACAGAACAACAATAGAACTGGACCGTGGAATCATTTCAAATCATAATAACAGTGAAATTGTTATTTTGAAACCACCTCCCCCCCTCCAAATTCCAGAAAGGTGACAGGGGCAGAAACTATAAGCTGTGTGTGGGTGCCCTGTGGAAGGACCTTTCGTTTTTGCTTTTGTCCATGAGTTCTACAGGAGAGGGCCCCAGAGTCCTTTATCTGTCATTTTGTTTCTTTCAGTGTTACTTGGCCAGGGGTTGCTTACGATCTGCTGAGGTTTGCTTGACCCGTGTTTTCTCTGAATCTCACCTACAAACTAGGCCAGAATTTAGCTGCTCTATTCCATTTACAAGTGATGTATTTTCTTGCTTTTCGATAATGTTACAGAACTCTGCATAGCTGTTGAAAAGTGCTTCAACTTGTTTCTGTAATAAGTAGGACTCCAGCGAGGATGCTGACCGTGTGGGCTCAGCGTGGGCTGGGTTTTATGATCTCAATTTGAAATGTCCACCACAGACTCGTGTGTGGAACATTTGGTCTCTGGCTTCTGGTATTATTTTGGGAGATTCTGAAAAGTCTAGGAGGCAGGCATTAGGCTTCTGGAGGTGTGTCTTTAGAGGTTCCATCTTATCTTACCCTGGTCCCTTCCTGGTGGGGTATCTTACCCTTACCCTGTTAGTGCTCTACTTCCTGTCTGTCACAGATGAACAGCCTCCTCCTCACAGCAGACCCAGAATCAGCGGGGCCAAGGACTGTGAACTAAAACCGTGAGCCAAAATAAATCCTTATTCTTTTAACTTGTTTCTCTCGGGTGTTTTGTCATAGCAACAAGGGGAGCAGCTAATTCGATGCCAGAGGGGGATGTTGCACTACCTACAGGGCAGGTCACAAACACGACCTCCTGTCTGTTCCCAGCACATCCTCTCTGCAACTGAACATGAAATGTAGACATTCCTCCAGGACATTTCGGAAACTCATGGACATCCTGAGCTGCTGCTGGCAGCCTTCAGAGGCCATCCTCTAGCTCTTCTGTTAATTCACAGGTGATGGGACTATCGCAGAAATGGAAACAAAGGGCCGCTTTCAGGGTCTCTCCAGTCACATCCACTCACCATTAGTTTGACTCCGAAGTTGCACTTGATTCCATCTCCCTCATTGCGGCTTCTTACTTCCAGGAAGAACTAGTCCATGCAGCAGGATTTGGTGAAACTTGAAAGAATAAACCTCCATCCCTGGGTACTAAGTGCTTGGCCCTTTGCACAGTAATACTTTATCTTCACTGCACTTCCAGAGTCCCAAGGGCTCTTATTAGCCTTATCTTGTACTTGAGGAAACTGAGGCAGGAAAATATTATGCTCCCAGCTTCTGAGTCCAAGGGCAGGGACAGAAAGGTGGTCAAATTCTGCAGCCAGAACTTTCAGCCATCCTACATATTGTGCGACAAGCTACTTGTATGAAATAAGGGGGGACATGGAGATGGATACAGCTTGTATCATCCAAGTCAACCCTTATTTCCTTAAGACAAGTGTTCAGCTATCCTACATATTGTGCGACCAGCTACTTGTATGAAATAAGGGGGGACATGGAGATGGATACAGCTTGTATCATCCAAGTCAACCCTTATTTCCTTAAGACAAGTGTTCAGCCATCCTACATATTGTGCGACCAGCTACTTGTATGAAATAAGGGGGGACATGGAGATGGATACAGCTTGTATCCTCCAAGTCAACCCTCGTTTCCTTAAGACAAAGTGTTTCTTGCTATTTTTTTTGTGCTATTCTTAACTTACAAATCAGACTACAGTGGATATATTAATGTACATACAGTGTATTGGCCTTTTAACATGTATCTTATAGTGTCCTAATTTTTCCCTCTTTTAAATGGATTTTTGATATTTTCATGCAACATAATTTGGTGGTATTTAGATCCTTTCCCATTATTGTCCCTCTCTAATTATATATATGATTATATAAAATCTAACATATATAATATGTATAATTAGCCATATAGAGTCTAATTTGTGTCTCCAAATGTCCTTCAGTGTGGCTCTATCCACTGCAGCCTGGGTGACCTATCTGTCCTAACTTCTTTTGGGGGGGGGTATTAACTCATAAAAGATGAAGGAACTTTCCATGACGATGGCATTGTTCCAGGTACAATTTTGGATAGTGGTAAATAATGCACACAGTTTCAAAACTCATCAAAATATGAAACTTCTCTTTTACCATATAAAAATTATACCCTCACATAGAAAAGAAACATTAGATCTTCTTGCCATATTTTATTTTATTTTTTAAAAATATTTTATTGAGCTTTTGTGCATTTCATACAATAGTTCCTAATCAAATTTAGATCCCCTCTCCTCTCTAGTGCCCCCCTCCCCAACCACTGGGCATCATGCACTCTGCCATACAGGCTAAGTCCCATTTGATCAAGCATTTTACCCAGATGTCCTTTGGTGCAAGTTCATCTAGTGGAGTCTGTTCAGCCTATCTAGAGATCTTAAGTAAGGTCGGCTCTCCCTCACTCAGCTGTAATCCATTTCCAGCAGTTCTCAGCCTAGGGCTTGCCTGCCACCCATTTCCCTCACAATACTCTTAGATGTATATTTTCATAAACCATTTTTAATTCCTATTAATCCTATGAGAAAGTCAGTGTTATGAATTCTACTTCTCAGATGAAGAAAGTGAAATTCAGTGAGTCCAAGCAGTTGTCCAGATGAACAAAAGTGATGAGTGACAAGTTACTGATCCAGCCCAGGCTGTGAAGGTCAATGCCATGCTCTGAGCTCTATCATGGAGCATGGGAATGGCTTGGGTTTCATGGTTAAAGCTTAGAGAAGAGTTAAGAAATTGTGGGTTGCACTAGGGGATGCATTGGAAGGGTGGGATCTGTTTATGTGTTACTGGCTGGGAGAATGAAGCCGCGTCTCATTCATCCCTCTGCTCTCAGTACCCTCCCAGCTCAGGGCTCCAAGCTGTTCATTAAAAACTCACCTACCTACCTATTCAGTAAAGAAGCTTCCATGTAGGCTTCTGGCTTGTCCCTCCTGGAGCCTTGGTTCTAATTTTGTAACTTCTTGCTTTTCACTTTGTTGCCAACATTTCCATGAAAACATTTTAGACACAAATAGTGTATTTTTCCTTCTTAACTTTTCCACCTTTCTGCAAGTTCATTCAGATCATTGTCTATCTAATACTTATTTTACAGTTTTGGACTTATTTTCCAAGCATACAAATCCACAGTAAAGCTGGTACTTATTCTCTGAGTTGATGCTGAACAAGATAAAGAGAGGAACACACACACACACACACACACACACACACACACACATACACATACAGAGAGAGAGAGAGAGAGAGAGAGAGAGAGAGAGAGAGAGAATCTGGTTAAACTAGATCCTATCCAGCTCATATACTTACATAATAAACCTTGTCACACATATTAGGTGTTTACCTGAGTAACTTATTGCTGGGAGAGTTTTCATCACTGAGAATGTGGAACCAGGCATTCAGATGGTCAGCTTGGTATTAATACTTTAAATTGTTACATATCACAAGGTGTGGTGGCACACGCCTTTAATCCTAGCACTTGGGAGGCAGAGGCAGGGGGATCTTTGTGAGTTCAAGGCCAGCCTGATCTATGGAGTGAGCTCCAGGACAGCTGGGGCTATAGGAAGACCCTGTCTCAAAAAGACCAAAATATTGTTACGTATCTTTCATTAGGCAGCTAGAATGAGTGGCAGAAGCTAGCCATGGCTTGCAACAGGAGGGCTCTACGGAACCCCAGCTAGGTTTGGCATCTGGACAGTTCCGTGACTACTGGTGCGGTCGCAGAGCCCTTTAATCCCCACAGGCCTCCACTTTCCTTTGGAGTCAGTAACTCCAGGAATTCGAATGGCCTAAAAGAGTTAATGAAATTCCCCTCAATCTCTTTAAGTTTCAGTTTCCTAACTTATTTATTTAAAATGTCTTATATTATTATTATTTATTGTTAATGTGTATGAGTGTATTGCCTGCATGTGTGTAAGTGGTCTCATGTCATGCAGTGCCTGTGGAAGCCAGAAGAGAGTGCCAGATCCCCTAGAACTAGAGTTATGGACCATTTTTACCACTATGTGGGTGCTGGGAATCAAGTCCTGGTCCTCTGCAAGAGCAGTCAATGCTCTTAACTACTGAGCCATCTCTCCAGCCCCTCAGTTTCCTAATTTATAACACTGAGGATATCAAAGTCTATCTTCAATGCTGTAATAATTAAATGTAGTCTTATAGCTCACTTGACTGTTCTGTTAGATCTAAATTCATCTATATCCCATAAACTATTGATCATTCATCTATCTATCATCTATCATATAATATATCTATATCTTTCTATGTATCATCTATGTGTCATCTTTCCCTATTATCTATCATCTATATCATCATCTATGTCATTATCTATCTATAAATCACCTATATCTCTATTATTTATCATATATCTCTGTATTCATATAAATCATATAACCAGTTTCTCAGTCTCTCTCTGTCTCTCTGTCTCTCTCTCTCTCTAATTCTCATACTATCTGGTAGCTTTAGTGAGAGAATTAACAGAAGATCATGCGTAAAGGCCAAACTGTGAGTATCCAGATCACTAGCTTAGGAGCCTACAGGGACCCTCTGGGCCAAGGACAGTGCTAGGCAAAATGACACCAAGTATTTCCAATCTCTGAATTTGGATGATTTCCCCTGAAAAATTGGAACTGAAAAGCAACAAATTCACAAAACATGCAATTAATGCAAAGGTCAAAGCAGTAAACTCCAGTTCAACAGAATCTAAGAAGGATTACAATTCTCATCCTTCTGTCTGGTGAGAAACATCAGGCAAAATAAGCATGCAAAATATGTATGTTATCTTATGACTTTGTCTTCTCCAGCTGGGTATCTGTTATTAAGTGACAGTGGCCCAAACCTCTTTGGGAAACATGTCAACTACCTGATGAGCCTCTGTTGGCTTTGGATGGCCTATTACCTGATTAGTTACTCTCCTGTCTCTGCATGTCGAGAAACCCCGCATGGCTGTTAAGCCAGAAGGCAGGAAACAAAGAGCAATATTCTGAGCAGACGTGGTGTGGCAGGTCGCCATTATGGATGACAACACAGTCAATACAGGACTTGGTTGGACTTGAAAAATTCCACAGTTTCTTGTTACACACAATTCAGGCTTGCCATCTAACCTCTGCAGTGTTAATCTATATAGCTACAGGATCTCTGCAGTCACAGGAGTACAAATCTCTGGTCTAGAAGGTCAAAAAAGAAGTCACTATTACTCTAGATTCCTCCTCTAGCATCCCTTCCCCTCCCACTGGCTCTGTGGCTCCCATCATTTCAGATCCCCTGAAGAAATGGAACATGCAGTCATTCAAAAAAATGTGTATTATAGCAAAGGTCAAATCAGTAAACTCCAATTCAACAGAGTCTAAGAAGGATTACAATTCTGATCCCCCTGTCTGGTGAGAAACATCATCTTAATAGGGAGAAGCAGCAGCACACCATCAGTCTACTCTGGTAAGAGGGCAGGAGGGGTTGTGAACTTAACTCCTATGGTCCCAGGAGGACTCTGGAAAGTCTCCCAAGGATGCACTGCAAGCTGCTAAAGCAGAAGCTCTCGCAGGATGGTGTGTGTGTGCGTGTGTGTGTGTGTGTGTGTGTGTGTGTGTGCACGTGCACACACTACTAATCAGTGTCAGCACAAAGTCTTGCAGTAGCTAGCCAGGTTCTTTGAAATGGCTTCTTTGCATTATAGAAAGGAGTTCATTTGGGGTGGAATGCTGTCTCCATACTAAGCAGAGATGTTAGAAATACCTCCATGACACTGACAAGATGGGGGAACTCAGTTAAGCAGAGCTTTGCCCTCAGTGGTATGGGATGAAACTTGCAAACAATCACATCAACTGCCATGGCTCCTGGAGTGGGGTGCATTGGTCGTTCCTTCATTTTAGCACTTTTGTAAATTGAGGAACTAACACCTTATGTATATCTGAGGGCGTCCCTTAGGCTTAGAAATGAATAGAAGTTTATTAGGAAAGAATCATAAAAAATAAACTATGACTGTACTTTCTCAAAGAATTGCAAGTTTGAATTAAATCTGAGGTGTGAGGCATATTAGAATTATGTAACTTTAGGTTCAGAGCTCATTCAAAATGAGGGTGGGATGTGAAATTCCTGAACAAAAAAATGTGTGGATGATGGATCGAAGAGGAAGTGATTTGTATCTGCTAATTTTCACAGTCTGAAGCCTGAAAGAAAATTGGGTGTGCAAGGAATGTGTCAAAAAGTTTTAGCAAAAAGGAGGAACGTTCTAAGCAGACTGATTTATAATGGTGGATCAGAACTCATTACTCAGGTTCTTGCTGCTCAAATGGAGGTCTTTGGACCAGTAGCAGCTGGTCCACAAGGGAGCTTATTAGAAGCACAAACTCTCAGGCCCAGGCCACAGATTGGAATCTGTATTTTAAATAAAATCTCCAGGTGGCTGGATGTACTTTCAAGTTTAGAAAGCATGGATACAGTCTTAGTGCATTGTCTTTGTAATTTGTCTTTTTTGTTTGTTTTATTCCTACTACTGATATACTAGAAAAGTAACACCAGAATAATATTGCAAAAGAACTGAGGCTCACATTATCTGGCTGATACCTTTGTTTAAAAGAAAAAAGAGAAGGGATTGGGCTATCTAATGAAGCTTTCAGTTGACCTTCCCCCCAGGACTTCATCCTGTGTGTTAGTAGGCTAGATGTAAAGAGAAGTAACATTCTCAAACCTCAGAGGCCATGCCAAGTGGCAGTGCTGGCATCTGCTGAATGCTGTTAATTGCAGAAAAGACTAGTTAGGATCCTGTGACTATAAGACTGGCTAACAGCTATAAGGAGAAAGTGTGCCTTGGGAATGTGTATCTTTCTGAATACAAAATATAATTAAAGTCTGAACTATTAAATGATCTGTCAAAATGTAATTATTATTCTTTCTTTTGAGTGTAAGTTGGGCTGTAGTGAAGGTCAAATTCAGAGAGGTCTGTAAGGAATTTCAGATTTAAGAGTTATTCAAACAAAGGCTTTTGGTTGTTTATTATTTCCCCAAATTATTGTCCTCTATCCTAAGCAGCTTTTCTGGATCTGAGATTGCTATAAGCTACAGAGAATGTGGTCTGCCTGTGGTAAATGGATGAGAACAAAATTTTAAGCCTTTACTTAGCTTACCAGCTAATTAAAAGAAAATATTAGTTTAGGCTTTCTTCATCATAGTGAATCCAATCAAAGAATCCATTTTGCTAACAACACAGTATTCCTGTAAATCTTTTTGGACTTGTAGATTTTCTTTTTCCTAAAAATTGGTACTGAAAAGGATTTAATGGTTGAAATAGAAACTGGCCTCAGGCTAATGCTAAGAAGAACGAAAGGATAAATAAAAAGATTAATAAGGAAAATGAATAAGGGAAGGAAAAAAGGGACAGAGATATGGTAAAGTAATCTATTGTATATATTTGAAATAACTTTAAATATTCATTTGTTCATTTTAGAAATCATTATTGAAAGCTCATTCTTCATTGAGAATATAGGACTACATAGAAAAATATGACTCTCACCCTCAGGGAGAGCATAGTCAGATGGGTGGTGGTAATTGAGTGTGTATTGATATTAAGTGTGTATTTGTTCTTTGAGCACCTGGGCCTAGTCCTCAGTTGAATTGCCAGAGAGAGAAGAGAGTGGAGTCCCCTGAGGGGCACCCAGATCACAGAAAGCTTCTGTCATTTATTCTTTTTCCATTCCCTGCTCTTTTACATCTCTTTTCTTTTGTACAGCACCTGTTTTTATTTTGAGTCAATATAATTTGATCCTCATTACAGGTATGGAGGGATCGTTCATCAAGAGTCCCTGATTTCTCTTGTAGAGAATGGACCTAGACCCAAATGTTGTTAATTGGATTGTCTTTCTTTGGAAATTTGTATCCTGAGTAAAACAGCAGAGACTCCAAATGTGGACTTATCCCTAGGGATGCAGCCTGAGAGCTGTTCTCAGATCTAGAGCTGACTCAGAGATCCCTGGCTTTGGGCCTGCTTCCAGCCAAGTCCTTCATCTGGATTTTCTCTCATATCCTTCAAATCAAAAATTTTTTTTTGCTTAAGACAGCAGAGTTTGTTTCTGTGTGTTATTTGTCCGATAAGGAAATTAGAACCAGAAATGGAGAAATGTTTTGAAGATAACAAAAAAGTGCATGTAGTAGTTCCCTCTTATCACTGGGGACATTCAAGACTCCCAGTGGGTATCTGAAATGAGGAACAGAACTGAACTCTGTCTATAAACACTGTGATACAGTGACAGCTAACTAAGTGATTGACTATGAGGCAGGAAATATAGGCATTCTGGTTCTCATTCTGGATGGGAAGTGTGAGATTTCATCAGGCTGTCAGGGAAGTACACAACTTACAACCTCTGAATTGTTTATGGAGTGTTTGGGGGCTGTAGTGAACAACAGGAAACTGAAATGGTGGAAACATCTACAGAGTGGAGCAAGAGCAGGACTGTGAAGCTAGTCAGAGCCCTATAGAGGCTGCAGTATATAGAGATCTACTAGCATGTGCTGAGACCTTTTCCTTGGCCACATTGAGCTCAACAAGTCCCAACATTAACCCCCTGCTCTTACTTTCATCACTTTCACAGATACTTTCAATAGGATTCCAGAGGCCAGATGGAAATGGAACTTAACAGTATTGTTCAAGCAAATAAATCAGGGGGCTAGAGAGATGACTCAGTGGTTAACAATGCACATTATCCTTCCAGAACTCCTGAGTTTGGGGTCTAGCACCTATATCAGGTGGCTCACAATCAGCTGTTACTCCAGCTCCAGGGATCTGATGAATTCTTCTGGCCTCTGCGGGCACCTATGTACCATACAAATACCCACACACAGATGCACAAAAATATGCATAATTAAAATAAACCTTAAAAAAGAGACAACAAGAAGAAAAAAGGTACAGAGACGCGATGAGAACAAAGGGAGATGGACATGAGTCTCTTGAAAAACTTTTGGTTCTGGAATTATTTGTTAATATTTTGTAGGAAAAGGGCCCTCTTTCAGCACAATGCATGGCTTACCAGCTGCGAAGAGTATTACCAGGAGAATGAGCAAGATCCCTCACCCATAGCCTGCAGCTTCCGGGCGATGGGCTCACCTGTGAGAGGCTTAAGAAACAATCATTTTTAAAAGACTGTTCAGCCAGTAAATAACATTTCATACAGAGAGATTTCAGTCACCCAAAGGCATCTATCTTGATGGCTCCATTTGTAGATAGTAAAATTATCAATGTTTATCTGGGGGTGAAATATTGGCAACTCCATTTTGTATCTTATTATCCAAAAAAATTTCTATTTTTCAAGCAAAATGTCTGACAAGCAAACCGCATATAATGACACCTATCAGTATCTCACTACACAATCTTTGTTTCCAGGCAATTTAAATCAGATCTGAACAGGGACAACTAGATGCTGATGAGAATGTTAGGGTTTTTAAATAATGATCTGGACAGACTTGTTCTCTCGAAAAATGCTAGGTCAATAGGACGATTAAACAGGAGCACTGTCCAAAGTTAACATGCTGCTTAACATGTGCACGTCCCTGAATTCTGCACTGTTGAGAAGACTAAATGCCTGGTCCACAGACCCCCCCCCCCGCCTTGCTCCACATCTCTCTGTTTCTCTTGTGTTTCATGGAAATCAAGCAAGTCTAGCTATCTCAGAGACCACAGGTTCCTTCTGGAACTGCATTCTTTACCTGGGGAGTGTCATGTCTGAGACAAAAGTTGTGGCCACTTCCTGTGCTTTTTCTCTCAACTTCTCTAGTTACTGCTGTTGCCTGTGAGGGAGCAGACTGTGAGAGCTGCCCATTACACCGAAGTTAAATTCATTTCAGAGAAAGGTAACGTTTGGTACCTTAGAAATACTGATCACTGTTATGAGTGATTAGGAAAGAAGCATCAAGAGACTATATATATAGATATATAGATATATATATGTTTTTTTTTTTTTTTTTTGTTTTTTTTTTTTTTTTTCTCTTTTTGAGACAGGGTCTCTCTGTAGCCCCAGCTGTCCTGGAACTCTGTAGACCAGGCTGGCCTTGAACTCACAAAGATCCGCCTGCCTCTGCCTCCCAAGTACTAGGATTAAAGGCGTGCGCCACCACACCCAGCCAAGACTACTTATATTTTAAATGACAGGGTAGAGGCTTCATCCTTTGGGAGAAATAAGCATGGTTTTGGAGGTAGCAGTGCTATAGGCCTCATTCCTGAGGGGGAAGGGATGGGTTACGTCTTCTGCTATCTTGTGGGAATTATATGAACTAAAAAATCTGTCCACTAGAGTTAGATTACTTGGAACATTGAGGAGAAGGGACCACAGTAACTAAACAGGGCCTCACATAGAACAGACTTATCTCATGAAGTATGGAGGTGTGAAGGAAGAATTTTCAAGAATATGCTGTGGGGATGTATTGACCCACAGCATACTGGGTCAATACATCCTGCCACAGAGCTCTCTGTGTATTCAGAAAAGGAGATGTGATTTGTCTTTGGAAACCCTTCCTGAGTTCCTGGATGATCAGATGGGAAAATGCTAACCATCCTGCCTGTGCATTAGAACTATCTCAAATGGTTGTAATCATGAGAGAGATATTTTTACTTATACTCTTATTTTTTGGAGTATTTTGTTACCAGTGACATTTAGGAGAAATCATATTTCAAATTGTAATGTGTGTTGTTTCAGACAAGTGGAAATTTTTTGTAACTTTATAGCAATCACAGTGTAATTTATGTGTATGCAACATATTTCTTTAAAATAAGGTGTTGCTAGTGACTCAACTATGACTATCTAGTCAGTTTAGAGGTGGGTTCTATCTTAGTCTTACTGGTGACTAACACAATACCATAAGTCAAAGGAAGGAGTTCAACTTTGGTAAGACAGAGCCTTTCATAGGCTTTATATTCCGGCTGATCATAAGCTATTCATTGGCTGTTATTTATTCATTATTTGTTTAAATATTTATTAAATACCCAGCATGTGTCAAATGTTGCATAGCCTCAAATGCGTTAAATTAAAGGAATTTACAGATTATTAGGCTAGAGCATCCTATAAAAAAAAAGAAATCATGTTATTCTGAGGACAGTGTTTCAATAGAGCTGTGTTCAGCCTGCTATGTGAGGGTATGGGCTTGAGAAACAAATTCTGAACACGGTGACAAAAGCTTCCCAAGGGTGGTGAGATTTCAGCTCAGATGGAGAATCATTTTAGGTGGATGAAGGAAAGGGAATATCAAGTAGAGAGAGAGTGTGAGGAAGCCTTTGAGCATGCAGGAATTGTAATGGGACTCTAGGCCTCGGCAGCCAATGGAGTGGTATCATGTACAGGGGCAGCAGTAGAAGAACATTCAAGGCCGGGCTGAACCCAGAGTGTTCTATGCCATAGCACATGATGAGCACAAAGCTTCTATCTCAGGAGGGACTAGAAAGCATTTCTTGTGCTGGTGTAGCGCGACTAGTGTTTAGAGAAAGCAGCAAGCCCAGGTGCGCATTGGTCTGTAGAGTCACGGCAGCAAACGTAGAACGCTTGGTTCAATAAACGTGACACACAGGTGTGGTTCAAGAAGGCCCCTAAGCTGGAAGACTGTAGCTAGTGGTTGAAGTCAAGGCGCTGGCACACACAGAAGACAGAAGACAGAAGACAGCCCTACTAAGTGACAAACGTATTTTATGCATTACCTAACATCATGGTGGCATTAGGAGAGATTAAGCCTTTTAAAGTCATCTAAGGATTAGGAACAAGAGATATTATGGGAGATGGTGGGTTAAATGCTATGCTTGGAAGTCCAAACTTGAAACAAAATTATTATTATTTCCCCCACTGTGCTTAGTGTCTGTGAAGTTTGTATCCATAGAATTGCATTTAGTTACAGGTAACAGAAATCCCTCAAACCCAGGAAGTAGAGTTCAATGTTCCTATGGAAAGTCCATAGGGGCAGTGACGTCATTAGGGAAGCAGTTCCCCCCCTTCCCTTCTTAGCAGAATGTGTGGTGTATGGTGGCTCCTGAAAGGGAAATGTTCTCTAGGACATCTATCTACATCTATTAACTAGAATTGTCACTTAGCCATACTTACAGCCAGGGAGGCTGGAAAATCAATACTTTATTCTTCTGTGTGTTTTGCCAACTTACGTGTTGGAGAAAAAAAATAGAATATGCAAAAAAAAAAATCTATAACATCACTCTCAATTGTCTGTGACAAGTAGCCCTAGATCAAATGTTTTGGGGGAAATACTAGATTTCTTTGGGATACATATCATGCAGGGTAAAGCATCAGTGTTTCTAAGAGGTAGGTCTTTTAGCAAAGACACGTGCTTAAATGTGTTTAAGCCAGTATCAGTGCCAATTTTTAAACCACAGGACACTTGCACAATGGGCTTAAAATATGAACACATCATAAGGAACAAAGAGTTTTTGATCAGCAAGGGATAAAGGGACCACAAAGAAGGGGAACGGCCAAGCTAGCCTTTGAACTTAGTGTTGGTAGAAGGGCAGTATTTCATCAGGTAAGAATGGAAGTGAAAGGACAACTGGGACCTCATTTTCCAAAGTTTTGGGGGGCTCTTATTAAGGTTAATATTTAATTATTCTAAAGGTAAGCACTTAATATGATTCTTTAGAACATTTGTCTTGAGGAGGATTGGCTCGTTACTGACTTTTTGCTGTTCTCTGCCTATAAAATACCTATCAGCAAGAAGACTGGCAAAGAAATTTTACTGTTAAAAAAAGGAATTAATGGATGGACAAAATGGCTGCCCTTGGTCTGCTCCTCTGCCATAGTGCCCTTTTGGGAAATCCATAGTGTCCTTGGGAAGATATGTATAGGTCCCCTTTCTTGGTAGTGACATAATGTGAAGAATCAAAGAACACATGCTACATCCCTTTCACTGTTCTTCATGAGCAGGTTTCTGGAGAAGTCTTGGTGTTGACTGGGACATTCCAATTTTCCCAGGAGCTGTCATGTCTGTCCTGCTCACTGCTGTACTGCATGCATCAAGCACAGTGTTTGACAACAAACTGTGGAATGAATATGTGAATGACTGAATAGAGAGCAAATTGAAAAGGGTCACTCTTTAAAAGAAATATTCCCGCTGACCAATTTCATTCTCCCTAATGATGTTGGAATAGCTGTGGAAGGAGACTTTTAATTTCCAGAGCTTAGAGGAACTCATCAGAAACTGTCGTACGCACTCTCCCATGTCACATTTGAAATGTGAGAAGCAGCTGCAGAACTTGAATATCCTCATAATATCTGCTAACAAATTTTGTTTGCTGAAAAGAGGCAAGTTCATTCAAACAATTGGACCAAATGTCGAGCTGCTTTTGACTGCTGCTTTTTGCTTTATTCCCTCAGTAAAGTCTCTGTGGTCACTGTACCATGAAGAGAGAGCCACATACCCGAGTTTTATAAACAGCTTATGCTAGGTGTGAAAAACACAAGAGACTATAAATTCTCACTCTCTATTCATAGCATATAGGTGTTAGTATGTTCCTGGGTGTGTGTAAATGTGTGTGATGATGTATAAGTTCACGTGCACATACATGTGTATTCACACTATGACATGAACATGTATGCCCATGTGCACGTACACATATGCACAGGTATATTGGTGCACATGTGCATGAAAACATATGTACATGCATGTACACATGTTTCTGTATGGATATGTATATGTGTGGAAATGTTTTTGTGGGTTGTGGAGTTTTAGATATAAATGTACATGCATTCGTGTCCACAGATATATATATGTAAAACTATTTCCATGTGTGTACATGTATGCATATAAACACAGTTGTGCACATGTGTTTGTTTGTTCATGCATGTATATTTATGGATGATCTTGTGTGTGCATGTGTGCACATGTGCTTGTGCATTTGTGTCATGTGTGCATATTTTTCCACAAAATTTGTGTCATTTTGTATATGTTCATTTTGTGCATATGCAGATTGGGTTGTGTATATGTGTGAATGACTGTGCATCTATGAAAGTACATGTTTGTATAAGTAAGAACATATCTACATGGAGGCATGCATAATTGCACATGTATAGTGCATGCCTGGATGTGTGTACATTTGTATATTGTGTGTATGTGCATGTGTGCAATGTGTGTGCGAATGTTTTGTGTGTGCAAGTGTGTGAATGTGCGGGGTGTGCACATATGCATGTGTGCGTGCTTGTGTCTTCTCTGGGAAGTCTAGCTCCAAGTTTCTGGGATAAGAACCAGAACATTGACTCGGCCATGGTGATGTCTTATTCCAGACAAAGTTCACAGTCTATTCCTTTTTGTCAGAGAAACTAAACTGTTTCTGTTTTCTTTAAAATAAAGACAGCCTTTTACTTTTAGTTATAAAAATCATAGATAATGATTTTATAAAATTTGAGCAGCACAGAAAAGCAAAGTAGGACAGGGAGTAGTGTAGCTTGCTCTCAACACTGAGGCCAAAATACCGAGTGTGCATTTCCTCCTGAGCCTGCCATGCAAACCGTGTCGAACTTAAATCTTGATTATTAGATGGTGATAGGTCAAATCATTTTTGAAAGTACAAGAAAGCTATCAACTATAAAAAAATTAAAGCCATTTCTGAAAAGTGAGTAATTTTGGTGTGGGCTTCACACATCTTGAGTGTTCAGGAATAGGTTTGCCTTTAGGATTCTCTCCCGTTGGGTGCCTTAACAATAATAGCAACTAACAGTGTCAACTGGTGTCCTATCTCTGTGACAAATGCCAGGAAGAAAGAATTTAAAGGGGGAAAGAATTCCTTTTCACTCAGGTTTTCAGAGGTGGCAGTCCAGTTCAGCTCGTTCCATTGCTTCTATGCCTGTGATGAGGCAGAATATGGCCACAGAGGGCACATGGCAGAACACAGCTGCCACCTCGTGACTGCTGGGCAGGAGAGAGGGGAGGGGGAGCGGGAGCTGCCCAAGATGGCCCGTGGCTTGAGGCTTCCATAGTTTCACTACCTTTCAATTCAAAGACTGAATCATCAATGGATTCAATCTGTTGATTAGGCTGCCACCCCGCCTGACCTAACTGTACTATTTTCTCTCTCACGGACACGCCCAGATGTTTTCTAATCTCCTATATGTATCTCAATACAATCAAGCTGAAGATCAAGATTGGCAGCTGAGTTAATGTTTACTGAGAATTTATTATCTACTTTTTAAGAGTCTGACAAATAGTCAACTAGTATTATAAGTATTTTACACATAAGAAAACCAAAGCATAAAAAGTTTAGTGTGTCCAAAGTGACATAGCTAGGAAACACATGTACTTTTCATTTCAGTGTTTTATTTTCTGTTTTAAAATCCGATCATCATATTTAATAGTTGACGCACAGGAGATGGGGTGTGTGGCTTTGTGCGTTAGGAAGGAGGAATGTAGTTATGTAACTATATTGACAATTCAATAAGATAATGACTGAAGAGTCAACAGAGTGATGCAGCTCAGAAGGTAAGAATTTCCATTGTTGCTGTAACATTACTGCTTTTCCCCTGAGAGCCCTGACAGGCCCGGCATGCACTGGCTCTGCTCCCTCTGAGGCTCTAGGGCAGAAGCTGTTTTCTCACCTTTTGCAGACTCTTGAGGCCACTGGCATGCCTTAGCTCCTGACTCCGTCCTTCCTTTCCAAAGCAGGTGATGGATGATCAAATCCTTCTCCTTTCTCGCTTCACAGAACTCTGACCTCTTTTTCTGCTTGTTTCTTCCACTTTTGAGTATCTTTGTGACAATACTGGAAACCCAGGATGAGCTGTCAATTTTAAAGTCATCTTACAATCTCAACTTCATCTGTAGCATGTTTATACAATCCATGGAAGGAACGTTAATATTTTTGTGGGACAACTTACCATGGAAGGCATCAGTGTCCCTCCCTCCCTCTCTTCTTTCTTTCTTTCTTTCTTTCTTTCTTTCTTTCTTTCTTTCTTTCTTTCTTTCTTTCTTTCTTTCTTTCTTTCTTTCTTTCTTTCTTTCTTTCTTTCTTTCTTTCTTTCTTTCTTTCTTTCTTTTCACTGGGAATTCAGCTCAGCACCTGTGCATGCTAGGCAGGCACTTTCCCAACTGAGTTATACCCCAGCCTTTTCCCGTTTCCTTCTGACAGTTACATAAACATTTATGAGAACATCTGTGGTTTTAGTGTCTGAGGATGTAGAGCAGACTTTAGCCAGCTAAGCCTCTATCTCATGGAGCTTCCCACTGTAGTGGAGGAGATGAAAAATAAACTGGTAAACACACCTATGATGAAATATCAGATTGTAGACAGTATCCTGAAGACAAAGAAAGCAAGAAGAGACAGGGAGAGGAATGGCAGCCGTGGATGTTATAGCTGGTTTGAATGAGGCTGAGAAGCCACTGTGAGGAGATGTGCTCTGAGCAAAAACTCATATGAAGTATGGGGCCTGGGCAGGAGCATTCTAGGCAGATGGAACAGCAAGTGTACAGGCCACAGTAGGAGAAAGTCACTCTGGGGAAGCAACGGCAAGGTCAGTGTTTCTGGAATGGATTGCAGGAGGCAGAAATCAGTGAAGGATGCTGATAGCAGGGATCCCTAGGCCAGGGAGTTGACTGTGAAGATACAAAGGAACAATTGACCCATTTTACATTTGGGAAAGCTCACTTGCCTACCTGGCAGTTAAATTGCTCCAAGTACAGGAGAAAGGAGGTATGGCCAAAAGGCTCTACGTTAATCCAAATCAACAGTAGGCCTTGGACTCTAGTGGCAAGGCCTGGAGGTAGGGAAAATCCTTGAAAGGAACAGATTCCGAGGAGTAGAGAAACTGGATTATTTCGGCATGTGTTGGATTAGTCTATTGATATTTAAGTAGGGATGTTTCTGAGGGCAACTGATTATCTGAGAATGGAACTGGAGATAATACGTGGAGGTGATCAGCCTGTGGCATGAGCAGTGGACAGTGGTCAGGAGATGGCTGCTGGAGCGGTGGACAGTGGTCAGGAGATGGCTGCTGGAACGATGCCCAGGGGCCTTTGAGCTGGTGGTCATTTTAGCCAACACAAGTGAGCACAGAGGAGTGTTTCCTTCCTGCCACAGGTGCAGTGCATACACTGGGTATTGTGTGAGAAGGTGAGGAGAGTGAAACGAGGGAGGGTCTCCCTGCCCTGGTTTGCAATCCCACCTCCTCACTTCTGTACTGAAACTTTCAGCCTTTCTCAACTCTCTTTTGCTGAGCACAGGAAGAACAGTAATGTGGCCTTCTAAGGATTGTTCTGAGGTTGAAGGCTTGTAAACAGCTTAGCTCAGCAACTTGAGTAGAAGCACCCAGTGGCTGGAAGCTAAGATCACAATTATGGTTTTTTGAATTTCTTTTTTTATGGCTTTGTAGTCATTGTACACAGCGCTGGGTCTCATAAGGACATTTTCATGTGACTTTATAGTTATTCTGATCACGGCAGTAACTTCTTTGATATTCTTCACCTAGGCTCAACATTCTTTGTCTCTGTCTTTCTCATCTCCACTCACAAAACCATGATAAAATATAAACAACATAGAAGTAGTATTCTGTAAGGTATTTAACGTCATCATGATTCTCAACGATAACGCTGAATCACAGCACTGCCCCTCTTTTCAGACACGAGATGTTGGAAAGATGTCTCCAAAAAGACCAACAATTATGTAAGGTAATTTGAGATTAATGTTGATTATAAATTATGCATGGAGCAATATTTGTAGACAAGTGACCCACTCTTTTATCCTTGTGCTTTAACTAATTATGTATCTTTCACATCCAATTCTAATCTTAATGATTGTGATGGCTAATCCTGGGTGTCGATTTGACTGGATGCAGGATTAACTAACATGAGAAAGAGACCTTCAGATTGGATTATATGAAGCTGGAAGACCCACTCTAAATGCGGGCCCTCCCTTCTGATGGCAGCCTGTATAAAAGGCCCTGACAGAAGGGAGCTCATCCGTTTTTGGCTGCTTGCCTTCTCTCTGACTGGTGAGTTCATCTTGCTGCTGTGACCAACTCCTTGGATTCCAGTATAGACTGAAGACTAGCAGATCTCCGGGAATCCATCAGACCTTCAGCACTGGATTGGTACTATTGAGACACCCAGCCTCATGGACTGAGTGACTACTGGATTCTCAGCCTCTCCAGTGTGGTACAGCCATTGTCGGAGTACTCTGATCCTATCCCAGTCCCGTGAGCTAATCTAATAAATCCGTATCATTCTACCAAGTCTGTTTTAATTTTAAGAGAACCTTGACTAATACAATGATCTTTCCCCTCTTTCTATCCTCTTGGCTTAGCCAAGTGTGGTTGGTCATCTTCAGATTCTTTTTTTCAAGATTGCTTCTATGCCACACCCCTAATTTTACTCCTTGCTCTGAAGCAGTGTATGTATGTATGTATGTATGTATGTATGTATGTGTGGTGGTTGTGTAGGCATTTATGCCATAGCATGGATGTGGAGATCATAGGACAACTTTCAGGAGTCACTTGTTTCTTTCTACCATCGAGGTCCTAGGGACTGAGCTCCTGTTCTCAGGCTTACCCACAAGCACCTTTAACTGCTAAGCCATTTTACCAGCCCTGGTTTTATTTTTGAATATTCATCTCTCATTGAAGATCTCCTTTAGAAATCAAAGAACTAAAAGTTCATTTGCAAAGATTATGCTATTAGAGTACACATTAGAATGAAAATAATTTGGGGAGGATTTTTCTTTCTTACACAGCAGTGGGGAAGATCTGGGAACCCCAGACATGGTGCAGTAATCAAAGCAAATGGCCAGGACTCTAGTAAGGTGTGGTTTGAAGAGCTGGTTTAAAGAGATGATGAGAAAGGGCAATTAGTGGTTTTGGCTAGAGAAATAACTCTAGACCCTTACTCTGTGTTCTGCACTTCCTGTGAGGATGTGCCATTGCTTGGCTCGGCTAGAGGCCAGAGGGCACATGGACCCACTGATGTGGTCCTTACTGCTGGAGGTGGTGCTCTGTCTGGCAAGAAACAGAGTGGGGAGGATGCAGAGCGCATTTGAAGGGATTTTAGTAGCTCATGAAAGACCTGGCACAATGCCTGTTTGAGAATTGCTCTGCTGAACACCTGTTCTCTGTACAAATACCTCCTGCAGAAAGATGCCCTTCCCATCTTCCCATCCACCCACCCAGAGCACCTGGACTCTATCGTGAGCGCCGTTGGCCCTTGGCCCTCCCTCATTTATCTTTCCTCCTCTCACTTCCATTTCTCTTAAGAGTGAGTTTCTTTAATTAGACTTAAAATGAAAACCCTTTACTGAATGTCTCCATTCAGGCAGCTAAATAAATAATGAAAATTGTAGGAACCCAAAACATTCAACTCACCCCATCGCCTTGTCACTGGGTGTGCTTCCTGTTTGAATTATGTTATTGTGCATATTACTTTGATAATTCCTAGGCCCAGCGCAGCACCATCTCTGAGACTATATTTAGGAGTTAGTGCTCCACAGAAGGTAATGAGAAACAAATGAATCTTAAAAGTATGTCATAAAAAGCCTTTTAAAATATGTGAGCTCCAAGTGCCCTTTCTAAAGCTAGTTATTTAAAAGATAGCATTTTAGAAGTAATGCTGTTGGTGCAGGCTACCAGCAATCTATAGATTTTTAAATTGTCGTGGCCCTACACTTGTTAACAGTGTCTCTGATGTAGAAATACATTTAAGAAATTGACGACCAATGCAATAAACATCATGTTCTAAAATATAGTTTCAGCTTTCCCTCCCTCTCCACTCCTACAGGTTCTAAAGAAAATGATGGTTTTCATTTTAGAGGGACCCCCTAAATCCTCACTTGACAAGAACAGGCATTGCTATTTCCTCCCCTTCCCCCCTACCAAAGCAAACCAGGTGTATTCCTAGGGCTTTTTTTAGATTGAGACCTGGTACAAACCACTGGGTTCTGAGACTGAATTTTGTTTGGAGAGAGCCACATTGAAAAACTGTACAAAGAGGAGAAGGCATTGAGAATCAGTTGTTCAGATCGCAAATGAATAGTCTTGAGGGTGCAGTAAGATCTATGGTCAGACAGAAGATGACGGTGAGTGGGGCATTGCAAGAGAGGGACGGTGGTCCACGTGGCCATCTCTGGCTCCTGCCATTCTTGGGGAACGTGGCCTTCGAAGCAGGTGGGACTGCCATTCCTGATTCTCTTTTCTAATTACATGAAGTGTGGAAAAGGGATATTGGAAATAGAGACCCAGCTGTGCCCAGTGACAGTTCAAACACAGCGAGGACAAAGAACTCCAAATGCAAAAGGAAAGCTGTTTTAATCTCAGGTGTCTGTACTCTTCTTTCATTATATAAAAGAGAACCAACAACAATGGAAGAGGAATAAAATGGACAGGTCCCGCTCTTGTAGTTACTTCTGCTACCAAACCTTGAGTCAGTCAGTCAAGAAAAGAAATTCAAGACAAAGCGAGGGAGATGGAGTAGACAGCACACTAGCTGTAGAATTTAGGGGGTGTAGACAAGGCAAGTCAAAGTCAAGCCTGTTCCTTACAGGGTACCACGATGTAGTTTAAAAGGAGATGCTATCTGACAGAGAGAAATGCAGTTGTAGTGTTTACCTCAAGGGGAGGTACGTGCTTCCATCTCCTCCTCCTCCTCTTCCTCCTCCTCCTCCTCCTCCTCCTCCTCTTCCTTGTCTGTCTCTTTCTCCTTAACATAATGTTAAAAATAATTATGGAGGCTGGTAAGCTGTGAGCTTCTCACTAAAGTATTTGAAGAGTTGAAATCTCAGGGCGATAAAGATAATTCACAGCCCATTCTCATTCTGTGTCCTAGACTTTGCTTGAATGACAGAACAAACTTTGGGCAGTAATGCATGCGGATCCATGTTGTCTACTTTAAGCAGGAAAAGTTTTGCTGATTACATCATGTGCTATTTTTAGTAAGACTTCATTGTAACCATGGAAACTGCTTTTGCTGCAAACTCTCACACTATTCCTTAGAAATTAGCTATAAGAGAAGAAAGTCTTTGCAGAAAACTAATAAGGGACAAATGAGTTATACAGAAGTAAAAAAACCCAACTTAATAACTCACTCATAAAAGGGTTTATATGTATGAAGACCGCTGTACATGTGTTTGGACATAGTTATCAACTATAGGACTATATTTGCATATAAAACCACTTGAATTTTTACTTTTTTTTTTTTTTTTTTGACTGGCAACAGCTTGAGAACGTGACACAAGGCACAGTTTATTACCATGGTTTCCCATGGCATGTCATTCCCCGGGGAAGCCTATCCCAGAGGGAATGGGAAACACTGTCTCCTAGCAACAGACATGTTGAAAAAGTTTCACAGGATCATCTTTACGACCAAATTGGGAACTTGCTGGTGTGTGAACCATAGGTGTGAAGAGGAGAAGAGAAATTCCTATACCATGCATGAGAAGTCTGAACGCAGCTCCCTTAAATGTGGCCTCCAGATGCAAGCTACCCAGTCAGGTGGCTGTAAATGGTGGTTATTTAATGGACAGTGGTAGTTCTATCCTTTATGAGCCAGGATGTACTCCTAAAAATGTCCATTAAATCCAAGAACCTTTGCACACACTATATTACATGGCTAAAGGGACTTTGCACAGGCAGTTAAGGTAATGGAACTTAAATTAGGGGGTTTATTCTGAACTATACAATAACTACATAAACCCTTATATAAAATTTTCTTGGACAGAGTTTGAGAGATATAGTAGAGGGAGATGTCAGAGACATTTCAACTGTGAGAGGGACTTGATCCATGCACGCAGCTTTAAAGATGAAAAGGACCATGTGGGAACCATGAAAAGGAGTTGAATTATTCTGAGAACATAAATGACCCTGAAACTGGAATTGTCTTCTAAGGCCTCTAGATAAAAGCTCCTGCTCAAAGACACCTTGATTTTGGCCTTGTGAGAACCACAGAAGAGTCCAACCAGGCCTGCTGGATATCTGGACACCTGACCTTGAACCCTGTGAGATAATGAATCAATGCCACAAACTACTAGGTTTGTGACAACTTGTTACTATGGTGTCAGGAAACTACTACTCCAAAATTGTTATGAGAGAAGTGTGGCTTGTTGTGATACCTTTTCTTTTCTTTTTTTTTTATTTAAAAATATTTTATTTATCTTTTTTTCATTTTTTAACAATAAGTAATAATTTATGAATACAAGCATCCTTCATGTAAAACCAATTTGCAAGCAGTTGTGCCCAAACCCACACAGCCCAAGGGGCCCACCTTCCAGCTGGGGGGCTTGTATGTTCAATCAAGTTGATCAAATAAGTGTCCAGTCTATATTGCTGTAGTTTCACTATTCACCCCAATCACAGCCCTTACATTTTACCATGACCCCTCTTCCGCAGATTGTTCCCTAGGCTTAGAAAAGGGGCACAAGTGGATGAGAAGCAAAACAGTCTACTTTCTCTGGAGCTGTCGTTTTTTGAACTCTGGTCAATTCTGGCTGTTTCCTTTCATGGGCTGACAGTTTGTCCAGGAATAACCTTTCAGTCCTACTAATGAAGCACAGACATTTAGATATATAGGTATTTAAACAGTACTAATTGTTATGGTAGGTTACTTTGGTATAGACACAGATATTTGGATGGTATGTTAATCTATGAATTACATTTTTTCCTGTAAAATGTGACAGGGTCTTACTGTGGCTTATAACATCTCCTAACCACTAGAGGATGTAAGCTTGTGGCATCAGACATGGGTTATTCCTCCAAGGAGAGAGCTAATAGCCAATTAGATTTGGGATATACGGGCATATGGCTGCCACTGCTGCACAGTATTTCCAGGCAGGTGAGGTGTAGCTGGTGCTGACGGAGGAGTCTTGCTTGACTCAGGGAGACCTATATTTTCTTTATTGGTTTAGTGGCCTTTGGTAACACTCTCTGGTATTCCAGAGACCAACTGTACACTTGCAAGTGTGGTATCAATACATCTTTCCCATGCTTATATCAGGTCTTTGACAGCAGGACCTTATTGCCTCTCTTCTTGCAGGTATCCCAGTTTACAGGCAAGAAGCCTTTACCTTTTTTGGGGGGGGGGCTTGGCTCCCCTGGCCAACATCTCCTTGGTAGAATAATCCATTGCTGATATCAGAGCTCTCCTGTGTTAATGTATTTTGCTTAAGTGCACAGCTTAAGGAGACTTTAGTATTATATTTGGTTCTGAATAGAGAATAATCCTTTTCATAGTTCCTATGTCAATTAGTCAATTAAAGAAGGCGGTTTTACCAGTTTTATAAGAGATTACCTCTATGACAGTTGGCTCCAATTTACAGTTAAAGAACGACCTCATCATTATCATATTCCTCCTTGTTCTATGGGGGGTAGAAAGAAAGTCTCTCCTATTAAAACTTTGCGGCACCTAGAAGGTAAGTTTCATTAGGACTCATTATAAATAGTTGTTACAAGTAGGATCCACAGAGGGATTTGACGCCTGTAGCAGTCTGATGCTTTTCTTCCTTTCAATGTTCAGACGGGCCAACTTTTCTGCTGGCACTTCCTGGTACATTCTATACAATGCAAAGCTGTGTCTTTTCTTTCTCAGCCGTTAAGTTGGTGACGTTTTGACCTGTGGGAACCTACAAATCTTTTCCCATAGTTAGTTTTAAGATTTGAATTGCAAAGTTTTTGACAAAAAGTTTTCATATATATCTGTATCCCCCCTTTTATTTTAGGTTTTTGTTTTTTGACCCATGAGTCTCAAAAAGGCATTTGTAGTACATGTACCTATAGGCAGGGATCAAGGTGCAGATTTCATCAAATTCACCCAAGCTATTTTGGGTGACTATATGTCATTAACTTGGGAAGCAAACTTAATTTCTTAAGTTAAATCATCCTACAGGTAAAAGAGGATGCTACAAGATGATAGAAGATACCTTTTCTACTGGTGTAAAAAGGGCAAAAGATAACATTCTTAGTATATTTTACACCTCTCATTGTATATTAAAAGTCATGAAAATATACTTTTTGACAGGAATTATGCTTTTAGGGATATAGCTTAAGGACATTTTGTGTAAAAGCTGACAGTGCTCACACTGAAAACATATGCCAACACAAAATTGTAAAACATCTAAAATTCTGGCAATAGGGCTCTAGATAAATTATTGAACATTTGTTTAATAGATTATCCTTGTTAAATTTGTGCTTCATTAAAATAATTGAAACACACTCATGGTACATATAATTACAAGTTGAGGGAAGTAATTGGAAAATGTGTATTTATATTAGAGGGGCTGGAAGCATTTAACAGTGTTGGATGCTCCTCTCTGGGTGGTGGGAATACAGGCCTTTCAAAAATTTCTTTGATGAAGACACGTGACTTGTGTAATCAGAAAGTCTTAGTAAATATCATGAGTATCATAAAATTAATATAAGCATTTGATATTGAGCAAATTTGCTGCAAGTCGACTGGTATGAAGCCATTTGTCCAATAGAATTTTCACATGGCTGGCTTGGAAAGTAGAGTCAGGAATGTCAGATTCCTCCTCCTCCTCCTCCTCTTCCTCCTCCTTCTCTTCCTCCCCTTCTTCCTTCCTTCCTTCCTTCCTTCCTTCCTTCCTTCCTTCCTTCCTTCCTTGCTTCCTTCCTGTGTCTCTGTCTGTCTCTGTCTCTGTCTCTGTCTCTGTCTCTGGACAGGATGTCTCTATGTAGCCTGGGATGTCCTGGAGCTCACTATTACTAAGTACTGGCCTCAGACTAACAATTCTCCTGTCTCAGCCTCCTGAGTGCTATGATTATAAGCATGTAATACCACACACACATATGGCCCTTCTGAAACAGGTGGAATGGTTCTTCTAGAGGATATCAGGGTTCTGATAACATAATGGAGAAGCGATAGTTTCCAGGAAAACCATAAGCTATACCTCAGGTCTGTGCAGGACCAGGACAGAGACAAGGATATAACCAGACTTTATATGAGCAAGGACTTAATCCTTGCAAGTCTCAGGCTCTGTTCTCATGATGGCTTCTACTTCTACAGGATGCAGGGCTGCCCCTCACCCTAAGGCACTCTGTGGGCCACTGACACCACCGGTTCCATCACTTCTGCAGTTACCCTTGTCTTTCATTACTTTAAAATTTGAGAAAAATTCTTTACAGTGTGCAGAACACCATGAAGTATCCCCATTAAGTAAACTGCTGACTGCAGCAAAGCCTCAACAATTGACTCCTTCCTAGCTTAGTGTGTTGTTCCTGGCTTTTCTGCCCAGTGTCTGCCTCAGGGTAAGAAGTCAATAAATATTTGTTGAGTGAATGGCAGTTTCTGATTTCTGAAGTTGGAGTAAATATTTGTCTCCTTTCTTTGTTCAGGTCGTAACCTCACAGAGTCTTTAATATTATCTTCAGGTATCTTCTTCACCAAGGACCCCAGGAAACTGAGGCTTCTCTAGATTCCATGAAACCCAAGAAGTCACAGGTGGTTGTTCACATTGTGCTGCCCATTCATACCTTACAGTAACCAAGGCAACCATTATGACACATTAATTGTCCACAAAATGGATTCCTGTTTTCCCCCATCTTTGCTCACTACACAATCCTTAGTTGATACATATGACTGGGAAAAGCTGAGGGAAATGCTTAGAAGTTATAACAAATTCCTAACTACTTTTAGAGGTTTAGGCAAAGTCTCTGGAACAGAATCCTGAAGCCATGGGGAAAGGAGAGGCTGAGGCATCCAGATATCTCGAGTAGTCTATCGTAGTTTATGCTCTTCTGTAAGTGCACTGATATTTCAGAATACTCCATGTTCAATTGTACAGTACAGGCCCTACTATTAAGGTGGCAAACAGGAGAAAAATGGGGAGTTGAGGGCTTGATCTAGGGCGTCTATGTAGGCTAATGACCTGCATTGTGCAGACAGCAGGCCTGGGTGACCTCTGGTCTCTCCCAGTTACAAACTCTCTGTTTCTTATGCTCTATGAGAAGCTTCACACAGAACAATCTTGGACTGGGAACAATTGTCTTGCACTTTCTCAAAAAAAAAAACCTCTTGAAAAATACTCTTGAGTATATGAAAAGGCCCAGAAATCAGAGGCGGCGTGCACTTTTAGATGATCACCATTCTTTGAGTTCTCTTTGGAGGACACTTGCTGGATAATTACCAGAACGAATCAGTGAGTGACCAGAGGTCCCAGGAGGCAAGGCTGTCCCTTGGTGGAACAGCAAACTAGGCACAACTGCCACTTGGTGAGTTGCTTTTCCCTCTCCCACTGCCGTGTGCATCTCTAGTTTTCCATGGTTTCCTGCTTCTTCCCTATTCTGATTCTCTGGGGCCACTGGCTGTGCATCCCACTACTACACAGGCTGGTCTGGCCCAGCCTTGCTAGTAAACACATGCTGGGCTCTCAGGCGCCTTTCCTAAATGATGGCTCTTTTCAAGTGACCATCAGCTCGCCAGGAAAACCTGCATATACTGTTGAACTGGCCTTCCCATATCATCTGCAGGCTCTCACAGGCTCTTTGGGAATGCTGTGTTAACATGCTGAAGCCTGATCCTAATAGGAAGAACCTGCTTCACCTTAGGCCACTTCTTAGAGGTTACTCTCTTTTATCGACTATAAGCCAGAAGGAGTACATCATGCTGAATGCATTTGTTTCTTTGTTTAGTCCTTTATAATTTATATTTCTGTCTTGCTATTCAAAGATAACTATCATCCATCTAAACACCAAGCTTTCTTTGGCATGTCTGTACAGATAGGCCCTGCCTTCTACTCAAATCAATGGCCTCCTTTGGACATTCAGGTGTTTCTCTTTCCTTTCCTGGTGAGTTCAGCATCTCGTGAATTTGCTCAGCGCCCTTTGTTGAAAAGCTCACACTGAAGCTTCCAAAAGACTCATTTGGGCTTCTCTCTCCTGATCTCTAACTCAGCCAAGTAATCACAAAACCCTTACCTCAACTTCTGCCACGCCCCAGTCCTGTGGCCACGCTGTCATTTAATCCCTTCTTACTTTTCCTTGAGATTTAAAATTTTCAGTACTTTCCTGTGTCCAGTCTTTCTCCTTGAAAAGCCTATCTTACACATAGCTTGAGGTACTCAGGCTCTGGGGAAGGTCTTGGTATTCTTGGCTTATTGCAGGCTTTGCTCCAGCTTCTGCCTCTGGCTTCTCCTGGCCTTGTTTCTATATGCTCTCTTTTCTATCTACACACATTTGTTCACCCTTAAAGCCAAGATGGCCTTATTTTCAATCTTTGACTCATTATATCTGTAAAAACCAGATTTCCAACATAGTATTCAGGGATACCAAAATTTAAGACTGGGAGAATGCTAGACCATCCAGATTCTCCCAAATCCGTCCTCTTGCAGGGACCATTTCCTCTTGGAACGACCTCCTTGCCATTTTCACTTGTGAAAAATCTAACCCAGTTTTAAAATTTAGCCTGAACCACAGCTTCTCCACAGGGCTTCTCCTGAGTTCAGAGTTGCTCTCTTTTTCAGATTCTCAGACTACTTTGGGCTACACTAGTAGAACATATTTTTGTATGCTTCGAGGCAGAAGTATTTGCAGAGCTATCTTCTGTATGAGACTTTCTGTACTTTGAAGCAAAATCACTTTTGTAGTGCAGCCAGAGATTTCCATTTTGGACACATTGGTATGTTAGCCAGATAATATGGACTGTATGGCCCTAGCTCTATTGTGAGGGATTTCTTGTCCATGGGCATCCAATGGCCATGGGGGGGGGAGAGGTCTCTATGGGCTTATGGAGGCTGTAATCTCTTTTGCTCCATCCAAATAAGAGAAGAGTGCAATTTAACCAAGGTACAACAATCAACCCCCACTATACCTTGAAGCCCCAGGTCAGATGTCAACAGGAGAATGCTTTTGAAATATTGTGTCCAGCATCAAAGTTTTCATTTGTTAAAAATAGGCAGGTGTGGTGGCGCACGCCTTTAATCCTAGCACTTAGGAGGCAGAGGCATGTAGATTTTTGTGAGTTCAAGGCCAGCCTGGTCTACAATGTGAGTTCCAGGACAGCTGGGGCTACAGGGAGACCCTGTCTTGAAAAGACCAAAAACAAACAAACAAACAAACAAACAAAAAACAAAATAAATACAATAAAACAGGCAGAACAGAATTATGGGATGGGCATGAGTGGAGCTCAGTGGTCATTTATTCCAGACATAAATGTGAGTGCACGACTTGCTTTAAGCCATGCCAGCTGGTCCATAGTAGAGATAAGAATGGAGAGTCTGATTGTCCTCATTCAAAACCTAAAAGGTAGCTGCTTCTAGTATTTTCCTGTTGAGTTACAACCAGTATGATCTCCTCCCGTGAATCCCTCCACACCAGTAGGGTTGACAAAATTTACTTTCTTTTAAATAATCATTGGATTTCTGTACCTTTGGCACAAATAGCCTTAACTGGAACATAAACAAATAAAATTAACACTCAGATATATTCTTTATATTTTAAGACACAAAATAGCCTGTTTGTTTTCCATTTCATCTTTTTCATATTCTCTCTAATAAGCAAGTCAGTCCATCATGAGTTTACTGGGTCTCGTGGTCATTAATGTATGTGAGAAAGGTTGTATCTAATTGCTTATACTGTGTACCAAGCACTCTGTTGATCAGGGTGCAAACTACTTTCCTTAGCGACAAAGTGAATCTCTAGGTCAAAAGCCCTCAACACATTTTCTTTCTTTTTTGCAATCCTTAGATGTGTTGTTACCAACATGGGAATCATTAAAACCTATTCTTTTAAAATTGCATGTGCTCATTATCATCATTTTTCAGAATGAAAAGTCAGGACCAAAAGATTTGTGCTTGATTTATAAAATTACATATTTGGAAAACTTGCAGCGATACAAAATTAAATCCAATTTAGCTATGTATTCAGCAAATCAAGGCCTTTCATGGAAAAAGAATGGAATTGGGCTCTCCAAGATAACCAAGGACATGTGGTCACTACAGTGTGCCTTACCAGCATTTCAAAAGCCATATGTAAATAACATGTATATGTATATCCAATAGTATTCTAAAAACAAGAGGTAATTCAGATCATGGAGTCATTGGTGACAAACAGATTTGTAAACAATATTCAGAATGCAGGGATTATGCAGTTTAAAATCACAAGCTCATGCCATTAAACTGTTGTTAATAACAACGATAACAATGTTAACTAATATTACTCGTCTCAAATAGTATGTCCCGTGGATGCTACTGGGTTAGTGAAAGTTACTCTTCTAAAGAGAAATTAAGTGACCCACCTAAGGAAGCACAGAGAATGTAGACTGCAAAATTTAGACTGCTTCAGAGACCATTTTCTTAACCTTTACATCATGATCAAAATTTATTTACATGTCACTGTATATTTGGCTAAATATAGGTTAATGATCTTTATAGAAGCCTGCAAGGATTGATTAATATGGATACATGTTTCATTTTCTGGCTAGGGGTTATTGGGAAAGGTGCGTGAGGAGGATATGTTCTGTGAAGTGACAGGTCTGCTTGACAGCCAAGTGAGCAAATGCAACATGAAAAGTTTGGGCAGCTACTCAAGCTCCTGACATCATGTGGATGGAACATATCGAGGCCAACTGCTCTGCTGCACGGCCAGGTGCTCGGGCCCTGTGCAGGTGCGGTAAGACAGCAGGCCCTGGCTTCCTGGCTCACTCCAATTGCTGTTCTTTTTCTCATGTCTTCCTAAATCCTGTCTAATGTTTACATATGTCCAGAGTGGCTCTGTCATGGGGAAGAAGGGGGAGAAGCTGAGTGGCTTAGTACTCAGCTGTTAGACAATAGAAGCTTTGGTAATGTCCTCTAACAGGGCAGAGCCCTACTGCTTCGCCTAGGGTTTCATGCAGTCCTCTCTTAGTGGCAGAAAGGTTGATTGTTTTTATTTCATTTTTTAAAACATGGAATAAGCTTTCATTATGTCCAAGATCCTGATGTACAGAGAACTGACTCAGAAAGGCTTAGTTATCATGTAAGTAATCAGGTGGGACTGTGTGGGCTTCCATGTGACAGGCCAGGTGTCTCTCCGATTCCTTTCCTTCACTTCAGATTCTCCATTTCACTCCTTCTGACAGCATACTAGAAGAAGGAGAACTGATATGTTATTTTTTACATACATCATTTCTTGTCTTTTCTTAAAATAGATTTATCTTATGTGTTTGAGTGTTTTGCCTGCTTGTATGTATGTATGTATGTGCACCAAGTGCCTATAGAGGCCAAAAGAGGGCATCAGATCTCCTGGAACTGGAGTTACAAGTGATTGTGAGCAGCCATGTAGGTGTTGGGAACCTAACCTTGGTCCCCCACAAGCTCAGCAAGTGCTCTTAACTGCTGAGCTATTTCTTGAGTCTCTTCCCAGACTTCTTATAACAGCTCTTCAAAACAGATGTTATCACCCATTTTACCAATGTTCAAATAGATGCTTAGAGAGGCGAGTTCAAAAAACTAAAGAGGAAAAGTTGAGATTTCACTCACAGTTGAGATGACAGCAAGATTAACATACTGCCTATGAAGACCTTGCCATGGGGACTATGAGAACAGTTTTAAGCTGAAGGAACTCAAGTTATGCTACTTTTGTTTTAATTAATTAATTAATTAATTAATAAGTGTATGAATGTACTGTCTGCATATAGGTCTGTGCACCCGTGTCATGCAATGCCGCGGAGGTCAGAAGACGGTGTCGGATTCCCCTGGAACTGGAGCTCTCCTGGAATTGGAGTTACAGATGGTTCTCAGCTGCCATGTGGGTGCTGGGGATCGAACCTGGGTCCTCTGCAAGAGCAGTCTGTGCTCTTAACCGCTAGGCCATCTCTTTAGCCCCAAGTTATGCTACTTTTCTGGACTTATCCTGAACTTATTATTCAGAGGTGGTTATTTGTCGTTTCTCTGCGGATAACTTCCCCCAACAGCGCTTACAACAGCTAGTTTTGTATCATACAATGTGTAGAGGCCATTTCCATAAATGCAAACCCGGTGCTTCCCCATAAGCTGTAATCCTGACAACCAGGGATGAGCGCTAATGAAGGTCATCTTGTCCTAGCAACCATTGCGGTAGACAACAGAAATGTAAACAGGGCTCTTGATAATAATCTAGTAATGGAGGCTTCCTGTTGACTGGGGTTTATCCTTATTTAGTAGTCCATGATTTTGGGGAATGCTTGGCTTTGACATAATACCTGGACCGTCCTCCAGCTGGAGGTGGCAACAGGCTTACCTGACACTGCTTCTTAAATTCTCATCCTTTCTTCAATGGAGAACTCATTCCAATTCCATTGCATCACAATCCTCTGTATATAGATAATTTCCAAATTCGAATTCTGGGTTTGATGTGACTGGGAGATACCCAATTGGAAATATCCAGTAGGCAAGTAGCTATTTGTAGAAGCAAAACACAGGTAATTTTAATTTGGGAATTACCTACATACAGAGGATAGTGATAGATGCTAATTCTCTTGCCCCTACAAACTGAGTTCCTTTTTAAAAATATTTAATTTGGGGGCTGGAGAGATGGCCTAGCGGTTAAGAGTGCCGACCGCTCTTACAGAGGACCAGGGTTTGATCCCCAGCACCCACATGGCGGCTGAGAACCGTCTGTAACTCCAATTCCAGGAGAACTCCAGTTCCAGGGGAATCCGACACCATCTTCTGACCTCCGCGGCATTGCACGACACGGGTGCACGAACCTGCATGCAGACAGTACATTCATACACATACAAAAATAAATAACATTTAAAAAATATTTAATTTTATTATTTTTATTTATTTTATGTGTATTGCCTGCATGCATGTAAGTGTACCTGTGTCAGATCCCCAGGAAAGGGATGGTTGTTAGCCACTGTGTAGATGCTGGGAATCAAGCCCAGCTTCTCTGTAAGAGCAGCCAGTGCTGTTAACCACTGAGCCATCTCTCCAGTCCCCTGAGTTCCTTCTTTATGATCTAGGATTTATCTTATTTCCAGACAAGGAAAAAATCAGAAAACATACTGGGCAAGTATTTTCCTTTCCATCAGGAACAAGTATTATACTTTTAATCACACATTTAATTTTTAAAATTTATTCCTATTAACCAAGTAATCTGTGAATATTCTCCCAAGAAGAATACACACATTATTGTTAAGCTTAAGTCCCTCTTCACCCCCCCCTTCTTTTTTGTCTTTTTGAGACATGGTCTCCCTTTAGTCCCAGCTGTCCTGGAGCTCACCATGTAGACCAAGCTGGCCTTGAACTCACAGAGATCTGCCTGCCTCTGCCTCCCAACCCTATTTATTTTTAAAGATTTTTTATTATTTTTTTATTTCATGTGCATGAATGTATTGTCTGGATGTATGTAGGTACAGCCATGTACAGCCATGTTCAGCCCACAGAGGTCAGAAGAGGGCATCAGATTCCTCTGGAATTAGAGTTATGGATGATTGTTAGCCACCATGTGAGTGATGGGAACCGAACCCAGGTCCTCTGCAGGAGCAGCTGATGCTCTTCACTGATGAGCCATCTCTCCAGCTCCACCCCCCTGCCATTTATATCCAGCAAATTCTCATTTTGTTTATATCCTTCAGAATCTTTCCTTGAGCTTTAACAGACAAATATTTATTTATGGGTAATGCATATTAATTTCTTTTTTAAAAATAAAAAATGATCACTAATAAAGGCATCAAAGTACCTCAACGTGTGGTGTGTTATTTAGTATCTACTATATATACCTCAACTTGTGGTGTGTTATTTGGTATCTACTAGCTGCCAGACACCATAGAATTATATGCTGAAGAACTACCTGAAAAATGACAGATTCCTGAGTTTGTGGAGGTTACATTGTAAGGCCACTCATGTGCTACAAATAGGTATACCTCCTGCTTATCAGTGGGAGTACAGGGCTCCAGGGAGTGGGCATGCTGGAATTTATTTGGTCGTTCCCATTCTGATGGGCATTTAGATCACTTCCAATGTTTTACTATGTCAAAAAATACTACTAAGAGCACCTTGTGTGTGCCTCCTTAGGATGGATGACAGCAGGTGGGACTGCCAGGCCAATAGCCCTCCAAGGAGGTGCCAACACTTCTAGCAATGTGTCCATGAGCTCTCTCCTCAACACTTCACTGTCAGTCCTTGATATATCCAAACTTTAAGCACCTTACTCATGAGTGAAAAACAGTATCACATTATTTAATGTGAATCATATTTTATAAAATGCCTATCTACATATGAAGTGGGGGGCAATGTAGAGAGAAGTTATCCTCATTAACCTCGGCTGGGGAATTGTTGGCAGCTGATCACTGCTGTGTGAGGGAGAGTTGGTCTTCTTTAAGGGAGAGACATCGGATAGGTTGACCAGGCTCCAGTAGATGGGGTCACAGTGAGAGATATTTGGGGACACAAACTTGACTCAATAGGAAGCCTTAACATCCATGACAGAAAGCATGAATTCCAGCAGAAGGGCTCTGGTGGAATGAAGATGGAGGGGGGCTGAATATGATCAAGATCTATTGTGTAAAATGCACAAAAATTCAATAAAAATGAAAAAAGAAAGTTGTGTTTGTTGTCCTTGTGGCCTCGCCCTCTCTTCTTAGAGTATACTACTGTAAATGTTGCCTGCCATCAGTTCTGAGAGACTGGCAGCCTGGGGAGTTCCCTTGCTGCTGACGTTGGGATATGAGGGCATTCATCTTCTAACTTTTTGAACTGACAATAAGCACTTTTGGAGTTTGATGTCAAGCACCATAACAAATGGCTTAGGTCACGACAGGTACAACTGGGAATGATGGTCCTGCCCAGTGTAGATGCCAGCATCAGACCTTTGATATGCTGGGTCTCTGTGAGCCTGGTTGACTTCTCATTTTTATAAATTTATCATCTCAGACATAGATGGAAAAGATATGAAGAGCGGATTCAGGCAGAAAAGTGAAAATAAAGGACAAAATTAAATAAAGAAATAAAATAGCTGACTTTAATCTAGTTAACAATCCAGTAATTAGATGTGTTCAGAGTTCAAGGAACTGGTGACAAGAGAAAGAGATTGACCACTGTGGGACAACTGGGAGTGAGGATGAGGAAGGGGCAGGAAAGCTATTAAAAATGCCACCAATTCAGATGCTTTTAAAGAAACAGTTCCCTCTCTGATGGTCCCACAGCAAGTTTAAATTATCCTAATAAGTCATCTAGGAGGTCCTTGAGTTTCCAAGAGGCCTCTTTTCCTTAGAAACTTACG
This sequence comes from Rhizomys pruinosus, assembly GCA_009823505.1. Lineage (NCBI taxonomy): Eukaryota > Metazoa > Chordata > Mammalia > Rodentia > Spalacidae > Rhizomys > Rhizomys pruinosus. Next base: position 482,117 of record VZQC01012694.1, on the reverse strand, counting down.
ACAGTAGTCTTTTCTTTCCTTTTTTGTCTTTCTTTCTTTTTTTTTCTTTTTTTTTTTTTTGGTCTTTTTGAGACAGGGTCTCTCTGTAGCCCCAGCTGTCCTGGAACTCACTCTGTAGACCAGGCTGGCCTTGAACTCACAAAGATCTGCCTGCCTCTGCCTTCCAAGTGCTAGGATTAAAGGCATGCGCCACCACACCTGGCTAGTCTTTTCTTTTTAAACTATGATTATTATTTTTATTTTTTTTTGTGTATGAGTGTGTTGTCTGAATGTATGTAAATGAACCCGTGTCATGCAGTGGTGGCAGAGTTCAGAAGAAGGTGTCAGATGCCCTGGAACTGGAGTTATGGATGGTTGTTAGCCATCATGTGGGTTCTGGGAATTGAACCCAGATCCTCTGCAAAAGCAGGCAGTGTTCTTAACTGCTGAACCACCTCTCTAGCTCCAATAGTACGTCTTGACACCTGAGATTCTCTTTATTCTGTCTTTATCGAGGAATGTAATAGGCTCCCACAGCTGGGTCCTGGCTTAAAGCAGAGATTTATCAACTTACGTGTTTCCACCAACATCTATACCTTAGTCTTTAACAGGTGTACTACAGAACAATATTTCTGAGTTCCAAACTCTGCTTCACTGTATAAATGGATCTCACAGAAATTCCCAACATGGTGTCATTGTAGGAATGAAGGGATCTAGAAGTTCTTCCTGCCTGGGGTCAGCACCCTTGAATCAATCCTTGGAACTTTTGGCCCATCTTGTCAACTTTTCTATTTGCTGCTTTATGAAGAGTCACTGTCCGTGGGATCTTTCTCGTCACAAGTCATTTCCAGAACACATCTTTTCTATGACACAAGTAATTGGGAATCCTGTTGAAGGTTATAAAGCAATAAGCAACCTAGATTAACTTCCCATTTACCCAGAATCATTAGATTGACACTTGATAAAAACCCTGTGAAAATGCTCATGACCTTGTACTTGGGTAAATATGAACCTTCAACAAAAGCAGCTCTGAATACTTCTGTTCTAGGGGTTGATGTCACTAAGGCATCAGTTGCCAGTTGCCACATCTCTCTCACAGCACTGGATGACTACTGAGTCATCTGCCCCATGTCCTTCCAGGGACCCCAGTGACATCATGGGGATGTTTGTTTATAGAAGACCAATCAGGATGAAAGTTGACCACTCATCAGTGAGCCATCTTCCACATGTGTATACACTGGAAAATATTTCTTGCAACAGAAAATTGGTCACCATTGGGCTAAAAAAACTATCTTGAGGTGGGTTCTTCTTCTACTTTCTTTCTCCTTTCTGTTCCTCAAGCCCATTTCTTTTCTTTCTATTTATTTCCCAATGAAACAAGCTAAAAATATCCATAAGCTTACTGGACTTTGTTGTTTGAATTCATTTTCAGGAATTATTGACCCAGTAGAACTTAATGACACTTCAGAGTCGAGGCCCTTGTGTAAATCCTTCATCTTTTGCAGATTAACAGTCATGTGAGACCCGGAAGGGCCCCAGAGTCCAAATGTTAAAATCTATACCAGATTTTCACATGAAAGGAAGTTACTGCTCTTGAGTACCAGCCTGTTTTCTCTTTTTGTTCTTAGAGCAACAATAATAACAATGACAGCAATGAAATTCAATTGATGACCCTTTCCTTTCTTAAAAAGAAAGTTTTTTATCTTTTTAAAGCTAATAACTAGCTTTAAAGCCAAATAACTAGCTGAGACTCAGGAACACAAACTCCCACTTTTCTCCTGAATGTTCTTTGTCTACAGCCTGTAAAATCTGATTTTTAACCACATTACATCAGTTAGGCATACATAGAACATTTCTCTAGCCCTAGCCATGGAAAGTGGATGTTAGTTTAATTTAGTCTGTGGAAAATAGAAAGCATTTCTAGGTTCAATACAAAATGTCATCTCTCTGTTGCTAGAACCTGAAGTAAAATGTTAATTTATGCATTTTAGTAAAGTCTCCCCCCTTGAAAAAGACAACTACAATATCCAATATTTGTTTGCATGATAAAAGGTGAGATAAGTGATTCCAGTGCCAGGTCCCTGGAAAAGATGGCTGAAGGAGAGCAGTCTGAGGAAGCATGCAGCCGAAGCCCTGTCTGACACACACAGCGTGGGTCAGCACCCTTATTACCCAATCAAGGCATCTGCCCATTTCTAATCCTTCAATGCAAAAGAGACAGTTCCACCATCCCACATAAGTATACCAGCTGAATGGATCCCAATTTATCAGGAAAACTATAAATTGCACAAGACCAGGCTGCAACTAAAGTAATAAACCCTGTGATCTCTGTACCATACATTTTAGGCTGTTATTTAAGGTCTCCAAGGAGATCGGTGCCATAAAAACCATTTCTCAGGAATTCTGCCAGCTACAGAAGCACGCTGCTCTTGCTAATATATTACAACTTGTTTATCACAGTGCAGGGCTGCGGCAGCAGCAGCGTTACCAAGGGAGGGGAAATGATGCGCGTACCCTCTCAATAGGCAGCCAGATTGTTGTTTTTTGTGTAGACATAAAGAATCATGCCTTTTCTTTCTCTTGTCCCATATCTGCTCTGTATTTCCTCCTGGAAAGAGCTTGCTAGCTTGAAGGAGACGAATGGAGCTTCTGTTAATCTTTGTATCTCTTTTCACCATTTTCACTACAAAGACAATGCGAAGCCATGAGAAAAGACTAAAAATTTGGGAAATGGAATGAAAGCCATTTAGATATAGATTCCATAGAGTATGTAGGTGTTCTCCGGTGGGCTCTATAATTGACTTGAGCCATAGTTTCCTTATATGTCCTCAGTTTTTTTTTTTTTTAAAGAATAACAGTAATTGGGGCTGGAGAGATGGCCTAGTGGTTAAAAGCGCCGACTGCTCTTGCATAGGACCCAGGTTCAAACCCCAGCACCCATATGGCGGCTGAGAACCATCTTTAACTCTAGTTCTGGGGGAATCTGACACCCCCTTCTGATCTCCGAGGCATTGCACGGTAAGGGTACACAGACCTACATGCAGACAGTACATTCATACACATACAAAATAAATAAAATTAAAAATTAAAAATAAATAAAATAAAAAAAAGAATAACAGTAACTAATGGATAAAAGATGTGAAGAAGTTATTACAGTGTCTGGTATCAGGCAAGGACTTTGAAAATGTTAGATTTATTTATTTATTTTTTTTTAAATTTATTTCTGTATGTGTATGAATGTACTGTCTGCATGCAAGTCTGTGCACCCGTGTCGTGCAATGCCACGGAGGTCAGAAGAGGGTCTCGGATTCCCCTGGAACTGGAGTTCTCCTGGAATTGGAGTTTCAGACGGTTCTCGGCCGCCATGTGGGTGCTGGGGNATTAAGTGCACCTGTATTTTGCAACACCTTCAGAAGTCTGAAGGTAGTGTCAGATTCACCTGGAAGTGGAGTTATGGACAGTTTCTATCATCATATGGGTGCTGGGTGTCCAATCCAGTCCTCTGCAAGAGCAGCCAGTGCTTAGGCATCTCCACAGGTCTGTTCATTGTGTTTTAAATGAAGGCTAGAAGTAAGTGCATGTTTAAATTACCAGTATGAACAGTTTTTATCTTTCTGTATCCATGAGTAGATCAAGCAAAGCACAAAGAAAGAGCATTCCTCTGAAGGATTTGTAACTTTAATCTGTATAGGTGAAGAATATGAGTTTAAACTCTCATGTTTTCAAAGCCACAGTAATAAGAAAAATGTTGGTTTATGGGTAATATCAAACTGAACAATGCACTATATAGAAATAGGTTTCAAGCTGGTCTGTCAGAATCATTGAGAGTAGTGTTTTATATTTAAAACTTGGTTTAAACATTATATCTTTTCATGTATGAATATAAATTTTATATTAGTGATACTGAAAAAAGAGACAGTAAACAGTAAAGAAAGCAACACTTTTGCATCTAAAGTATCAAGGCATTACTATTTTCTTGAGACAATTAACGGTAACAACCTTGGGAACTTTATCAACTCAGTGAGGATCATGTCACAGATCTATTTGTAGTTTTCCAGCATCTTAGATGCTGGATGCACAGAAGTACCTGTGTGCCCCTGAGAACTGCTCCTTTTTCCTTTCATAGTCTGTGAACTTTGTATATAAATTTCCATTTGCAGTTATAAAATACTATTCACATTTACTTGTCCAAGAGTTTACTCATAACAGTAGAATCTGTTGGTGTATATAGGGCAGAATCTACATTATTACTTGGGTATATATTTCAATTATTTTATTCAGGTATCCAGCTACTATAGTCAAAAATGCTTTCCATTTTATGTATAACTATATGCTTTCTTTTGGCTCTTCAGTGGTTTATTCTAAGTCTTAGTAAAATTTTTATCTGATTTTCTGAACTTTGCATATAAGTTTTGAGAACATGTGTATTTGAGAAACCAAAGGAATAGAAAATAATACGATAATAATTTTTTTTGGTCTTTTCAAGACAGGGTCTCCCTGTAGCCCCAGCTGTCCTGGAACTCGCTCTGTAGACCAGGCTAACCTTGAACTCACAAAGATCTGCCTGCCTCTGCCTCCCGAGTGCTAGGATTAAAGGCGTGTGCCACCACGCCCAGCTTATTTAATTGCCTCTTTAAAAATTCTGTCTTCAGCTGGGCGTGGTGGCACACGCCTTTAATCCTAGCACTCGGGAGGCAGAGGCAGGCGGATCTTTGTGAGTTCAAGGCCAGCCTGGTCTACAGAGTGAGTTCCAGGACAGCTGGGGCTACAGGGAGACCCTGTCTCGAAAAAGACCAAAAAAAAAAAAAAATTCTGTCTTCAAATGCAGTTACATTCTGAAGGATTAGTATTTTAGCAAATAAATTTAAATTTAAATGAGTACATAATTCATCTTAGAGGACCCATCTACCCCTCCACTCCTGTTGAAATAATGGGAGGCAAAGAAGCACAACCTGTTTTCATCTGAGGAGTTATACACCCATCTATCATCTATCTATCTATCTATCTATCTATCTATCTATCTATCTATCTATCTATCATCTCTATATCTATCTCTATATCTATCTATCTATCTACCTATCATCTATCATCTATCTCTATCTCTGTCTATCTCTATCTCTATCTATCATCTATCTCTATATCTATACCTACCTACATCTCTATCTACCATCTATCATCTATCTATCTACCTCTATATCTCTATCTATCTATCTCTATATCCTATCTATCTATCTATCTCCATATCTATATCTACCTACATCTCTATCATCTATCTCTATATCTCTGTATTTATATCTACCTACATCTCTATCTATCTATCATCTATCATCTATCTCTATCTCTATATCTACCTACATCTCTATCATCTATCTATCTATCTATCTATCTATCTATCTATCTATCTATCTACCTATCATCTATCTTTCTATCTATCATCTATCTATCTACCTAATTACATCTGTCTCTATCTATCATCTATCTATCTATCTATCATCTATTAAATCTATCATATATGTGTGATGCATGCATTTGTTCATATAGGCATGTACATATGGTCACGTGGGTGCATGTGCACAGATGTGCTCATGTACAAGAAGTCCAGATGCCTGTATTGTTCTCTGTCTTATTTTTTTGAGTCAGGGTTTCTCATTGAAACTGGATGTCATTAGTTTGGCTAAGCTGGTCAGCCAGTGAGCTCTAGAGATCCTCCTGTCTCTGCCTCCCTACCTCTGGGGTTAGAGATGTGCACTCCCCCACCTGGCTTTTTATGTGAGTCCTGGGGATCTGAACCCAGGTCCTCATCCTTATGTGGCAGGTGGTTTGCAGACAGAACCATCTCCTTAGCATTCATTATTATCTTTTTTGGGGGGACAGAGTCTCCCAGAGATCTGACTACCTCTGCCTTCTGCCACCATGCCTGGCTTAAAGATGGTTTTTAGCCACCATGTGGTTGCTGGGAATCAAACCCAGGTCCTCTGCAAGAGCAGTCAGTGCTCTTAACTGCTGAGCCATCTCTCTAGCCCCCATTATTATCTTTTTTAATATAATACTTTATTAGCATTTTGTGTATTTCATACATCATTTTTCAGTTCAATTTAGTCATATTCCCCTTTCCCTTCCCCCCACCACACTCCAGTTCCTGCATTTTGCCATATATAACCTATATGTTTCTCCCACATCTGTATCTACCTACATCTCTAGCTATCATCTATCTATCTATCTATCTATCTATCTATCTATCTATCTCTCTATCTCTCTATCTCTATCTCTCGATATCTATATCTACCTACATCTCTATCATCTATCTCGATATCTATATCTACCTACATCTCTATCATCTATCTATCTCGATATCTATAACTACCTACATCTCTATCATCTATCTATCTATCTATCTATCTATCTATCTATCTATCATCTATCTCTGTATTTATATCTATCTATCTATCTATCTATCTATCTATCTATCTATCTATCTCTATATCTATACCTACATCCCTATGTATCATCTATCTATCTATCTATCTATCTATCTATCATCTCTATATCTATATCTACCTACACCTCATCTATCTATAGAGATATCTTTTAAAAGTTTTCCTCTGCAAAGCTTTATTGTTTTGGGCAGAATTTAACTGTGTTAGTCCATTCTTTGACTCAGTCCTTATGTTGTTGTGGTTTCCTCCCAATTGTATTGCTCCAAAATATGCCTACATAAATGTCATATATATACCAGAATTATGTCCTCCGGGAATAAACCTTCACCAGTAATACATCTGACAGAGCATTAACATCCAGAATATATAAACTACTCAAAAAACAAAGAAGTAAGAAAACAAATGACTCACTCAAAAGATGGAGTAAGAGCTGAACAGAGATTTCACTAATGAGGAAGTAACAATGACTGAGAAACATCTTAAAAAGTGTTCAACATCATTAATAATTAAGGAAATGCAAATTAAAACCACTCTCAGATATCATCTCACTCGGATAAGACTGGCTAAGATCAAGAAAACAAAAGACACCAAATGCTGGAGAGGTTGTGGGGAAAGGGGAACACTCATCCCCTGCAGGTGGGAATGTAAACTCATACAACCACTGTGGAAAGCAGTGTGGAGAAAGTTAAGCTCCTTTGAGTCTTTAAAAGACTCAAAAGGAGCTTAACACCTGACCCAATCATAGCACTCCTGGGTATATACCCACAAGACAAATCCTACTGCAAAAATACATACACATCTATGTTTGTTGTAGCTCTCTTCACAGTAGCCAAGAGCTGGAACCAATCCAAATGCCCCTCAACAGAGGAGTGGATAACAAAAATGTGGTACATCTACACAATGGAGTTCTATGCAGTGCTAAAGAAAGATGACATCATGAACTTTGCAGGTAAATGGATGGAACTTGAAGCCATTATGCTAAGTGAAGTAACACAGTCCCCCAAAAACAAACAATGTATGCTGTCCCTCATTTGTGGATGCTAGTACCAAATCCCCCAATTGAAAGGCAAACTGAGAAATGTTACTGCTATATTTCTTTCTGTCTGAAAGCAACTGTGATGTTATAACGTGACTCTCTTAATGAGCCCTGGAATTAACTTAATACTTACTTTCAGACATGGTAATTAATGTATATGGGTGGAAGATATAGATTCATATTTTACAGTAATATAAAATTAAAGGGAAAAATGTGAACTCCTAAACATATATTGGAGTTATCATTATTATCTTTTTAAAACAGAAAGTGAATCTGGAAACTCATTAAATTATGAACACATGAAACAATTCTAGCAGACAGGGAAATTGGAGTAAAAGTATTGTCTGCTGATGTCCTCTGTCTAATTGGCTACCTGGTAAAGAATTGAAGGAAAGCTGTCAAGCCTCCCCAGTAATGGACTAGTAATCTGATGATTGTGAAATCCTTTAAGTTGCCCAGAAGTTATTTCCCAGCTTAATAGAGCTGGTAGTTATCTAGTGCACTGTCATGGTTGGTTTGGCCTGTGATGGATAACAGCTGGATCACAGAGTTGGACAGCTGTGTTGTGAAGAGATTCTACACATCAGTATAAGTGCTGGTTTCTCAGCTCTAGGGGCTCTGGTTGGAAAGCCCAGTGGGGCTTCTTATCTCTTTGTAGGAAGCCAAAGTGGGGGAGCCCAGCAACTGAGTCCTAAAGCCTGGTTTTGGAGGGCTGTATTAGTTTCCGGTTGCTGCTATAATACAGCACCACAGGGGCGAATTTGTTTCTTTGCCTCCTCTATAGGCCTCTTGGATTTCTTAATGACCTAGTCTTCAACATTAAAGCCAGTAGCACAGCATCTCTCCATCTCTTTCCGAGTCTCTGATCTTGGGTTCCGTCATACCATAACTTCCCTCACACTCTACTTTTCCTTGTAAGTAGCTTTGTGATGACATTAGGGCTGTATAGATGACAGAGGACAATCTCATCTTAGAATGCCTATCACATTTGCAAAGTTCCATTCATGGAAGGTGACACTTACAGGCTCTCGAGATTGGGATGTAGCTGTCTTTAGAGGAACCAATGTTCTGCTTTCCAGAGGGAGAATGCCTGTCTGATGAGCTACATACCAGAACATAGGAGGCTGCCAACAGCTCCAAACTCCACACCAAGTGTATGTATGTATGTGGGTTGTACAAAGTTTGGTTACAAGAGGCTCTTGAGCTCTCGCATTCATTTATTCATTCAATTACTCCTATGGAAGTGTCCCTCTCTTCAGATAAGCAAGGTATCTCCAATCCTAGGTTATAACCTGAGATTAGGGCTGGAAATAAGAGAAAAAGCCTCTGAGCCCTATGGATTTTGGAGTTCCCTGGAAAGGCAATGTGCCACTAACTCTACTCACCGTCACTAGTTCTGTTTCTTCTTTCTTCATCTCTTCTTCCTCTTCCTTCCCTGTTACCTTCTATTTTTTCTTCTTCCTACCCTCTCCTTTCTCTCTCTGCCCCTCTCTCTCCAGGCTAATATTTACTGAGTACTTACTAAGAGATGAGTGCTTCATGACTTATTTGCTATTTATCTTACAGCCTTTGCTGTACTCGTCAGCACCAGGCCTCCTGTCATAACAAATTAGCAGCAAAATTCCTGTGGATTCACCCTCTGAAGACTTATTTATTGCTCTTATAACCTAATAGTACAGCTCTAATCCCAGGGTGGCTTTTCAGGCACTCAGGCCCTGTCCATGGTGCTACCCTGCCATCTCCTGGGACCTTGTGCTTCTCTGCAGACAGCCAGGTGATTGGGGGAAAAGCTAATGGAAAAGCTCCACCTGCTGCTTAGAAAGCCCCAAGGAGGAAACATTGGTAGTAGCCATATCCTTTGTCCCAAACATGGCCATACTTGTCCTCGAGGGAGACAGGAGAATTCAATGACTATCTGGGCTGCTGGTTCTCAGTAACAACTCAAAGATGCTCATGGTTTGGGAGAATAAGGTTTTTGGTGATTAACATCCACTCTCTGAATAACTATCATTATAATCTATTTATTGATGAGCACATCAAATCCCTGAAAATTCTAATGATATGACTGGGCTAATACGTGGTATAATCAGTTTTTACAGAGGAATATACCCCTCTTTGACTGCGGGTCTCATCTTTGCAATCAGTGCCAACTGCCAGTTCTCTCTCTCTCTCTCTCTCTCTCTCTCTCTCTCTCTCTCTCTCTTCCTCCCTGCCTTTCTTCTCCCTCTCTTCTTTCCATCCTTTCTTCCTTGTGCTTTTGGGACAGAGCCTGTAACCCTGGCTAGCCTCTAACTCCCTAAGTAGAGAAAATGACCTTGAGCATCTAATTCTTTGGCCTCCATCTCCTGAGTGCTGGGACTTGCAGACGTGTTCCAGCACTCCTGGTTTGTGCTATGCTGGGGATTGAACCGGGCTTTGTGCATTCTAGGCAAGCCCTGTACCAAGTAAGCTACATCCCCAGCCCCATCAATACTTTTTCTAATGTAATGCTTATCAACCTCCTTGGCTTCTGATAGCTTTCAGCCACTCCACAAACCATAGGTTATCAAGTTTTCCCATCCTGTTCTGAGAGGGATGCTGGGCAGCTCAGCAGCAGCACTTTGCTTTGTTCCTTTCTTACCTTCTGTCCTTCATTTTAAAAATGGTCTACTGCAGAGGCAGGCAGATCTTTGTGAGTTCAAGGCCAGCCTGGTCTACAGAGTGAGTTCCAGGACAGCTGAGGCGACAGGGAGACCCTGTCTCAAAAAGACAAAAAAAAAAATGCTCTACTGCTTGTCACAAGCTCCATGCTTCAAATATCTTCTAATCCTCCACCTCCTGCATTTTCAAGCCTGTTCCAAAGATGTTCACAGACACCTTTGCCAGCCAAACATCAGGCATGTTTAATTTCTTCCGGTCCCCCTGCCATCCATTGTCCACTCTGATAGATGACCACTCTGACATTTATCCTGTGCAACCCACTTAACAAGAATGTGATGCAGGCCATGTTTTAACAGTAGGTGCTCATGCCGCTAATTTCATGACCTAAGGACATCAGTGTTTATTCTCTTTATTTCTGCTGTTAAATGCTCTAGTTCAGACCCCATTCCTCTCAGAATACACAGTTATTTTTCTCGATGGTTTGGTTTAATTTTTTCCATGTATTAGTAACTGCCAAGTTAACCTTTGTAAGGCAGAGTTCTGATTACATCAGTTTTCAGCTCTAAACTTGTATGGTTTCCTTCTGACTGGAGAGTGAGGTCATGCTAAATCTTCCATGATGTGGTCCTGATTGATCTTCCCAGCTTTATATCCTGTCTTTTGCTTTTATGCTTCTCATCTAAACGGCTTTGCTTATGACTCTCCACACATCCTCTTTGGCACATATCTCCCTCTCCCCAACCCCCAACCAGGTTCTTTCTCACCTTAAAATCTCTGCCACAGTGTACTTTTTAGTATGACTGAGGACATCTGTATTCTATAAACACATAGTGGATGAATGGCTAGGTTCCAGCTTGTAATATCCTTTCTGCTCTTTAGCACATCAAATCCCAAACATAATACTTTGTGCCTATGTCATGGCAATAAATTCACTGAACACTATATTACATTTGTTTAATGCATGCATCTTATTGCTGCTATTCGATGGTGCTCAGGGCTACACATGATTTACCTTATCTACCACACACCAAACCATTCTTCACCTGATCAACAGCTGAGAGCAATGCTGAATATAAGATGCAAAATAATTGTGTGTGTGTGTGTGTTTGTGTGTGTGTGCTAACTGGCCAAATCGTGCTAGAATATGTTGCAGATTATCATGTCTAGGTAAGTCACCTAACACAATTTGTGGTACAGTGTAGCATCTTATCTAGAAACACAAAACACATGCTAAGGTGCTGGTAGCTGTACAAAGTCATTTCTAAAGGGGCATTACAGAAGGAATCTAACAGGATAATTCTTTACTCTCAGAATGAAAGAGTTCCTGGACCGAGGGTAGGAGGCGCTTGGGGTCAGGGTTACTCTGCCCATCATACATATTCAGTGGGACTCTCAGCACTGCCTGTCTGCATTGTTTGGAGCTAATACTGCAGAGTGGGGTTCACTGGCTACAGATGCAGCCTGGCACACTGGAGTGGGGGTGAGTAGGCCATTTATTCTTCACAGGGATGGGAATTATTTTGGTCGAATGAATGAATAAGGACACTGGAGCTGGTCATGTGTAACTAAGAGCATCAGGACAGATATCTTCACAGTGACCACCTTTCTGGGTGCTTCACTGTGAAGGGGAGCAGGGAGAGGACTTAGGGTGCTGAGAAGTACGAAGCTGCACTCTTGCTTCGCCTAGAGCAGACACTTCTCTGGCTGTGCCCACTGATAATCATGAGGCTTCCTGGCCCCTTCTGTGATGCCATCAGTCCTCAGGGTCTGTGGTAAGGCTGGGTATTGTGTCTTTATTAGGGAATTCGGCACCAAGAGGGCATGCTCAGGGTTTCACAGGGCTCTCTGCTGAGGAAGAGGCCAGCGAAGTCACTGGGCTCCACATGATTTAATTAGAGACAAGATTTCAAGCTTTGTTTGTGTTCCCAGGATTTGGCATGATGGTACAACTGGGACTAGGCCATTTCAGCTTCCTCTGTTTAGGTAATTGGTACAGCAGGGAGGGTTTTATTGGACCAACAGTATGTTTTCTCCACCGAAGGTGAGGTATTAGAAAATACTCCAAATACATTTCACTGATTTTAAATGAGCCATTGGATACAATCCAGGTAAGGAAGCACATGTCTTGGAAAGTCTCTTGCTTAAATTAAGACTTGGGAAAGGTGGTTCAGGCATGGTGGTTCACATCAGCACTCATGGAAGGAAGATTGCCAAGAAACAGAGGCCAGCTTGAGCTACGTAAATAGTTCCAGACTGGCCTGGGCTGCCAAGTGAGACTCTCAAACAACAGCAATTTAATTTCAACACTATGGAGGCAGAAGCAGGTAGATCTCTATGAATTCGAAGCCAACCGATACAGAAAGTTTGAGGTCAGCCTGGTCTATACATCAAGTTCTGGGGATACATAGGACCACTTGTCTCAAAATGCCACCAACAAACTCCAACCACTGCTACAACCAAATAGAAGCAAAAGCAAATAAGACTTGGGAAAGGCAAGGCTTGAAACCCAAGCCTGCAGTCAAACATTAGCAGTAGAAGGTGAACTCTCCTTGCCAGCCTTCTTCCCGGGCTTATCTTTGTACACTTCAGGGTCCTGTCAGGTTGGATGGGAGGCATGACACAAGAATCCCACACATCATGAAGCCCCTTGCCACTGTGTGTCTCTCTGTTTCCTGATATAATTCATTCTTGCTGTTTTTCATTCCATATCCAAATGGCCAACGTTGCTCTAGGTAGAGATGACCTCTGTGGTGGCATTAATCATTTAAGGACCCAAGGCAGACAGTGCTAGTGGATCACAGCACACTTTCTCTATGAGCTGGGTATTGTCTGTGGAGTTCTACTCAGGGAAGACCCAGCCAGATGTTGATGATCAGTAAAAGCGAGTACTTACTTCAACTATGTGAATGTTTGTATTGACTCCTAAAGCCAAGGACTTGCATCTCTTATTCTAATTCTCATCCTTTCCTTTAAATATAATTTGTCTTTGCTGGAACAGCCTACTCCTGCCTTAACCTCTTTGCTCTACTTTATTTTCCTGCACAGTATTTTTAACTTGAAACAGTACACATTTGTTATTATCATCTCAAAACTAGCATTTAAATTTCACCAAAGGAGGGAATTTGTGTTTTGTTTACTGGTATGTTCCTGGTTTTCAGAGTCTTCAAGCACAATAAGTGAGGTGCTTAGTAATACTTGCTTAAGTAATTAATGACATGTGGCTATGTTCCATATCACAGCTAACTTTTATTAGCAGAGATAGCCCTTTGTACATGAAAAGTATGTGACCCCATGATATGAAAGGAACATCTCACCTCTGGTCCACAGGAACAGTGACACCTTCTACTGAAAGTAGTTTGTAAACTAGGATCCCATGAAAATAAATTGTTTAGTTGATTGTCTAGTTTTTCCTAAAGTATATGAGCTTACTATGGGAATGCAAATTAGAACAGGTAAATTTTGATGGGAAGGAGCACAGAGAAATGAGAAGTTAGAAGATCAGGTGGTTTAGGACGGTCCGAATTTGAGAGGTGTGAGATTATTCAGCTCAAATGTAAACCAAAAGGAAAGGTAGAAAGGGAACATCAGTAGTTAAATTATTTCATATTAAATGGACCAAGAAGTGCCTGAGAAACAGTAGTGTGCTGATGATAGAATCCCATGAGAGAGATGGCCCGAGTTCCAACCTCTACTGCCATTTCTTTTCATTCATCTATTTATTTTAATGTTATATGTATGAGTGTTTTACCTGCATGTGCATACGTGTTCCTGTGTCATACAGTGCCCATGGAGGACAGAAGAAAGCATCTATCCCCTGGAACTGGAGTTACAGATGTTTGTTAGCCTTCATGTGGGTTCTGGGACACAAACTCAGGTCCTCTGCAAGAACAGCTAGTGCTCTTAACTGCTGAGAGCCATCTCTCCAGCCCCTTACTGTCTTCTTTTGGCTTTGTGACATTGGATGAGTTACTCAACTTCCCTGGAAATTATCTCATGTTATTCATAAAACTGAACTCACATTGAATAAGATCCATATCTGCCTGTTCAACTGCTCATGCACAGAATGGCGAACAGGCTCTTGAGGTGCTGCAGAAAACAAATGACGGATGGCCGGACCTATTGGAGATACGTGGATGATGATGATGATGATGATTATTATTATTATTTGAGACAGAGACTTACTCTATAGCCCTGACTCATCTCAAGCTCTCAACAATCCTCCTGCCTCAGTCTCCTAGGAACTAGGATTACAGATGTACATCATGATGTTTAATCAATTGTTTTTTATTATTTATTATTTTATCTGTATGAGTATATTGTCTAGATGTGTGTAAGTGCACTCATGTCATGCAATTCCTGTAGAACCCAGAAGAGGACATCAGATCCCTTGGAGCTGGAGTTGAGAATGGTTGTTAGCTACCATGTGGGTGCTGGGAACCAAACTTAGGTCCCCTGCAAGAGCAGCCAGTGCTCTTAACTGCTGAACCATCTCTCCATCTCCTAATCAATTATTTTAAAGAATAAAAATAACTCATTTCTATATGTTACATGACAAGAATTCTGTTACTACACATCATTTCAGGTTAATTCAGAGGCTCGGCATGGTTAGTGACCGACGTCAATGCCCTGTTTGGATTTTTGCTCAAGATTTAGCCTGGCTAAGTTGATTCAACTTATCCTTATATGACAGAAAAGGCCTAGAATGGAAAACATTTTCTTTTGTAGGGGAAATCTTTTTTATTTTGGAGAAGGATTTCCCTCCAAGAGATCTCCATCCAGTAATCTTTGTGTATAGTTAGGCAGAGGGATCGTAGGAAGCGAGTCTATGGCATTTCAGGTCTCCATCATGGAGGCAACAATGCTTAGAGGAAGAGGGGAGAGGACTAGCTGAGGGTAGACAACTACACAGTACACACCTCAGATCAAGTGACTGAAAGAACAAGTCGTGGTGTGGGTGTTTTCATCCACATGGAACAGACAGGGTTGGCTGGCAGATGGCCCAGAAAGAGCAGTGTCATGTAACCTGCAAGAACGACTCTCCAACCTGATCACTGAGTACTTACCATTACAAGTACACAGAGGAACTTATATAAATAAGTTTTCTAACATCTTGCCAAGAACGTAGCATTATTTTATCACATAACAGTGCATATAAAGTTGCCCAAGATAGTAAGTGGCCCAGAGAGACAGAAAAACTCGATGGTTATGACCCCCATTCTTACATTCTTCCTGCACTGTCCACCTGTCCCAGCCAGGAAAGAAGGACTGTCCTCTCGGAGACAGTAAGAAGGCCAAAGTACTGCCTCCAACGCCACATGGGAACATAGTCACACATGATGGGCTCAGCTTGGTGGCTTGAATCTTTTAGTTATTTTTATTATTCTCCCATTGACCCAATATAATTTTTTTTTCTAAAAAATAGTGTGCTTAGGAATGATCCAGTGATTTTCAATACTGCCATGTTCTCTCTCCCGTGTTTGAATTTTTCCTCTGATGGCTGCACTGTCTGTGGCTCCTATGGCTGGAGAAAGCCAGGGAAATTTTGGGGATGTCAATCATTTTGGAAAGGCGACTTTCTTGCATGACTGGTAAGATCTGAAGGGGAGATAGGCACAATGGAGAGGCTGTGGTGAGGCGTCCTAGGCAGCCGAGAGACCTGAGCATCCACATGTAATTGCTCTGTTCTATTCACTACAGCCTGCCTGTTGTGTTCATCAGGCTGCCCAGTGGTACAGAAGGTAATCAGGGCTGAGGCCATCTCAGAAAGTCAAGTGCACACCACCAAAGTGAAAAATATGTAAAAAAAATTACTTGGATGTGATTTGCTCTCATAGAACTCAATTTTTGAATAAGAACAAGAGGAAACGGCACAAAACTGGGGCACTAAAAATTATCTTCCCTGAAGAAAATGCA
Organism: Rhizomys pruinosus; assembly: GCA_009823505.1. NCBI lineage: Eukaryota > Metazoa > Chordata > Mammalia > Rodentia > Spalacidae > Rhizomys > Rhizomys pruinosus. The sequence goes on along the minus strand of VZQC01012694.1, from coordinate 466,112 downwards.
GAGAGCGCTGTGCACATTTAATAACTTTGGTGTCCACCTGCCCATAGTAAGTGCTTGCTTAATGCATAGACAAGATGGGGATTCAGAAGAACAGGGGACTCAAGGCATTTCCACTTTATTTAAGGAACTCTTTGATCTGTTTTGAAATTTTGGATTCTGCTTTTGACTTTGTTAGATAAAGTTGGAGTAGAGATGAATTATTCATATGAAATATTGCCTCAATAACACTGCATCAAATAAACATAATGAAAAGCTGCCTGTGTTATATAAGGGGAGCTAAGTCACAACTCTTTTGAATTGCAAAGTTAAGCACTTGGGGGCTAGACTCTTCTCCAACATTACTCTATGGACAAATCCGCTTAGGAGGATGCAATGCTCAGATCTTTTTTATTTCTGGCTAGACAGGCATTTGTGGTTTATGAGTCTAAACTACAGTTGTAACTATGGTGTTATTAAATCTCACAGTTCTCAACCTGATTCCATCCAAGTGACTGGAGGCCAAAGAAAGTCTTCCATGACATTGAATCTACTACCACCCCAGCATCTTAAGTTTGCCATAGAAATATGGCAACGAATATCCCCTGTCTCCCAATGGATGGTGTATATTACAGTCATTTCAGCCCCCACTAAAGAATATTCATATGCACACCATGGAGAGACAATTATAAGGAAAATAGCATTTTCACTTCTTGGCAATACATATATGTGTACATGGATGCATGCATGTGCACATGTATATGTGTTCAACAATGCTGTGATTACTAGATTAAGAGAGAGAAGGAGAAACCAGACCTAAACAAACAGCATATGCCAAGGGGAATTGAGCTCAGCTGAAATTCAATAGATAACACTTGAATTCTTGATGATAATACAACTTTAAGGAATTGTAGTTCAATAAGCATAAAGGAGCAAGCTGACTCAGCCCTGGGGAAGACAGGAAGGCAGAGCCTGTCCTCAGTATTGCCCTTGTTCCTGTCCTCTGTCCTTTGGAAATGTCCCACAGGAGCAGGCCCATCACCTTGAAGTGGATATTCAGTGGTTCCTGACCCTGGCTCAGTTTCACCAAAGGATTTGTGAAACTGGATTCCTGGACTCTATTCAAGACCTGGCGTGGAGTCTCAAGGAGTTGACAAAAAACCTCTGCTTCCTAAGTATCTGCTGCTGTGCTAGTTCTGAATGGCAGGAACTGAACTCCAGCTCTACAGTGCTCCTGCCACGCAACCTTGGGCAGAATCACTGTTACAGGCCGACTGTCATCCCCTGAAATCCATCTTATTGACATGCTAACCCCCAATGTGATGGTGTTAGGAGATGAAGCCTTTAGAAGTAATCAGGTTTAGTTCAGGTCTTGAAGGTAGGGAGTTCTTCAGGAGAATAGTGCCTTCATAAGCAGAAGAACAGTTGTATTAGTCACTTTTCTGTTGCTGTAATAAAACCACCATGGCCAAGGGAACTTATAAAAGGAAGAGTTTATTTGAGCTTACGATTACCGGTTCCAGGGAATTAGAGTCCATTGTGTTGGGAGGCATGGCGGCTGGAGCTGGAGCAGAAAGCTGAGGGTCACATCTTCCAATGAGCACAAGAAGCAGAGAGAGCAACTGGAGCTTGCAAGCCTTGTTGAACTCACTAAGCTTGCAACCCCCCACCCAGTGACCTATTTCCTCCAGCCTGGCCACATCTTCTAAGATCTCCCAAGACAGCGCCACCAACTGGGCACAAAATGTCTGAATACTTGAAGCCTATGGGGGTCATTCTCATTCAAACCACCACAGAAGTCAAGAATGCTCTCCCTCTAACTACAGACAGCGAGGAAAAGGGCATGTGACCACACAGTGACAGTGGCTGCACACAGCCAGGAAGTGCACTTTTACCTGCCTTGACCTTCAACATCTCTGTTCCCAGAACTGTGAGAAATAAATGTCTGTGGATTAAGTCATCCAATCTTAGGAATTCATTGGTAAAGTGCTCAAGTTCAATTTCCACCTCTGTGTAATGATAATGGTGGTCGGTACCTGTGTCTCCAGATAGTTGTGAGGCTACAGTGAAGGATTTGCACAGTGAGCTCAGGCGTGTATGTCAGCTGTGCTGAAATTTGGAGAGGAAGGAGATGGGTTGGGATCTGGACTTACTGGTGCCAGACTCTTGTACTGCTCAAATTTGAGTTTAGGTTTAGATGAGAATAGTAACTGAAAGTTGTTCTGACAATAACTAAGACAGTACAAATAATTTAAATTACACTTAACTGGTTACAGATAAAAACCCAGGGCATAGTTTTGATACCCTCAAAGGCAACCGCCCACAGCACAAGCTTTGGCCATAAATAATATGGGAAGCAGAAGCTGTCACTTCTTGTCAGTGTTTCAGTGGAATCAAACCAATCACCTTCAAAGGCCTCACTTGCCTTGTAAAGAATGCCATTGTATAATGTCTACTAAAGGAAAAGTCAAGCCTAGAGTGGTGGCACACATCTGTAATCCTAGTACTCTGGAGGCCAAGTCAGGTGGGCCAGGAGTTCCAGGCCAGCGGGGAACTACAGAGCAAGATTCTACTCAGATACAAAAAAAGGTCAAAATATTTCCTCTTTTGTGCTGTAGACTTCTCAGTCACTGTTATAAGTTGTGTTGGTTTTGATTCATTTTTTTTCCTCCTGAGATAGAAGCAAGTACTCTACCCCTGAGCTACAGCCCCAGTCCTAAGCTGGGCTTCTTGCCACTTCTGATTTGGACTCTCCTAATTCTTTTTTTGTTTGTTTGTTTTTATACTTTTTAATTGATGTTTTGTGTATTTCAGACATTTTTCATTTCAATTTAGACATATTCCACTTTCCTTTTCACCCCACCCTACCCCAGTTCGTACATTCTGCCATACATGTCCTGCATCTTTCTCTCAGTTTTTTAAAAGTTTTTCTCTGTAAAGGTTTATTGATTTGGGCAGAATTTAACTATATCAATCTGTTCTTTGACCCAGTCCTTATGTTGTTTTGGTTCCATCCCTATTGTATTGCTCCAAACTATGCATACATAAACATCTTATATGTACCAGAATTATGTCCTTCAGGAATAAACTGTATGTTAACTCCAATATATGTTTAGGAGCTCACATTTTTCCCTTTAATTTTATATTACTTTAAAATATGAATATATACTTTCTGCCTATATACATTAATTACCATGTCTGAAAGTAAGTGATAAGTTACAATTGTAGGGCTCATTAAGGGATTCACATTATAACATCACAGTTGCTTTCAGATAGAAAGAAATATAACAATAAGGGTGCTCAGCTTACCTTTCAATTGGGGGATTTGGTACTAGCATCCACAAATGAGAGAAACCACTCCTCGTTTGTTTTGGGGGAACTGTGTCACTTCACTTAGCATAATGGCTTCGAGTTCCATCCATTTACCTGCAAAGTTCATGATGTCATCTTTCTTTAGCACTGCATAGAACTCCATTGTGTAGATGTACCACATTTTTGTTATCCACTTGTCAGTTGAGGGGCATTTGGAATGGTTTCAACTCTTTGCTATTGTGAAAAGAGCTGCAATAAACATAGCTGTGCATGTATCTTTGTGGTAGGATGAGCCTTGTGGGTATACACTCAGGAGTGGTATGGCTGGGTCAGGTGGTAGGCTCATTTTGAGTCTTTTTTCTTTTTTTTAAATATAATATTTTTATTGATGTTTTGTGTATTTCAGACATCATTTTTCATTTCAATTTAGACATATCCCCCTTTCCTTTCCCCCCTATCTATAATAGATTATACATTCTGCCATACATGTCCTACATCTTTCTCTCAGGTTTTTAAAAGTTTTTCGCTGCAAAGGTTTATTGTTTGGGGCAGAATTTAACTATTTCAGTCTGTTTTTTGACCCAGTAATTATGTTGTTGTGGATCCCTCCCAATTGTATTGCTCCAAAATATGCCTATATAAATGTCATATAAGGGTTCTCCACACTGCTTTCCACAGTAGTTGTACAAGTTTACATTCTCACTAGCAGCGGATGAGTGTTTCCCTTTTCCCACAACCTCTCCAGCATTTGGTGACTTTTGTTTTCTTGATCTTAACCAGTCTTATAGGAGTGAGATGATATCTTAGAGTGGTTTTAATTTGCATTTCCTTAATTTTTAAGGATGTTGAACACTTTTTAAGATGTTTCTCAGCCATCTTTACTTCCTCACTGGTGAAGTCTTTGTTCAGCTCTTTACTCCATCTTTTGAGTGAGTCATTTGTTTTCTTATTCCTTGTTTTTTGAGTAGTTTATATGTTCTGGAAGTTAATGCTCTGTCAGATGTATCACTGGTGAAGGTCTCCTCCCACTCTGTGCATTTTTCTCTTCACTTCCTTGATTGTTTCTTTTGCTGTACAGAAGCTTTTGAGTTTAATGAGGTCCCACTTGTCAATTGTCAACCTTATTTCCCGTGCAGCTGCCATCTGATTTAGAAAGTCTTTTCCTATGCCTATGTCTTGTAGGCTGCTGCCAACTTTTTCTTCTATCACCTTCAGAGTTTTGGGTTTTGCGTTGAAGTGTTTGATCCACTTGGAGTTGATTTTTGTACAGGGTGAGAGGTAGGGGTTGAATTTTGATCTTTTGCATATGGCGATCCACTTTTGCCAGCACCATTTGCTGAAGATGCTATCTTGACTCTCCTAATTCTTAAGCTTTTTTTTTTTTTTTTGGCATTTTGAGACAGGGTCTCTCTGTAGCCACAGTTGGCCTGGAACTTACTCTGTAGACCAGGCTGGCCTTGAACTTATAGAGATCAACCTGCCTCTGCCTCACGAGTGCTG
>VZQC01012694.1:430356-457241 GCA_009823505.1 Rhizomys pruinosus | reverse complement strand
TGTTAGATCATTCACTTGTGCTCTTTCTTTCCGTTTTTTGTTTTTTTTTTTTTTTTGATGTGGGCACTCAGGGCTATAAACTTCCCTGTTAGGACTGCTTTTAAAATGTTCCATAGGTTTTGTTGTGTTGTATTATCATTGTCATTCAGTTCCAGGAATGCTTTTATTTTTTCTTTATTTCTTCCTTGACCCATTCATCATTCAGGAGAATGTTGTTTAGTCTCCATGTCTTCTTATAGGTTGTAGGGCTTACCTTGGTGTTGATAATGAGCTTTGTTGCACTGTGGTCTGATAGAATGCATGGAATTATTTCAATCTTTTTGTATTTGTTGAGTTTTTCCTGTTTCCCAATATGTGGTCTATTTTGGAGAATCTTCCATGGAGTGCTGAGTAGAAAGTGTGTTCTCTGGTGTTTGGGTGGAATATTTGGTAGATGTCTGTGAGGTCCATTTGGTGTATCTTATCATTCAGTTCAGATGTCTCTATGTTTGTTATTTGTCCTGTTGATCTGTCCAAAGGACTGAGTGGGGTATTGAAGTCCCCTACTATTAGTGTGCTGCAGTTAATCTGTGTCTTGAGATCCTGAATTGTCTTCATAAAGTTTGTTGCACCAGAGTTTGGTGCATAAATATTCATGATTGTGAAGTCTTCGTGGTCAATTGTTCCTTTGATAAAGATGTAATGGCCCTCTTTGTCTCTTTTGATTTCTTTTACTTTGGAGTCTATTTTGTCTGATATTAAAATAGCAACAACTGCTTTCTTTTTGGTACCATTTCCTTGGAATATTTTTCCATCCCTTCACCTTACGTTGGTGCCTATCCTTGAGAGTGAGATGGGTTTCTTGTAGACAGCATATAGATGGGTTTTGTTTCCTAATCCAACCTCCCAGTCTATGTCTTTTGATTGGGGAGTTTAGTCCATTAATGTTTAAGGTTATATTTGAAAGGTCCATTTTGCTTCCTTTTACCTTATTATCCATTTGCATTTTTAGTCTCTGTTTCTACTTCTGCAGTTATGTTTTTATTAGTTTCTCTTTCTAGGTGCTTGGTGATGGTTGCTTCTCTCTTCTGTCCTCTGAATTGCTTCAAGTATTTTCTGAAGAGTTGGTTTTCTGGACATGTATTCTATCATCTTGTTTATGTCATGGAAGATTTTTCTCTTTCCTTCAACTATAATCAACATTTTTGCTGGGTATAGTAACCTGGGTTGGCATCCATAGTCCTTTAACACTGGGAATGCTTTGCTCCATGTTCTTCTTTCTTTCATGGTTTGCGCTGAGAAGTCAGTTGTAATTCTGATGGGTTTCCCCTTATATGTGACTTGTTGTTTTTCTCTTGTGGCTTTCAGAATTTTGTCTTTGTTTTGGGTGTCTAGCATTTTAACTATGATATGGCATGGGAGTTTCTTTTCTGATCTTGTCTGTTTGGAGTTCTATGTGCTTCTCGTATTTGTATGGCTTTGTCTTTTTTTAGTTTGGGGACATTTTCATCTATTGTTCTGTTGAAGATCTGATCAATACTATTCTCTTGGGATCCTTCTCCTTCCTTTATTCCTATGATGTGGAGGTTTGATCTTTTCATAGTGTCCCATATTTCCTGGTTGTTCCACTTTTGTGTATTTTAAAATTTTTCATAATCTTTATTTGAGCTTTTTAGTTGCCCTGTGTTATCTTCCAGGTCTGACATTCTTTGTTCTGCTTCCTCCATTCTATTTCTGAGGCTTTTTCCATTCCTTTCCTCTTGATTAGATTAATGTTCTATTTCCTTTTTCATTTCATCCTGTGATTTCTTTAGTATTTCCACTTCTTTTTGGAGCTTCTCAATCTCTTCTTGGTGCTCCTTACTTCACTGGTTGGCTTCCTTTTTCAGTGTTTCCACTTCCTTCCAGAGTTTGTCATTTTATCCCTCTAGTTCTTTCTGGAGTTTGTCATTCTCTCCCCTTAGTTCTTTCCAAAGTTTGTCATTGTCTCCCTCTAGGTCCTTCTTGAGTTTTTCATTCTCTGTCCTTAGTTCTCTGACTTGTTCTTTATATTCTTTAATTTCTCTGAATAGGTCTTCAATTGTTCCTCTGAGATCTGTTTCTTGGTTCACCAACCTATTGCTACAATGGGATCCCCCTGGGATTGTAGCAATCTCCATTGTAGCAATCTCCAATAGGGTTGGTAGAGCTTGGTGTGGAATTATCCTCTACCTTTCCACTGTCCCTTCATCATGTTCCTGGCATGTGAGTTTCCCTTTTTTTCCTGTATTCCGATGTGAATCACAAAACTGCCTTTTCACTGTGTTGAAGGCTTGGTTTGCTTGTCTTCTTCAGATGCCTTTTTTTTTTTTCCTTCCTTGTTTATGGAGTGTCGACTTGTCTAGGTTTCAGGCTTTCAATTTTGTTTATATATTGGAAGTTTAATTCACTCTTCCCTTTCTGTTCTGAAGGTTCTCCAAAATATCCACTTGGACACTCTCTCAGCAATTCCAGTTGGGGGGGGGATATGCCTGAGTTAGCCCACTCCCCGGTACTCTGTGCTTCAGGTGGTCCTGGCAAGTCCCTGATCTAACCACTGTGCACTCAAGTCTCAAAGTGGCAACAGGCCCACTTTTTATAATAGCTACAAGGGCAACTCTACCCCAACAGCCACACCAGACAAGGATTTAACAGGCCCACCTTTAATCCCATCTAGCAGGGTGACTCCTCCCCGCCAGCCTTGCAAGATAAAGATTTAGCTATCCAACCAATGAATCAATCAACCAACAAGCCAGGAGTAGATCTATCCTAAAATCTCCTTGGCTGAAGTGCCCAGTTCCTACCTGTGCTTCAGGTGGTCCTGGCAAGTCCTTGATCTAACCATTGTGCACTCAAGATATTTTTAAAAGTCACAGGAAGACTTACTATTTTAGAAACTTCTTTAAAGAATTTATTTATTTATTGGTCTTTTTGAGACAGGGTCTCCCTGTAGCCCCAGCTGGCCTGGAACTCACTCTGTAGACCAGGCTGGCCTTGAACTCACAGAGATCCACCCGCCTCTACCTCCCAAGTGCTAGGATTAAAGGCGTGCAATATATAAAGAATTTAAAGAGTTTAAATGTAGTTCTGCTATATAGGAGGATAATGCCTTTCCTAGTATGATGCCTGCCCCTAAGGCTCAAGGCCCATTTTAGAAGAGTGGGAGAAAAGATTGTAAGAACCAGAGTTTTCTATACATCACGGAGATATTACATCCCTGAACTCACAGTGGCTGTGATTGTCAGTAGGTACAAGATCTACACAAGATCCAACCAGTCAAAGTTCCAGCCTGGATGGGAGAGGAGCTCATAAAACTCCACGTCTGAAAGAGGAGCTACTGGCTGTCATTGACTGCTGGCAGGAGTGTTAGTTGTCATCAGGGATGTGGTCCCTGGTAGGTTTCCTGTGCTCCAGCGACTTGGCCTACACCCATGAACGTATTGGAAACCCTAATTGCATTCAGTGGAATAAAAGAGGAAATGAAGTTGGGAGGGGAATCTTGGTGGGAGCTTTTGAGTGGAGCTGGAGAGGGAGTAGGGGGTGGATATGGTCAAAATACAGTGTATACGTGTGTTTCATTTATTTAATTATTCTCAAAGAATAAAACATGTTAAAAATTAACTTGCTCTTATATTCTTGATATATTAAACAAACAAGTATAATAGAACATAGTATTAATATAAGCTCTACAATCTACATCTTTATAGATATACCATGTGGAAATGCCATATAAATATACAAATAAATATAATAATAATGGCGGATATAATTTGCATAGCAGGCACCAGATGTGACACTTTGAGTTTGCAACCTTGCTTCTCAGAAGGAGATACCTTCTGTTCTCTGAGGCCTTTACTGACTCAGCACCATGTAAGGTGCTCCTAAAGCTTTAAACCTAAACCCTTACACTGAACTCACCACAAAGCTGGCACAGTTTGGAGTGCTTTGCATTGCAGGGGTTCATTTTGTCACTGTAGCTCCTCCAAAGCCCTTATTATTTTTCCATTTTACAGCTGATAAAAGTAAAGACAAGGAGGGTTAAATGGCATGCCCTGTGTCACATCTTAAAGGCCAGAACGGTGACTTGAACCTGGGCATTTTGTCTCTGGGATCAGCTCTGAAACACAATTCTAAACTCAATGATATGAAATATTTTAACAATATGATGCATAATAAATATTTGTCTAGGATAGGATGAGAGCATTCTATTAACTTTGTGTGTACTGAAGGCAATATCATGAGACCTAGAGAGAGAACTGCCTGGCTTGCTTTGACACTTTTCTGAACAGATCCCATCAGGAACACTGTGCTTACCTTTGGCGGAGGGTACTTTAAATAGCACCCAACATTTTAAGGTCCCTCTCTTCTGCCTTCTCTCCTTTCTTTCTTCCTTCAAAAGTATTTATTAACTATGTGACAGGTATCATGCTAAGTAAGCTCTGGACATTCAACAGTAAAGAGAGGGCATGGGTTTGCCCTTAGAGAGTTGGTGTTCTAGTGAGGAGGAGAGTAATAGAATAGGACAGTATGTGGTGGAGTAACTCCAAGACTCCCTATGAATATCAAGACTCACAGATGATCAAGTCTCTTTATAAAATTGTGCTGTAGAATTTGTCTATAGCCTATGTACTTCTTCCTGTATACCTTTAGTCATCTCAGATTATTACAAGACCTAAAGCAATGTGAATACTATACAAATAATTGTGATTCTATATTGTTTAAGGAATAAGAGTAAGAGAGAAGCCTATACATGTTCAATACAGACAGAACTTGTTACTTTAAAAAAAATAGTTCAATTTTAGTTCATTAAATCTGTGGGCATGGGACATGCAGACGTACACTGATGATTGTAATGACCAGACAAGTATCACATGTACTGGCTGTGAAGGAACACAGGGTGCCATAAAGCATAGCTTCGTGACCTCAGGGTCAGAGAAAGGTCTTTGAGGAAGTATAATCTAAACCAACACCCAGTACATTAAGTTTGCCAGGCAGAGTGCTAGGTGAAGATTTAAGAGACTGTTCCAGGAAGGGAAACATCTTGGACTCAGGCCTAGAGGCATGACAGAATGTGGGTTGTTGTAGAAGTTGAGAAACTGAGGCCCCCATTTTAAAAAATTTTTTATTTATTATTTTTTATATGTATGAGTGTAGTGTCTGCATGTAGGTTGGTGCATCTGTGTCGTGCAATGCCGCGGAGGTCAGAAGGGGTCGGATTCCCCTGGAACTGGAGTTAAAGACAGTTCTTAGCTGCCATGTGGGTGCTGGGAATCGAACCCTGGTCCTCTGCAAGAGCAGTCGGTGCTCTTAACTGCTGAGCCATCTCTCCAACCCCAAGGGTCCCACTTTTTAAAAGGGGAGACTGGGGAGTTGTGACAGAAGAAGTTGAAATCAGATTATGAGGTTCACAAGGAGATGACAAAAGGTTTGAATGCCATATTCGGTGCAACAGTGGCTGCTCTGGTTTCTGCAGCACTGTGAGGTTGAATGCTTGGGAACGGCCTCTCAGTGACAGTCTACAAGGGAAGAAGAATGGAAGCAGAGCTGTCTGCAGAAGGTCCAAAGTGGGTGACAACATCGGACAACGACTTGTACCAGGTGGGGCTCATTGGTTATTCAGGAGGTACGGTCAGCGGTCAGCAGTTCTCAGTGGCTGATCAGGTGTGAATGGCGACCTGTATAACTCAGAACGCTCCTACAAGAAAACATGAAGGAAACTGAGCATGTTTAGTCTAGAGAGAAAGAACCAAGAGGAGGCAAAAGAGATGTTTTCAAATATTCATTCCAGCATAGCTTCTAAAACGCCACCCTTAATTTTATTGCATTCCTCTTACAAACTGACAACCAAGAGTGCATCTATTCACATACTATGTTGACGCAACAAAATAAGCGAAGTAGAGGCTTTTCATAAATAGGTGCACTGCGTGATAGAGTTGAGAGAGACCCGAGGCTGTTTCCTAGCCCAATTATTGGTGATAAACCCAGGAATAGGAAGAGGGGGTGGTGGAGCTGGAGAAAGGTCAGCTGACCTCCAGTTGTGCTGCCTCAAGACAGGCACAGGTAGCTGCAGTGTGTACTTATTGAGCTAAAAAGAATGCACAGTGCTTCAGACACACAAGGGGCAGGGACATGAGCAAAGCCCACAGCGACTTTTCTGTGGACTGTCTGTTAAGTGCTTGAATTGGTGCATTTCACATTCTTGGCTATGTTCAAGAACTTCTGGCTCCACATCTGCCAAGAGGGGGTTTTCCTATTGAGGCTATGTGTGTCATCCTAGGATCCCCATGACTTTCAGTAAACATAGCCTCTAACTGCTTCTATGGATTAAAATCTTCTACCCAGAAGAGTCCATGTCTGACTCATATTATATCATCATAAACCAGTACAAGGAGCCCAGGATGATCACTGTAGCTCCTTCTAGTCTTTCTGAAGAGTGTTGGGATTCCAGAATTTTCTGTGTGATAGCTGTCTTATACGACAGTCTTCAGATGTAATCTTTACATCTCCAAACAAATTTGGACAAGAAATTCATACTTAGTGAGCAAAAGCTACCACAATGAGCCCTTTTTCTGATAATTTTTGTTTTATTATACAATGCATGGTTTTAATTCGGGGGTGAAAATTCCCAAGGGAAACATGCTATGAACCTCGTTTCTAGTTTGACTCCCCAGCAATAAAGAGTCAGTGGATCAGTCTGATGACAGGACTCAGAGTGTGTACGAGTTATGAATGTTGGTTGCAACCCCTTCTGAGAGCCCTTATGTGATCCTTATAATAAGAACAAATGGCTACTAAGGGCCTTCCCAAAGCTGTCAAATTCATTTTACTTATGTCCAAATTTTTACTGGGGTTTGCTAAGTAAATAGAAGCCTATTGGCCCATGTGTCACATTCCTTCCTCAGGGTTATACGTTTTAAAAGCATTCTCAACAGGAAATACATTTCATTAGTGCTTGGAAAATAAATTGGTAAGGTGACAGATTCTGTGATTTGATGGAAGCTCAATTATAATTGTATAGCATAATCTAGCAAGTACGATGAAATCCTATTACGGTCTGGAAATCCAATATCTCATTTCTATGACTTTTAATTGATCTTTATACATATTGTCATTGCAGTCAAATATTTGAGCTGATTCCAGTACACATAAACAAATGTAAGGACATTAACTCCGTTAATAATTTTAACAAGTAATCTGTATTTCCCATTAGACGGTCTCTGGTTTTCCCTTGCCCTAATTAAAGATATCATCAATGATAAGCCTAATGTGTTATTTAAAGGATGCATGCATTGCAGTCTTGCTTTTATCATTAACTACATTATGATGTAATCTGCATAGCCATCATTAAAATCTAGACCTCTCTCAGAAGCAAATGTGAGGAGAAGAGTGCCCTGGGGAGGGATTGGTATGGAAACTGGATTTGGAGAGATGGAAGTGTGAGTTCTAATCTTGATTTTTCCCAGTCAGAAGGCCAAGTGACGTCTTTTAACCTTCCTGATTCTGTTTTACCACCTCCTGTAGAGCCAACGCTCATTTCTTCTGCACAGATACTAACTCCCTCCCGGCTAATAATTGGATGTTTCATCTAAAAATTGTAACATTTAGACTCATTTTTGTTTAAGCTTTATATTGTTGGGAAGGGTTTTGTGCCTCTCTCTCTCTCTCTCTCTCTCTCTCTCTCTCTCTCTCTCTCTCTGTAGAAAGCAACCAGCAAGAGCTTGTCATACTTATCAACATTAAGCCCAATGCCTGGCAAGTGCTTTAATAATATTTATCAAATGAATGAATGAATAAATGAATGGATGAACTCTAGTCATGTGAGAAGGATGGAAGAGATTGATTGGGTTCGCCATCAGGCCTGGTGTTATTATCTTCTAGGCAGATGATATCATTGTTAAGCGTCTCTGAAAGCAGGCCTCTAATGACATGACACCAAATGCTTTCTCTAGTCCTTAATGAAATGGAAGTGAAGCGGAGCACACCACTGCTTCCAGGACTTGTCTCCCTGAATTTGCCCATTAGATCCAGCACAGTGTGGAGGTGCTTTTGTGAGTCAAAGGCAGGCAGAGACTTAATTTGCTAGTTTCCAGCTCGATCCATGTGGGAACTATTTGTGTGTCATACAAATATGACATTTGGGAATGTTCTTTAGGCACCCAGATAACATTAAACCCTAAACCATGTTGTAAACAAAAACAGTTTTTAATACCAACCATGACTAATCCAGCACTTTTGTTCATTAGGTAGAACAAACATTCTGATTTATAATCAAATATCTGAAATTATCATCAAAGTCTGAGAAAAATCCTCTCTTGCCTGTGATTTTTATCTCAGCACACAGAACAGATAAGATTCCTTCCTTTGATAGACAATCTCCATGCACAGGTGATCTCAGTAAACAGCCTTTTCTGGGTGACTTTTAGCAAATGAGTGGCTTATGCTGGGACTTATCTGTTTAAATTCATCACTTTCCAAAATCGTCTTTGCATACATTAAAATAGTCTTGGTTTGTTTTCATTTTGTTCCTTACTTGTTTCTCAGGAGGGGGTGAATGCATCTGCTCCTTAGTTCATCTGGGCTGCTTTTGAATAATGATCTTTTTCTTTTACTGGGTGTTTCTTCAAAAGATACAGAATTTCCTGTAGATTAAAAAAAAAAAGACTTGGGGCTAGAGAGTTGGTTCAGTGGTTAAAAAGCACTGGCCGCTCTTACAGAGGACTCTGCTTGGGTTCTCAGCACTCACAAGGCAACAAAAAAATCTGTCGGAAAGTCTGGTTTCAGGGGATGTGACGCCCTCTTCTGACCTCTTCAGGTACTGCATGACACATGTGCATTCAGGCAGTAGACTCATACTCATAATATAAAATAAAAATAGGAATTAAAAAAAAACTTAGCAAGGTTAAGATGACATACACTCTTTTTTTTTAATTTTATTTTTATTTTTATTTTTTTTTTGAGAATTTATACTTGTTTATACTTAATGGGGTACAAAGTAATAACATGATTTACAAATACAATATGGAATAAAGTAATTAGCATATTCATCACTTCAGTTTTGTGGTGAGAACATGTGAAATTTACCCTTTGTTATTTTTTTTTTTAATTTAGTTTTTATTGATGCTTTGTGCATTTCATACATTTTTTCCAATTCAGTTCAGGCTTATTTCCCTTTCCCTCCCCCCCCACCCCTACCCCATCCCAGATCATGCATTCTGCCATAACTGTCCTGCATCTTTCTCTCAGTTTTTTTTTTTTCATTTTTAGCTATAAGTGATATTTTATTTATTACTGTATGTGTATGAATGTACTGTCTGCATGCAAGTTTGTGCACCCGTGTCGTGCAATGCTGCGGAGGTCAGAAGAGGGTGCCGGATTCCCCTGGAACTGGAGTTCTCCTGGAATTGGAGTTTCAGACGGCTCTCGGCCGCCATGTCGGTGCTGGGGATCGAACCCGGGTCCTCTGCAAGAGCGTCGGCGCTCCTAACCGCTAGGCCATCTCTCCAGCCCGACATACACTCTTAAGAGACAAGAGCCCCACAGGAAAATTATTAGTGGTCTACTTCTTCCTTCCGTAAAAGTGCCGAGGAGAAGAATCTAATTGGGTTCCTGGAGCAGAGAAACTCAACTTCAGGGTGATATCACCCTCTTCCTGATTAGTGACCTTTCACTCAGTTTTTCTTATTTGCACAAGCACTGACTTTTGACATATTCCCCAAGACTCTTAATTTCTCTTTGTTTGGCACATTCCCAGAACATAAAAAAGAGAGAATGAGAGAAGCTCTCATTTTTATCTTGGAGCTGCTTAAATATTTATGTTCTAATTTGTTATTGACTTCATGTGAAGTTTTATCAAAATATAGATGGAAAAGTTTAAAGACTGCTCCTGGGAGAGCACTTAATCCATTTAAAAATAAATTTCTAATGGCTAGATTTTCTGGGCTTAAAACATGAAGCTATGAAAGAAAGCAAAACCAAACAGGCCTGGTTTATTCGCTGACATTTGTAGACAAGGATAAAGAGAATTTGGGAATGAAAACGCTAATCGAATATTATTGTGAATGCTCTTTTTTCATGTTTGAAAAATATTTGATGGAAGTCTTTAGTAGATTTCTATTTTAATTGCTTTTCATTGGCAAAAAAAGAAAGCTTAAATTAAAAAACACCCTATGCTGAGCTCATGGGAATGGGCTGCATCTCATCTTCCATTTCTGTCTCATTCTGAGTACATTTACGCTTTCCCACACATCTAGTGCTGGGTTTTCTGGACATGGTGACATGCTAAATGCAGGGAGTAGGCAACATGTATAACATATGTGTATCTACTGATGACGTTTCAGAAAACAAAGGGAAAGATGAATGAAGGCAGATAACACACAGGCATATGTTCTTTCTAGTCTAGGCTTATGAGCATCACTTCCTTCATCTTGTGCTTGAAGATGTGCAGGGCATCTCTACTATCATCAATCGCTGCTGTCTTTATGATACAACTGTGGTCTTCTATCTTCAAACCTTGCTAACTCTGTGATTTGAGCAGAGTTTTTACAACAATGAGTTGAGTTCTGTGTGGTGAAGGAAGAACCTTGCCTCAGTGGAGAGGCTGTTAAAGGGCAGCAGCAAAGTGCAGGCATTTTAACTGTTTTTAGAAAGATGATATACTGCATTGTGTGCGTTGAGTGATGAACATTTGTTTTATTTTCTTAGAAGAGGGTTTTCAGAGAGAGAGAGAGAGAGAGAGAGAGAGAGAGAGAGAGAGAAAGGAAAGGGTGCGGTGAAGGAAACAGCTCTGTGTTTTCTAAGATTCTCACCTCCACATCACAACTTCTTGGGTCATGAGAATGGTCCAAGGCAGAGGCAGAAAGCACATCATCATGACTTCCTTCCAGGAATGTCCCCCCGCAACCCCCAGGCCTGCCTCTAGCTGAGGTCAGCCACAGCCCTTATTCTCGATCGACATTCTGACAAATCCCTTCTGCAGATTCGTCTTCCCTAGCTAAGTAAAATTGGCAGGGCTTGCAACAAAGAACATGAGGCGATCCCCAGTGTGGGGTGTCAGCTGTTGGACAAACGGAGCTTCTAGACATCCCCCCCTCATGTTTTTAGGAGAAGCTCAGAGGTGTGATATAGATGATTGCCTATTGAGAAAGGAGCCACAGTGTTGGAAATCCTGACAGGGGACTTTCCAAGCCTCTTACATTACTTGTATTCCATCCATATCTAATACCAAGTTCTGTATTTGCTATTTGTTTCAGGCATCAGACATGCACAGCGTATTAGGGTTTTTCCAAATAAACAGAATGGTAGTTGAATATAGGAATACATGTATAAATTCATATTTTGGGGTAAGGGGTTTCTCAGGATTCAACTCAGGGCCTTGTGAAAGGGAATGTACTCTACCACTGAGCTGAACACCAACCCCTAAGAATATGCACACATTTCTTTTTCTTTTTTTGTCTTTTCGAGACAGGGTCTTCCCATAGCCCCAGCTGTCCTGGAACTCACTCTGTAGACCAAGTTAGCCTTGAACTCACAAAGATCCACCTGCCTCTGCCTCCCAAGTGCTAGGACTTAAGGCATGGACCACTATGCCTGGCTGCACACATTTCTTTTTTCTTTTTTTGAACTTATAAAAGGAAGAGTTTATCTGAGCTTATGATTGACGATTCCAGGGAATTAGAATCCAATGTGGCGGGGAGGCATGGTGACCCAGGCTGGAGCAGAAAGCCAAGGTTCACATCCTCTGATGAGCACCAGAAGTCCACATTTCTTATAAGGTTTGGCTCATGCAGTTATAGAGGCTGAGAAGTCCCATAGTGTGCCCACTGTGTAGCAATTTCCTCTGTAATAAAACCTTCCTCTTGGAGCGAAGCTGGATAAACAACAGGAAGTTCTGGGTAGGTAAAAGCAACAGGATTTTTTTTAGAAAATCCCTGAAATTGACCAGGCTCCCTAGACTCCTTCCTCCCCCAACATATATAAGCTCTAAGGCTATGGAGAGAGGCCTTCAGACAAGCTGGGCTGCTTAGAAGATTGTCAGAGAAGCTGAGCTATCTAGAAGAAGCCAGAGAGCCTCAGTTGTGGTGCCTGGAGGAGACTCAGACCACCTGAGCTGACTGGAAAGGCTTCTCTCCAACTTGGGATCTGGGCTCCTGCTTTCTTGAGTTCTCATGCATACTGGGTGGGCTTTGGGCCCTGCAGCTTATTCAAGTCATTTCTGTTCCTGTAAGTAACCTCTCACCCATACTCCTGTAACCCCAGGAAAACTCATTGGTTCACCTAGTTGAACCTTGATGGTGTCCTTACTTTGGCATGTCATTGGTTGGTTTCCTGTCTGGGGTGAGTAGCAGTTTGTCCATGTCCCCCAGGAATACCATCCGCAGTCTAGGGACCTAGGAGGGCTGCTGGTGCAGTGTGAAGGCCTGAAAGCTGGAGAAACAATAGTGAGGATTCCTGTCTGAGTTGGAAAGCCAAGAACCAAGAGTGCCACAGCAAGAGGAAACTGGCATTCCAGATCAAGCAGAGAAGATCAGAGAGAAGGGGAGGGGAGGGGGAAATAGGAGATGGGCATGACCAGAAGAAGGGGAAGGGAGAAGAGAATGAAAAGCAAGGAAAGAGAGAGAGAGAAAAATCCATGCCCCTTTTTGTCCTATTCAGATTCTCCATTGACTAGATGGTACCCAATCCAATGGTGGAAGGCCACTTTGTTCCATCAGTAATTACACATGCTGACTACACATGCTGACATCTTCTGTCAGCATGGTAACAGACACTCCAGAAATCATGTCCAACTAGCTACTGGGGTGGTCCCATGCCCTAGTTAAGCTGACGTCTAACATTAGTTAGACAGTCTCTCTAAAGCGGCATGTCTACTATGGTGGTTTGAATGAAAACCATCTTCTTCCATAGGCTCCAAGTATTTTGAGCATTCTCTCACCAGTTGTTGTTTTTGGTGGAAGTTTGGGGGATGTGACTGCCATGAGGTTGGACAGCTCCCTGGCTTATCCCCCTGCAGGAGGGATAGCTCCCAGTCTTTCTCTGCTAATACGCCGGAAAGCCCCAGCCTGACTCCCATCAGCCTGGTTCCACCCGCTCTGGAAACTCTGGAGCACCTGGGTGGCCAAAGTCCAGGTTCCATCTCCACCACTCTGAAGTCTGCCCATCACCCCATGCCCTTATATGGGAGCAAACCAGCTCCTGATCATCAGGTGGACCAATTGGGTGACACATCACCTTCCCTCCCAATTGGACCATGACATGTCAGCTAGGTGGTCCAACCCCTGGCTGACTCTTCATCACCTCCCCTACCCAGGCCTACAAAAGGCCTCCATCGTGGGTCCAGGGCCTTCCCTGGTCCCTTACTGTGGAACTGGTGAACCCACTTCGGAGCTGCTTCTCCCAATAATCCCATGTTTATACTCCTAATCTGGTCTCATCTGGACTCCTTGCGGTGGGAAAAGAAAGCCCCAATTTGGACAAATTTTGCAGCAGACATCCCAAGGGTATCTGGGGATTGGGTTTTAACCCACAGTTGCCCATTGCAAAGTCTACAATGGAGACCAAGGATCAGGCCAGAGCATCCTCTGCAGTGATCAAAGGTCAGACGGGGGCCAAAGATTGAGACGGTGTCACTGGGGGCTCTGAGAGTTTATAGCCTGCTCCCACCTGTATTTCTGTTATTCCTGTTCCTGCTTGAGAGTGCTCAGCTTTCTGATTTGGCTGCCTCCTGCCACCATGCTTCCTCCACCATTTTGGACCTCTGGAGCCCTAAGCCCAATAAACTCTTCTTTCTGTAAGTTGCCTTGGTCATGGTGTTCTATCACAGCAACAGGAAAGTAACTGATTGCAGCTACTACTGTCCTGGAGAGACTGAATGTAGCAGGTCTGACTCAGGCCACTGCAGTGCTTAGCAGTGATCTCAGAGCAATCCTGGGAGAAGACTAGGCTACCGTGAAGGCTACTGTGACATAATGCACATCTCCAGAAAGTGCCAATGTGAAGGACCCTTCCTAGTGACTGGCAGTGGTCTGTGTGCACAGCCACTTGTATAATAGAGAGCTGAGATTATGGGGCTGGAGAGATGGCCTAGTGGTTAAGAGAACCAACTGCTCTTGCAGAGGACCCGGGTTTGATCCCCAGCACCCACATGGCGGCTGAGAACCACCTGTAACTCCAATTCCAGGAGAACTCCAGTTCCAGGGGAATACAATGCCCTCTTCTGACCTCCTAGGCATTGCATGACATGGGTGCACAAACCTACATGCAGACAATACATTCATACACATAAATAAATTAAAAAAAATAAAGAGCTGAGATTAAACTGTTCCTTGGAAAGATAATAGAGAAATAGAGGATTCTGAACTGATACACCAGGAAAGTACACTGGAAATACATTAGCAGTGTGGAGATAACTAACTGTAACAGTAGCTGAAAGAGTCTGAGTGGTCTCTTTGAGGGAGTGGGACTGGTATTGGAAGAAGGGGCATGTTTGCTTGTCACTTTAAGCTTTTTGTTCCCATTTGAATGTAAAAAATCAAGTGTATAAGGATATATAAACATCATGTACATATATATTTGTGTACATGTACATATGCATGTATGTTGTATATTTATGATAATTCATATATTTGTGTATATTTATGTGCATATATGAGCATATATACACAGATTTTTTTGGAGAACAAGGAAAAGGTGAATACAGAAACAGTATGGATCTGCTGTGGAGAAAGCAGATCAGGTAATCAGTATCCTCTACAGTGGTCTTCTTCAGTGGTCCCCCCTTGACTGGTCACCTCCTAGACTTTACCTCATCAGGGGGAAGAGAGCAGGAGTGGTGAAGAAGGTTGGGGTGAGAAGTGGGAGCGACAGGAAGGAACTAAGGCCTATAGGTTTTCCTGCCAGGACGAGGACTTCTTTTCCTCTCTGTGGGCTCAAAGTATCTTTCGTCTTCTGTGGCAGAGATTGACTCACAATGCATAATCATTGTCAACAAATCTCTTTTGGACCCCTACCCCTAAAACACCCATGTTTACAATTTGGGTCATGTATATTGGCTCTCTTTAATATTTATTCTTCCATTTTTGTTTCCTTTATATTCTTTTTTTTTTTTTTTTTTTGGTCTTTTCGAGACAGGGTCTCCCTGTAGCCCCAGCTGTCCTGGAACTTGCTCTGTAGACCAGGCTGGCCTTGAACTCACAAAGATCTGCCTGCCTCTGCCTCCTGAGTGCTAGGATTAAAGACATGGGCCACCACGCCCGGCTAGGGGGTGTCCCCTTCCTCCCTCAACACTCCACGTGCTTCCCTCCCAAAGCTCGGTGGAAGAGGATGACCTTCCCCAATAGAGGAGGACCAGTCTTCTATCAAGGGTATACGAGTAAGCTGCACTCCCCTGCTAGAACCTCCAAACAAGCTCTCAAGGTCTATTCTTTTTTTTTTTTAAGCTACAGTTTCACTTTGTAGGCCAGAATAGCTTCAAATTGTGAGGATCCTCCTGCTTTAGCCTCCAGAGTTATACGATTATAGGCGCGTAGCCACCATGCCTGCTTTCCTTTATATTCCTAATATGAAATATATTTGCTGTGTATATGTGTTTGCTTGTACTTGGGTGGGAGGGAGAGAGGTATGTGTGTGCGGAGAGGGTGGATGGTTTAGGGAGGCTGATCTTGATAACAGAAAAGTTTTACTCCATTTAATGATATGTGTACTTATATAAGAGGTCTTGGGCTGGAGAGATGGCCTAGTGGTTAAGAGTGCTGACCGCTCTTATAGAGGACTCGGGTTCGATCCCCAGCACCCACATGGCGGCCGAGAACCGTCCGAAACTCCAATTCCAGGAGAACTTCAGTTCCAGGGGAATCTGACACCCTCTTCTGACCTCCGCGGCATTGCACGACACGGGTACACAATCCTGCATGCAGACAGTACATTCATACACATACAGAAATAAATAAAATAAAAAAAGAATTCTTACATAAGCATTTATATAAGAATATTAACATATGGAATATTCTTAACATTTACTTAAATCATCTCTCTATCTTTCATCATATATCATTTATTATCTATCTAGTCTATCAATAATCTACCCATATATCCACCTATCTAAGTTTTTTGTCAAGATAGTATCTCTAAGGCTGGGGATGTGGTTGGTAGAGCAATCTCCAGTATTGCAAACAAAACACAAAACAAAACAAAACAAAACCAGGCAAAACACCTGTTTGGTGTGATGACTCATACTTGTAGTCTCAACACTTGGGAGGCAAAGGCAGGAGGATGAGGAGCTCAAGGCAAAATGCGCTACATAGAGAGTACAAGGTCAGCCTGGACTATATTAGACACTCTCTCAATAAAACAGGAACAAAAGGGACAGCATATTTCCGGATTTTCATTGAAGTTTCACTGATGAGCCCTTCTATGAGATTGACAATGGAACTTCCAGAAGTCATAGAAAACCGACCCTCTACCAGCTTCCCAAGTGGCAAGAACTCGTTCTGATGACATCCTCAAAGGTTAGGTGTTGATTGAGGATCCATGAGTCATGTGTTTTGATGACTCTCAGTATCCCTGGATCCTTGCTAACCTTTCTTTTCACAGAAGTTACAAAGCTCAGATTTCCAGATACCAAGCAACTACGGTGATCAAATACTATTTACCAAAACTGCAGAAGTACAAGTCTTCCTTTAGATCCCCAAGAAGGCTGCACTTTCTTAATATAGTGGGCTACTTCATCTGCCTTTATTCGTCTTATTTTAAATTTTTAAAATATACTTTTCTTAGTTCCTTGAGCATTTCATACAGTATATTTTGATCCTCCCAACTCTGCCTAGATCAGCCTCCCCTTCCCTACTTGCCCAGTGTTCTGTCCTCTTCTTCAAATAGATTTTTTGCAAATTTCATACATTTTGATCATATGTAGATCTTTCCTACTATTTATACACCCCTTACTACCTTGAGCCACCCACTTTCATTCATGTATTCTAACACACACACACACACACACACCACATATATGTGCCTATAGATCAAATTTTTGTCCACAAAGCCATTCATTTTTTAAAAAATGTTTTCATTGATTCTTTGAAAATTTCATACAATGCATTTTGATCATATTCACACCACAGTGTGATGTATCTTCAACAATTGGGTTTTACCATTGATTCCGGTAAGCAGTCAAAAGCAGTGGCAATATCCTGCATTGTTTTGGATGCTTCTGGGATAAGCTCAACCAGCAAGCAACTTGAGAGATAATATCCCACCCTGGAACTGGACTTCTTATTTAGGAACTTAATGGCTTCTGGCAGGATCAGGAGTTACCTGTCCTCCTTTGTCCTGACTGAAGTACAGATCTAGAGCCTGGAGCTATGATAGCTATATCATAATTACAAAGGCCAAGGGGGTTAGAGACCATCCACTAATAATGGTCACCTGATGAATAACAGTGGCACCTGCCTCTCAGACAGTTGGGTTTTTCGAACACTCACAGCAGAGAGAATTCGGCAGTATGGAAATAGAGGAAAAGGTGTGAGAAGGCATCTCTGACCCATAGAGCTATGGGGGGAGCAGCTGTTCAAGATTTGAGAATTAAAGTTGTGTCCCACCCAGAGATGCCTGGGGACCCCTGAACATGTAGGGATATGAAATGTGTCGTTGGTCGTTAATACAGAATCATTGGCAGCTCCAGCGTTAATCCTGCAGGCTGGAGATAAATGATGTTCTGTCTCTGCCAGACTGGATCTGTACTAAAACATCATTAATACCTATTTATATTTTTCTATCAATATTTCATAAATTTGAAGAAAAACAGCTTGAAAGAATTCAGATGGTTTTTCTCTGTATGTGTTTCAGAGGCATCAATTATTGCTGTGGGGCACCTTCGGCATTGCCTAAAGCTGTAATAAATTCCCCAGTTTTAACTTTGAAGATTTTAGAAATGCTAATACTGAGAAGTGTATGAATTATTACTCTCACTCTAACCCGGCAATGCTCCCCTGAAGAGTAAACGCAGACCTCATTCCACTCAGGAATGGATGAAAACTTTTTTGGCTTGGATTAGGGGAGGTGTGACAGGGCCCTTGAGGGTCTGGCAGATTTCTTAATTGTTTTAAATTCAGTTTCTCACTGGGTGAAACAGTTGAAGCTTCTGGAAGAAGAGCTTTAGTCAATATTTATATATATATTTTTCTATTTAACATTTTCCAACCTACCCGATTCTTATAAGAACATTATTCAGCAGGTGAGTTAATTATGATGATTTCTGTTTCAGAAACAAAGGTGTAAAGTATTTAATTCTTGATGGGGTTAGCTGTGTCTCCTCAGTGATCCAGAGAGATGAAACTCTTCACCTGGAAGTGGGGTGAAATTGGAACTCCATTAGTCATGTCTACTACATGTTGTCCTTAGGGTGTGGAAGAATTTTAAACATAATCATCTGCCATTCATTCCACTCTTAAAAATATTTTTATTGAATTTATGTGCATTTGATACTGAACATCCTAATTATCTTCATACCTTTTTCTGCATCGGCATCCTATCATACCCCCACTTCCAGACTGGATTTCATGCATTCTTTCATTGATGTTAAGGCCTATTGAGTTTAGTGTCCTCAAATGTTCCTCAGGGCAAGTTCATCCACTGCTGTTCCTCACCCAGCAGTGATCAGCTGCCAGTAGCCCTCCAGCTAAGATCGGGGTCTGCTGCCCATTTCCACAGTTCTGTGCTGGGGTTTTCTCTGCTTGAGTTTGCATGGGTCCCGTGCATATTGTAACTGTAGCTCTATTTCCATATGGTCATTTATCCCCTCCCCTGGCTCTTACAATATTTCCATCCCCTCTTCCACAATGGTCCCTGAACCCTGGGTGGGTGAAGGACCCCATAATCTGCAGACTCTTATTCTCTACACTTTGGCCATCTGTGTTCTTTTGTGTTCATGAGCCTCTGTTAAGTGAGGGAGCTCCATTAATGAGAGTTGAGAGGTGCATTGGTGTTCTCTCTACCTCCTGTTCTACTATGTTCCATGAGCCTTGGGTGTAGAGGTTCCATTGTAGGTATGTCACCTAGGAGAGGGAATTTCACAGACAATCTCTATGTGTGACCATTTGTGGAACTCTGTAAGAGCTTCCATCTATTGCAAGAGAAGCCTTTTTGACGAGAGGGGACGCATACTTTATAGTAAGAAATTACATTTGTCTAGGGATATGACAGCCTTGAGGTTTTCTCCAAGATCCATGACCTTCCTTAGACATCTGTATTTGGCTATGTTTACAGTACCACACATGGGTTCACTCTCATTGAGCGGGCTTTAAGTCAAACTAGGTAGCTGTTGATTACCCCAGGACAAAAGTGCCATTACTGCCCCAATATAGTTCACTGTACTGGTCATTGTTGTGGTTATAAAGCCTTAAAGCTGGTGTCAGACCATCAATTGATGTTCTCCATTAGCAGCTTGTATAGTGTTCTCCAAAACTATGAGAGTTAGCCTTCAGGACAGTGACTTTTAGATCAGTTCAGCTCCATTGGTCCAAATCCTATGTCCTAAATATATCCTGTATTCAGCAGTAGGGACTTACCTTCAGGTTCTGGGAGGTAATCCAGCTCAGTGGCAATAGCCTGTGTAATTTTGGGAGTCTCTTGGACTACCCTGACCAACAACTCAGAGGAAGGGTTCTCCTATCTGGCACTGTTTCTTGTTATATAGCCTTCAGCTATACACATAAACTCATGTAAAGATATTGTACATGTAGTTTTCAGTAGGTTTTTGAACTATTGTTTCCCTGGGTTTTTCATATCAGCTAAGCCTTATATATCCCTCTTCTCTCTCTCTGTCTGACCCTCCCTCAACTATTTCCCCATTTTTACCCTCGATAACCTCCTATGGTCCCCCATTCTTCTCCTTTACCCCATAGTTCCTTATGTAACCCTCCCTCTCCCCTTACCATTTAAATGACCCAAGTTTACCCTCTTAACAACTATAACCACTGAAGTCTAGGCATGTGTGTAAATCCATTTCTATTTAAGCCAAATTGAACCAGTAGATGGGAGGAAAGGAATGAAGAGAGAGGACAGTGTAGAGCAAGTCCCCAGTTGCTGTTGAAACCCAGAGTGCATATGGCCTCAGTGAGAGGTGCACCAAGAGAGTGCATTAATCCCAATAAATGGGCAGGCAAATGGCTTCAAAGAGCTCAAATCTCCTGCTCAGTCATGGAAGAGGCATATAGTGGGGCATGTTCTCAATATGTCAGAGCCAATGATCTTGCTAACTCTGTGGTTTAAAGAAGAGTTTAGTCTAAGTGACCTTATTGAAACCTGAGCAAACAATAAACTTCTTCCTGCTTGGTAGCTCTAAAAGACTGGAATCTTCCATCTACCTGCTGCAACTTCATAGGGTGTCACAGATTCAAAACCTGAATTGCCTCTATGGTTGAATTTCTATTGTTTTCTTACCTTCTTCCATCTCACTTTATTACGGTTTTTATATAGTTTTGCAAGCAACTCGAAAATCTAAATGCTTTCTAGGAAGATGAAAGAATAAAGGAATGATTTATGTTTTCTAAATACACCAAGTAGATTGGTAACAAATGAGATGCACCACTTACTAAAACATTTGTCCCTTACCTGTAGAAGAAACACAAGGAGTGAATGTTCATATACAGCTGTTTCACATTAAGAAACCAGGAAACTCTGAATGATGTCTACCTCCATCCTAATGTGGTCCAGTTTTGATCTTTTAAAGTTTTCGCTTCTCTTCTGATCCTCTTTTGTGCCTTCTGCTTCTCTAATGCTTAATTTTGTGTCTATAATTACATTATTGAAGAGTCTCCCTTTGGCAGGGTATTAATGTAGATAGGCTTTTATGTTTTCTCAATCACAACCCAAATGTTGCATTGAAGCTTCTTCTCTAGTTCCTTAAAAAAATCATGCTTATGGGCTGGAGAGATGGCCTAGCGGTTAAGAGCGCCGACCGCTCTTACAGAGGACCCGGGTTCGATCCCCAGCACCCACATGGCGGCTGAGAACCGTCTGAAACTCCAATTCCAGGAGAACTCCAGTTCCAGGGGAATCCGAGACCCTCTTCTGAACTCCGCGGCGTTGCACGACACGGGTGCACAGACCTACATGCAGACAGTACATTCATACATATATGGAAATAAATAAAATTAATAAAAAAAAAATCATGCTTATTAAACTATTCAAATTACTTTTCCCCTGTATTAATATCTTTAAAAATCACATAAACAGCCGGGTGTGGTGGCGCACACCTTTAATCCTAGCACTTGGGAGGCAGAGACAGGCGGATCTTTGTGAGTTCAAGGCCAGCCTGGTCTACAGAGTGAGTTCTAGGACAGCTGGGGCTACAGGGAGACCCTGTCTCGAAAAGACCAAAAAAAAAATCACATAAACTTTGTAATATAGCTATTCCTCATTTGGAGGAAGACTGAAACACAGGAAGTTTCTTAGCCCATGGGAGTAAAATACAGGAGTGAATCCAGGGGATGTGATTTGTGTTGGTCAGCTTTGGGTCATGGTTTTCAGTGGTAGTCCATAGTCACCTGGACCTTGGGTCAGAGAGAGCAATGATCTGGTGGGAAGTGCCAGGGAGAGAAGAGAGAGAGAGAGAGAGAGAGAGAGAGAGAGAGAGAGAGAGAGAGAGAGGAAGGAGCCAGGACCCCAATATCCCCTTCAGAGCCACACCCCCAGTAACTTAGTTTCTTTTAAACTCTATTTTCTAAAGGTTTTATCACATTCTTAAGAGTACTGCAGTCCAAGCCTTCAACACGCAGGCCTTTGGGGAACTTTGCAGATCGGAATTACAGCATTCTTCTACAACTCCTTTTATTGCTATAACAATGTCTCCAGCTATTCCATCACCTTCAGGGCATTTTCAGTTGGTAGAAAGCATAGTTTGATATAAAACTCCACTCTCGAAATTGATTTAAGAAAATTTTAACAGATTTATGGAGACATGATTCACATGCTCTACAAATCACCTATTCAAAATATATACTTTCAGTGTCTTAAAACCTTTGTGTGCATATGTGGGGGTATGGTGTGTGTGTGTGTGTGTGTGTGTGTGTGTGTGTGTGTGTGCACAGTTGTGTGTGAGGACACACATGCTGCAGCTCAAGTGTGGTCAGCTGAAGACAGCCTCGGGTGCAGGTCCTCACCTCCCATCTGGCTTGACATAGGGTCTCCTGTTGTTCGCTGCTGCTTGTGCCAGGCCAGTTGGCCTGTGAGCTTCTGGGGAGTGTCTGTCTCTGTGTCCCATCTCACAGTAAGGGTGCTGGGATTACAGGTATGTGCCACCACATCTAGCTTTACTTGCATGGGTTCTGGGGATCCAAATTCAGGTCCTCATGCTTTCGTGGCAAGCATTTTACCCAATGAACCCTCTCTCTAGCCTTGCACTTCCAGTGGTTTTTAGTATGGACATGGAGCTAGGTCACCATCAGTATCAGGTAGGTTTAGAGCATTTATTTATTCCAGAAATAAACTCCTCCTCCATTATTCCCCAGGCACTAACTTGCTGCTAATTTATTTTCTGTTTCTATTGGTTTGAATGATTTTGGACATTTCATATAAACTGAATTACAAAATCTGTGCTTTTCATAAGTATCAGTGAACATACCATGGCCAAGGTTGATCCACATTGTAGCTTTTATCAAAACTTCCTTCTTTTTCAAGGTCAAATATGACTCCATTATATTAAAATGCTCTGCTGCATCTCTCTATTCAGCTTACAGAGATCTGGGTTTTCATTGTTTGGCTATTACAGAAAGCGGTAGTTTGAATGAAAAATGCATCTCATGAGGGCTGGAGAGATGGCTCAGCTGTTAGGAGCCCTGGCTGCTCTTACAGAGGACCAGGGTTTGATTCCCAACACCCACAGGGTGACTTAACAAAGTTCCATAGTAATTCCAATTCCAGGGGAATCCAACACTCCCCTGGACGACATGGGTTCACTTACCTACATGCAGGCACTACATTCATACACATAAAATTAAAAAAAAACATTTAAAAAATGTCCTTCATACAAGGAGAAAGGCAGTAAGTCCCTGTGGTCGAAGACCTGGTGTGAGCATGAAAAATGTTATGAGACGTCACTTGCTAGCATACAACTGGCCTCTGAAATGCTAGAGAGCATTACCAAAGGCCACTACAGCAATACAGCAAAATATTGGTCTCCCTGAGACAAACAAGACTCCTCCGAAAATATCAGCTACACCTCAACAGCCTGGAGATACAGTGCAACAGTGGCAGCCAAGTGTCTATATTATATCCCCAAACTATTTGGCTATTAGCTCTCTCCTTGGAGGAATAACTCACAGCGGATGCCACAAGCTTATGTCCTCTAGTGGTTAGGCGATGTTGTAAGCCACAATAAGAACTTGTCACCCTTTATAGAGAAACCACAGTTTGCAGATTAGCATACCATCCAAGCATCTGTGTCTATGCTCACAGCTTAGTTTGACACAATAAGTGGTACTGCTTAAATGCCTGTACATCCAATAGCTTGAGCTTTGTTAGTACGACTGAAAAGGGTATCACTGGGAAAGCTGTCAATCCATGAAGGGAAACAAACTGAACAGACTGGAGTCCAAACTGACAACTCCAAAGAAATTGGACTGTTTTCTTCTAACCCACTTGTGCCCCTTTCCCAAAGCCCAGGGAACAAACTGCGGAAGAGGAGACGTGGTAGATTGTAAGGGCTGTGGAGAGATAGGGGTGAATCATGAGACTACAGGAATATAGTCTAGACACCTGATTGATCAACATGCCTGTGCATACAAGCTTCTCCAACTGGTCTATGGGAACCTTGGGTTGTTCAAAATTTGGACATAGATACTTGCAAAATGCACCAATTACTTAATTGTATGACATACTGAGTAACATCAATGTTATCTGCAAACAACGGTGTCATTATGTTGTAGAATACCTTAAAAATAAAAATTAAAAAAAAAAAGAAGAAAAAAAAATGTCCTTCATAGACCCAAGTACTTAGCCCCAGTTGGTGGGGGAGGTTATGGAAACTTTAGGAGGTGCAGCCTGCTGTCACTGGAGGTGAGCTTTGAGTGTTTATTGTTGTTTCACTGTTTCCTGTGGGTAACACACTTCGCTATCTGTCTTCTTGTTTATAGCTGTCTTCGTCGGTATGATGTGCTATGATATTGTGGTTTTGATTTTCATTTCTCTAATGGTTAGTGATACCAAGTGTCTCTCATGTGCTTATTGAAGATTTGTGCATCTCCTTAGGAAAAATCCCTTCCTGTTGAAAATAATCTTTCAGCATTCACTTTCTATGTATATGTGTATTTTAGATACATCTCCCAGCCTGGCGTACAGCCTGCAAATGCTCTCTCCTAGTCTTTTGGTTGATTCTTTACTTTCTTGGAAACATCATTTGAAGCACAAACTTTCTTTTTATTTTGTTTCTTGCAGGGTTTTGGGGGAATTGGGGGAGGAGAATTGGAGTTCATGTACCCTCCACTTGTGCTTCACCCTGAGCCACACTCCAGTCCCTTCTTGTACTCTCATTGAAGAAGCTTCTGTCTACACCAAAGGCATGAAGATTTACTCCCCTAATTTCTTCTGAAGTTGGTTGCAGCTGTTATGATTAGGATTTTTATCCATTTTTAGTAAATTTTGGGCATAGTATACAGGAGATGTCCAACTTCATTTTTTGCTAGTAAAAATTCAGTTGTTTTCTCAGCAGTTATGGAGATTTATTTTACCACCAAGTTGTGGTAGCTGCTCTGCCAGAAACCAGTTAGCCACAATTTTCAGAGTTTACTTTGTACTTCCACATCTGTTCCGTGGCCTCACAGGCCTGTCCTTGCACTGCTGCCGCAATTTTGCTTGATGCATCTTTGTTAATGGGTATTATGCAGCTCTCATTGTTTGTTCTGTTTTGCTTCATTTAAGGGGGGGCAGAGTTCCTCAACATAGTCCCATCAGGCCTCAAACTCACAGTGCTCCTGCCTCAGCTTTACAAATGCTGGGATTGTAAGCTTGTACTGCCATGCCCACCTTGCCAGCTTTGATCCTTTAAAGATGAATCTGACTTTTTCAGGTCTCTCATGAAGGTTTCATATGATTTTAGAGTAAATCTGTTGATATTTGCAAGAATGTCAGTTTAGATTGTGTGTGTATGTGTGTGTGTATGTATGTATGTATGTATGTGTGCATGTATGCATGTAAAGGCCAGAGGAAAACCCCAGGTGCCATTCTTCAGGAGGTGGGCATGTCGTTTTACGAGACCCAACATCTCACTGAGCCTCATGTGCCCCAGGGAACCTACTGTCTCCACCAGCATTGGGATTACAAGTGTGCACCACCATGCCTGGTCTTTTACATGACTTCTGGAAGTTGAACTCAGGTTCAACTTCCTATGTGGCAAGCTCTTTACTGACTGACCTCTTTTCCTACCCTCCTGGTTCATATTTTTAGAGAGTTAGTTGCAATGAATATATAGTAAGTTTGGGGAAGATATAGTCTTCTAATCCCTGAAAATCAAATAGCTTTTCATTTACTTAGGTCTCTTAAATCTTTTCCAAAGATGTGGTATTTGTATTTTAATTGCTTAACTTACTTTTTGAGAATTTTATGCATGCATGCAATATATGTTGATCACACTGACCACCCCTTACATTGCTCCTTCTACTCCTCCTGGATACTCTTCATAACACACTGAACCCATTAGTGCTGTCCATATTCTCATGGCTGTGGAGCCATCTGTTGGAGCATGGTCAACCTAACAATGACCACACCTCTAAAGAATTGGCTCTCGCTGCGCTTGGGTCTGGCTTGCCCGGGTGCCTGACTCAGCCTTAGTAGGGTTGTGTGTTTGGACTCCGGGTCCGGACCTGTTAGGAACACTTGGAGCCATCCGACATGGCTCTAGACAGGTAAAAGCTTAGGGCAGAGTGACTTTTGTGGTGCTGGACAATTGATTTCTGGTCGGTGGCAGAGGGCCAGGTGGCTGGCAGGGGCTAGGTTTGCATCCTCAGCCCGGCGGCTCGCCCTTCCCCCCTCACACCCGGAAGCGGTCCTGCGCTTGGGTCTGGCTTGCTTGGGTGCCTGACTCAGGTGCCGGGGCATGGGCTAAGCCAGGCATATCCCCCCCACCAACAATTGGATTTGAGGAAGAGAGAGTATCCAGTGGACTGGATTACGAGAACTCTCAGAAGAGGGAGGGAAGAGTGACTTAGACTTCCAATATCCAATCTATAAACAAAAGTGAAAGCCTGAAAACCTAGACAAGTCAACACTCCATAAGGAAGGAGGGGGAGAGGAAGGGAAAAAAAAGCATAAGAAGGAGGTAAGCAAAACAAAAGAAGCTTTCACCCTTCAACACACTGAAAAGGCATTTGTGATTTGAATTAAAAAACGGAAATCCACATGCCAGGGACACGATGAAGGGACAACATGGGAAAGGTGCAGGATAATTCCACACCAAGCTCTACCAACCCTGTAGGAGATAGGTACAAGGGGATCCCCCTGGAGGTGACCCCAGAAACAGACCTTAGAGGAATAATTGCAGACCTATGCAGAAAAATTAAAGAACATAAAGAAGAATTCAGAGAACTAAAGGAAGGGATTGACAAACTCCAGAAAGAACTAGAGAGAGAAAAAAACAAACACCTTAAGGAAGTAGAAACACTGAAAAAAGAAGGCAACAAACGAAGCAAGGAGCATGAAGAAGAGATTGAGAAACTCAAAAAAGAAATTGATATATTAAAGAAATCACAGGATGAAATGAAAAAGGAAATAGAACACTCATCCAATCAAGAAGAAAGGAAAGGAAAAAGCCTTAGAAATAGAATGGAGGAAGCTGAGCAAAGAATATCAGATCTGGAAGATAACACAGAGCAACTAAAAAACTCAAATAAAGATTATGAAAA
>VZQC01012694.1:273950-420878 GCA_009823505.1 Rhizomys pruinosus | reverse complement strand
GTATTTGGACAGTTACTGGTTTCAGGCATCAG
This sequence comes from Rhizomys pruinosus, assembly GCA_009823505.1. Classification (NCBI taxonomy): domain Eukaryota; kingdom Metazoa; phylum Chordata; class Mammalia; order Rodentia; family Spalacidae; genus Rhizomys; species Rhizomys pruinosus. Next base: position 420,846 of record VZQC01012694.1, on the reverse strand, counting down.
GTAATGCCTGACAAGTCTTCAAATAACAGCTAGTGGGTAAATTTGTGTCTGACCATCTCCCTTCCCCCCTCCCTCCCTCCCTCCCTCCCTCCCTCCTTTCTTTCTCTTCTTCCTTTTTCCAGGGCCTGTTTAGTAGGGTCTTGAGCTCTGTCACAGAATAAGAGGAAAACAATTTATCCAATAAATATTTGTCCAACTTTCTGGCAAAAATAACTTGGAAAGTTTGAGGATCCAGGAAATTTGAATATGCAAACTGGATCCCAACCTCTAGACTCCTAGTGTGAAGCATCCTAATAAAGAAATTTATGTGTTGGAGGAGCATCAGACAAAGTCTATTTATAACAGAAGTGTTTAACTCACAAATACCAGGCTGGGATGTAGCTCTGTGAAAGAGCACTTGCCTAGCATGTGTGAGTCCCTAGCTTTGATGCCCAGCACTGTGAGCATCCTCTCTTCTCTTCTCTCTCTCCTCTCCTCCCCTCTCCTCCCCTCCTCTCTCCCTCCCCTCCCCTCTCCTCTCCTCTCCTCTCCTCCCCTCTCCTCCCCTTTCCTCCCTTTCCTTCCCCTCCCCTCCCCTCTCCTCCCCTCTCCCCTGTCTCCTAAATTCTATGCCTCAGAGGAATGCAACTCTAAGAAAATTTTGCGTTTACTGGCTTCAGTATTCCAGATTCTGGATTTGGCCCTAATTTCAAGATTTTAATTCTTTTAAATTAATAAACATGATCTACATTATTGCTTTTTCTTTTGGAAGAATATAAATGCTGGTCTAAACCAGTAGCCAAGTTACTATGGTGATTATCTTTTCCAAAGACTTTTTTTTTGTGCTACCCAGTCCTTACTTTATTGAATATTTTCTATGCCTAGATGTGTTGAAATTTTATTTTATAGGTATTATGTGTTGCACATCTTAAAGTAGTAATTTGTTTATAGTTGTCTCCTAAATTATTTGTGCTACTGCATTGGGAAATTGAATAATGATTTTGTAATTTTCTTTATTAAAAATAGCTGAAGCAGTTGTTTTGAAACTAGTGGGTGATGAACCATCTCTAATTCAACATGTTAATCATGGATGCTTGGGGTATTATTTCAGAATCAAAGAATTAAGAAAAATTATTATCTCCTTAAACAATAGATTTGTGTGTATTCTATTTAACTTTAGAGGTGGGAATTGCATACTTCCCATGTTCAAGAACCCCCATCAGAGACTCAGAAATCCTCTATCATGCTCTGATCTACTTAGAAGTTCACAGTCTAAGGAGCTTCCTTCAGAGGGGTAGAAATAAATAACAGAGAAGGGAACAGGTGCAATTTGTTTGAGAGTCCTAGAAATGTGCAGGGAGATGATCCAGAAAACAATTTTAAATGAGTAGAAATGAATTGCATCTGCATCTATGCTCTTTGAGCTTTCCTTCCAGGATTTCTTACACCTGACCTTAGTCTATTTCATCATTTCTATCAGCTGATCTGTTTAGTTATAATGTCGTGGAGACAAAGACTTTGCCATGGTCATGTTTGCCCTAAGCACCTCCTATGCTCTGGTGTCCTTTGTACATAATACCCATAGTAGTCACTAAACAAATGTTTGCTTGATTCAGTTTAGGAGTATCATGAAGACAGATTCAACTTAGCACCATTAAGAAGAAGCTCAAGACTCCAATCTATGTAGGTTGAAAACTCCTTGATAAAAAGACTTAAGATTGACGGAAAACACTATGGAAGTAACATTTTTCCTGTGGGAAGAAGTCAGAGTTGCAAGGTGAGAAGCCAGGAAACTATTTTTTCCTTCTTGATGACTTTTAAATTGACAAAGATTGACTGCTTTCAAAGTCTAAAATGCGATGATTTAATATACCTATGCAGGCTGGGATGATTGCTATAGTCAAATCAATTAAAATACCCATCGCCACCCTACTGTACATTAGGTTGCCAGAATTTATTCATCTTTTACCTCAAAACCTGAATCCTTTGTTCCATCTCGGCATGTCCATCTCTCCCTGCTTTCCACTTTACCTCGATGACTCCCACTGTTTTGAGATGCCATGTATAAGTGAGATGATCCAGTATTTGTATGTGTGTCTTAGGACATTTTTCAGTAGCACATGGATAATGGAAGGGATATTCTGGTTTATAGATATATGGGCCAGAGAAGCTAAGTTTTGCATACAATGACTTGAGACTCTAGTATTTAATTTGCACCTATGAGTGAAGATTCCTTTGAACATTTGGTAGAGATTATCTACAGTACCCACACCTGTGAGGGTGTGTTACAGGGTCTGAATTGATTAAAGAAACCCCAATTATTGCCCTCCAGGAGCTCTTCAAAATACATTTGTATCTGAAACGTTCCAGCATTTCTTTTCTTGTCTCTGCCTCCTTCTCTTTACCACAGTCATGATTCTCCATGTCTACGATGAGGTATTTTCTGATCTAAAGTTGATCTTGAGTGAGGAATAATTACAGACTCTCTTTCAATATTTAGGAGATCTTGAGACTGCTTCTTACTCTTGGCCTTAGGATCCAAGACGCACAGTGAGGTGTAGATGCTGGACCACTTGAGTCTCCCTAGGGTTAAATTGGCAGATAGACACTGCTCTCTGTTGTAGGGTTGGGTTGTAGTACTTGCTGTTCTTTCTTTTAAATCTGGCCTGGAGTCTTCCTTCTCTGCTCCCTGCTCAGTCACATTTCTGTCCATTTCCTCTTTCTCTCCAGCCTCCGGGCATTCACTTGTTTGGGTCCTTCCAGTTTCTTGTTCTGAAGGCTGAAGCTCCATCCTCCCTCTTCAGATACAAGACTGGGCTGTATAGAGAATAACTGGAACTTCGAGGACTGCTTTTACTATCTTCCCGATTCCAGAGAGATTTCGTTTCTCCCTTTGTGAATTTTATTCTTGTGTGATCTACCCTTTACTGTCTGCACTTCTACTTGTGTTTTAAACCTTGAATTACCCAGTTACCTTTCTGTGGGCCAGCCTATAAAGCTGGTCTAGATTCTGGGCTACCCCTCACCACATCACCATTCTTTTTAAAAAATTTTTATTGAATTTTTATGTATCTCATACATGATTTTTCAGTCAGTCGTAATTGCCATTATACCCGCCTCTCCCTTGGCACCCTCCCTCATCACTCCCTCCTGAGTTCACACCTTCTGTCATTTGTGCCAAATTACCCTCTCTGCTCACTCCTCAGTGCCAGCCCCTCCCCTGAGCTCCAGTCAGCCTATCCAGAGTCTCCTTTCTAAAGAAGGCTGGGTCTTCCTCACCTGACCACCATCTGCTTCCAATATTTCCTCAGCCAAGGTTGGGCTCTGTTATCCATTTCTACAGTTCTGTGCTGGGTTTTGTCCAGCTGAGCTTGCATGGGTCTTGTGGATGCTGATGCCAATGCTGTAGGTTCAGAGGAGCAGGGTCCCAGGAGCTTGTAGGGTTCATTTCATATATATATGATATATATATATATATATGATATATATATATATATATCATATATATATGATATATATATCATATATATATCATATATATATATCATATATATATATGATTTTTTAAATTTTATTTATTTATGTGTATGAATGTACTGTCTGCATGTAGGTTTGTGCACCCATGTCGTGCAATGCCGCGGAGGTCAGAAGAGGGTCTCAGATTCCCCTGGAACTGGAGTTAAAGACGGTTCTTAGCCACCATGTGGGTGCTGGGGCTCGAACCCGGGTCCTCTGCAAGAGCAGTCAGTACTCTTAACCGCTATGCCATCTTTCCAGCCCCAGGATTCATTCCTTGTGTCACCTCCTTGGCTCTTACAATGTTCTACCCCATCTTCGGCAAGGTTCCCTGAGCCCAGAGGGGGTGAAGCTGAATATAAGCACCTGTCCACGGACCACACTCTGTAGATTCCTAATCTTCACAGTTTGGCCATTCAGGCCCTTTTGAATTCTCAGTCTCCTGTTGTATGGAGGAGCTTCCTTAAGGAAAGTTAAGAGGTAGTTAATGCCTTCTTAGGTCCTTGTTCTATGATGCTTGGGTCTTGTGTGTGGAGGCTACATTGTAGATGTGTCACCTAGGCATGAGCCATTCACAGGACCATGTCTGTGTGTGCCCAGTTGTGGGACTCTGTACTATGCTCATCTGGAACCAAAGAAGCTTCTTTTCTGAGTGGTGTATGATATATTTGTCTGTAAATACAAGGATACTACTTTTGTAGTTAGTAAAATGTACCTTAGCTGAAGGATGTGTCTACCTTGTGGAATTGTCTAGGATCTATGAGCACTCCAGATGTGTGCATCTGGCTATGTTAACATTACCACACATGAATTTCCTTCCACTGAATGGGCTTTAGGTCCAATTGGTTAACCACTAATTTCCCCCAAGAGAGAATTACCACTATTGCACTGAGGTCGTATGTGGTGCTGGTTGTTGATGTGGGTATTTGGTCTTGAGTCTGATGTTGAACCATCTATTGATGATCTTCCTTGTGGCTTGCTTAGTGCTCTCCACAGCTGTGAGAGCCAACCTTCAGGGGTGATGGCTTCCAGGTCCATTGCTCAAGATCCAGTCTCTGAAGTGTGTCCTGTCCTCAGCAATTGGGTCTTACCATCAGGTTCTGGGAGATAATGAAGGCCTGTGGCAATAGCCTAGTACTTATGAGAGTCTCTTGGACTATACTTGCCAACAACACAAAGGAAGATTTCTCCTGTCTGGAACTGCTTCTTGATATGCAGCCCTCATCTTTGCATATGGACTCATGTAGAAGTATTGTGTGTGTAATTTGTCAATAGATGGTTAGACTGATATGATTCTCTTGGAGTTTTATTTTCTTTTAACATAGTAAGGTATTATTTATTTCTCCTCTCTCCCTTTACCTGTTTAGCCCTCCCTCCATGACTTCTCCATTTAAAGTTTCCCCTTTTCTCCCTTGATACTGCCAGTTTCCTATGGTTCCACTTGGGCTCCTTTTTACTTTGTCCCCCCTTCTCTTTCCATAATTCTTCCATTCCCTTTCCATTTGGCTGCCCTGATTTTATCCATTCCTCCCTTAGTAACACCTGTCACTTACTAGTCTTCTGTCTCAGGTTCCCTCTTTCCCTTTCCCTTGCTGGTTCCTTTGCATTTACCTGGTTCATGCAGTTACAACAGAGTATATCCTTACATATAGGGATTTGGTGCTAGGATCCACAAATGAGGGACAACATGCATCATTTTTCTTTTTTTTTTCTTAACTTTTATTGAATGTTTGCACATTTCATACAACATTTCTTAATAAAATCTAGACCCATTCCCCTTTCCATTCCCTCAACCCCACCAGAGCTCATGTATTCTGCCATACATGTCTTACATCTTTTTCTCAGTTTTTTATTTGATTTTTTAAATAATAAGTAATAAGTAATGAATACAAGCATCCTTTATGTAAAACCAATTTGCAAGCAGCTATACCCAAACTTATACAGCCCAAGGCTCCCATTGTCCAGCTTGAAGGGCTCATATGTACAATCATGTTGATCAAATAAGAGTCCAGTCTATATTGCTGTAGTTTCATAATTCACCCCAATCACAGCCCTTACCTTCTACCATGCCCCCTCTTCTGCAGATTGTTCCCTAGGCTTAGAAAAGGGGCACAAGTGGGGGAGAAGCAAAACAGTCTTTCTCTAGAGATGTCGTTTTGGTCTCTGATCAGTTCAGGCTGTTTCCTTTCATGGGTTGGCAGATTATCCACAGCTGGATGCTACAAGCTTACATCCTCTAGTGGTTAGGAGATGTTATAAGCCACAGTAAGACCTTGTCATTTTTTACAGAAAAGCTATAGTTCATGGATTAGCATACCATCCAAACATCTGTGTCTATACCAATGTAAACTACCATAATAATTAGTACTGTTTAAATGCCTGTATATCTAATTGCTTGTGCTTCATCAGTAGGAGTAAAAGGTTATTTCTCAGTTTTTGTCAAATTTTTCAGTGCAGAGGTTTGCTGTTTGTGGCAGAAGTTTACTGTTTCAGTCAGTTCTTTGAACAAGTCTTTTGTTGTTGTTCCCTTTGATTTTATTTTGCTCCAAAATATGGTTATATCTACTCCATGCATGTACCAAATTACATCATCTGAAAATAAACTCTAGGTTAATTTCAAAACATGTTTAGGGATTCACATTTTACAATAGAGTTGCATGCAGGTAAAAAGAAATATTACTTTACATTCTTAAGTTACATAGTAAGTTGATGTATGTTTCAATATACGTTTTTATAGTTGTATCATGTATTATATTTACTAAAAATACTCAGTTTGCCTTACAAATAACAATTTTGGAGACCCTGTCTCAAAAATATAAAAAAAAAATCAGTTTGGGGCTGGAGAGATGGCTCAGCAGTTAGGAGTGTTGACTGCTCTTACAGAGGACCCAGGTTTAATTGCCAGCACCCACATGGCAGCTAAGAACCGTCTTTAGTGCCAGGTGTGGTAGCACATGCCTTTCATATCAGCACTTGGGAGGCAGAGGCAGGCAGATCTTTGTGAGTTCAAGGCCATCCTGGTCTATATAGCAAGCTCCAGGCCAGCTGGGACTAAAGGGAGACCGTGTCTCAAAAGTACCAAAAATAAAACAAAACAAAACATAACAAAACAAAAAACCAAATAGGGATTTGTTGCTAGGATCCACAAATGAGGGACACCATAGGTCATTTGTTTTTCTGGGACTGTGTTACTTCATGTTACTTCACTTAGCATAACTTTGTCTTCTAGTTCCATCCATTTACCTGCACATTTCTTTTTTGTTAATTAATTTATTTTTATTTTTTTATCAAATCTAGACCTGTGTCCCCCTTCATTCCCCCACCCCACCAGAGCTCATGTATTCTGCCAAACATGCTTTTCATCTCTTTCTCAGTCTTTCTCAATATTTTCCATGAGGAAGCTGACTGTTTTGAGCAGAAGTTCACTGTTTCAGTTAGTTTTTCAATGCGGTCCTTTCTGTTGTTGTTGTTGTTGTTGTTGTTGTTGTTGTTTCCAATATGCATCATTCCCAGCTGCTTTGGACAAAAGCTCAAGGGGCCGTGCATAAGAAATACTTACAACTAGGTAATTGGCACTAGCATCCACAGATGAGGGATACCATTCATCGTTTGTTTTACTGGGACTGTGTTACTTCACTCAGCATGATGTCCTCTAGCTCCAGCCATTTTCCTGCAAAGCTCATGATGTCATCTTTCTTTACTGCTGCATAGAACTCCATTGTGTAGATGTACCACATTTTCTCTATCCACTCATCAGTTGAGGGGCATTTGGGTTGGTTCCAGCTCCTTGCTATTGTGAAGAGAGCTGAAATAAACATGGCCGTGCATGTATCTCTGCGGTGGGGTGAGTCTTGAGGGTACATGCCTAGGAGTGGTATGGCTGGGTCGGGTGGCAAGTTCATTCCAAGTCTTCCAAGGGTTCTCCACACTGCTTTCCATAGTGGCTGTACGAGTTTACATTCCCACCAGCAGTGGATGAGTGTTCCCCTTTCCCCACAACCTCTCCAGCACTTGGTATCATTTGTTTTCTTGATCCTAGCCAGTCTTATTGGAGTAAGATGATATCTTAAAGTGGTTTTGATTTGCATTTCCTTAATGATTAGTGATGTTGAACAGTTCTTGAGGTGTTTCTCAGACATCTCTAATTCCTCACTTGTGAAGTCTCTGTTCAGTTCTTTGCTCCATCTATTGAGTGGGTCATTTGTTTTCTTTCTTCTTTGTTTTTTGAGTAGTTTATATATTCTGGAAATCAATGCTTTGTCAGATGTTTCTGTGGTGAAGGTTTCCTCCCACTCTGTGGGATTTCTCTTCACTTCTTTGATTGTTTCTTTTGATGTACATAAGCTTTTGAGTTTAATGAGGTCCCATTTGTCAATTGTTGACTTTAATTCTTGTGCAGCTGCTGTCTGGTTTAGGAAGTTTTTTTTCCTAAGCCTATGTATTGTAGTCTGCTGCCAACTTTTTCTTCTATCGCCTTCAGAGTTTAGGGTTTCACATTGAGGTCTTTGATCCATCTGGAGTTGACTTTTGTACAGGGCAAGAGGTAGGGGTTTAATTTCATTCTTCTACAAGTAGTGATCCAGTTTTGCCAACACACCTGCAAATTTCATGATTTCGTCTTTCATTACCGGTGCATAGAACTCAATTGTGTGGACATACCACATTTTCTTTATCCATTAATCAGTTGAAGAACACTTAAGTTGCTTCCAGTTATTTGCTATTGTGAATAACAGCAATAAACATGGATGTGCATGTATCTCTGCAATAGGATGAATCCTTGGATATACACCTAGGAGTGGTATGACTGGGTCAAATGGTAGGTTCATTTTTAGTTTTTTAAGAGTTCTACACACTGCTGTCCATAGGGGTTGTCTGAATTTGTAATCCCACCAGCAGTGAACAAAAGTCAACTCTAAATGGATCAAAGACCCCTATATGAAACCCGAAACTCTGAAATGATAGAAGAAAACATTGGCAGTAACCTACAAAATATAGATGTGGGAAAAGACTTTCTAAATCAGAAGTAGTTATGCATGAAATAAGGTCAACAACCAACAAGTGGGATCTCACTAAACTAAAAGTTTCTTTACAGCAAAAGAAACAATCAAAGAAGTGAAGAGAAATCCCACAGAGTTGGAGGAACTCTTTACCAGTGACACATCTGACAGATGTTTAACATCCAGAATATATAAATTACTCAAAAAACAAAGGACCAGGAGAGATGGCCTAGTGGTTAACAGCACCAACTGCTCTTGCGGAGGACCCAGGTTCAATCCCCAGCACCCACATGGTGGCTGAGAACCATCTTTAACTCCAGTTCCAGCAGAATACAACACCCTCTTCTGACCTCCGTGGTATTGCATGACACAGGAGCACAAACCTACATGCAGACAGTACATTCATACACATACAAAAACAAACAAACAAAGGACCAGGATAACAAATGACCCAATTAAAAGATCTGAACAGAGACTTCTCAAGAGAAGTAAAGATGGCTAAGAAACATCTTAAAAAGTGTTCAACATCATTAGAAATTAAAGAAATGGAAATTAAAACCACTTTAAGATTTCATCTTACTCCAGTAAGACTGGCTATGATCAAGAAAACAAATGATACCAAATGCTGGAGAGGTTGTGGGGAAAGGCTAACACCCATCACCGTTCTCATATCACCTAGTTCTCTTCTTCCAGCTCCATGTTGTTAGGTACTGCATACTCAAGTCTAAGCAGGCACTGGCAAATTGATCTTGTATCAAATAGAATGTCTAGTCCAAGTATAATAGTTAATATATTAAAGGTCTATCATCTATCTCTATCTATCATCTATCTATCTATCTATCTATCTATCTATCTATCTATCAATCATCATCATCTATCTATCTCACCCCCTAAAAATTCCTTAGAACATATTAACTTTGTAGCTAAGAATAATTATTTCTTTCAGTTTATTGGTCTGTTCATCTGACAGATAAGTTAGTGGGGAACCTCTAAAATAAAGCCAGAAAATTCAATCTCAAACTGTGATTGGGAGATTCAAGACATACAAATATTTTTAAGACAAACACTGTTAGTTTTAGAGTTTCTAAGAAGATAATGTGAATTCTTGATATTTTTGCTGCAAAAATGATTTATAAACTCTAAATCAGGACTATAACTTTAATGCTAAGTGTATTTAGGTTCAAGTAATAAAAATATAATCTCAACTCTATTATATGGGATTTTTAAAATGAACTGTCATGTGGCAGGAATTTTACATGCTTTCTGAGATAGATTTTTATCATTAACTGTAATTTAAGATATGAAAATGAAAAAATGAGGCTAAGAGAAATTAAGTAACTTGTCCAAAGTCAGTTGTCAGAAAGTAGCAGAAAGAAAGAGTCTAGTTTATTTGTTTCTTGGTCTAAAGTCTAAACTCACTACAGCATATTTCTAAATATTTAGCAGAGATTAACCATAACATTTGAATTTTTAAAATGTTTTCATCCTATAAGATTCTATATTCTTTTAAAAATATTTTTATTTATTACTTTTATTTTATGTGTGCTAGTATATTGCTTGCATGTGGGTAGGTACACCTGTGTCATGCAATGCCTGTAGAGGTCAGAAGAGGATGGCTGATTCCCCCAGAACTGGAGTTAAAGATGGTTGTTAGCTGCCATGTAGGTGGTGGGAACTGAACCCGGATCTTCTGCAAGAGCAGGCAGTGCTCTTAACCACTGGGCCATCTCTCCAGCCCAGAGAGTCTATATTCTTTTCTTTGTTTATTTTTTAAAGGATTCTACAATAAAAGAGCACAGTTGTTTTCAGATCACATTGACCTTGCTCAGTTTGCCATACAACTAGGTAATTGGTGCTAGCATCCACTACCATTCGTTGTTTGTTTTTCTGGGACTGTGTTACTTCATTTAGCATGATATCCTCTAGCTCCATCCATTTACCTGCAAAGTTCATGATGTCATCTTTCTTTTTTAATAGTTTTTCACNTCTTTCTTTTTTAATAGTTTTTTACTTTTTTATTATATATATATATATATATATATATATATATATTTGTACAAGATTATGTTACTAATCAAATCTAGATCCATATCATTCTGCCAAACATGCTTTTCATCTCCTTCTCAGTCTTTCTCAATATTCTCCATGTGGAAGTTGACTGCTTTGAGCAGAAGTTCACCGTTTCAGTCAGTTCTTCGATGCAGTCCTTTCTGTTGTTGTTGTTTCCAATATGCATCACTCCCAACTTCTTGGACAAAAGCTCAAGGAGCCTTGCACAAGAAATACGTTCAACTAGGTAATTGGCACTAGCATCCACAGATGAGGGATACCATTCATAGTTTGTTTTTCTGGGACTCTGTTACTTCACTCAGCATGATATCTTCTAGCTCCAGCCATTTACCTGCAAAGCTCATGACGTCATCTTTCTTTACCACTGCATAGAACTCCATTGTGTAGATGTACCACATTTTCTCTATCCACTCATCAGTTGAGGGGCACTTGGGTTGGTTCCAGCTCCCTGCTATTGTGACGAGAACTGCGATAAACATGGCTGTGCATGTATCTCTACGGTAAGATGAGTCTTGTGGGTACATGCCCAGGAGTGGTATGGATGGGTCAGGTGGCAAGATCATTCCAAGTCTTCCAAGGGTTCTCCACACTGCTTCTGTACAAGTTTACACTACCACCAGCAGTGGATGAGTGTTCCCTTTTCCCCACAACCTCTCCAGTACTTGGTATCATTTGGTTTATTGATCCTACCAGTCTTATTGAGTGAGATGATATCTTAAAGTGGTTTTGATTTGCATTTCCTTAATTGTTAACAACGCTGAACACTTCTTAAGATGTTTTTCAGCCATCTCTAATTCCTTACTTGTGAAGTCTCTGTTCAGCTCTTTGCTCCATTTTTGAGTGGGTCATTTGTTTTCTTCTTTGTTTTTATAGTAGTTTATTTATTCTGGAAATCAAAGCTTTGTCAGATGTATCTACAGTGAAGGTTTCCTCCCACTCTGTGGGTTTTCTCTTCACTTCCTTGATTGTTTTTCTTGATGTACAGAAATTTTTGATTTTAATGAGGTCCCATTTGTTAATTGTCAACCTTAATTCTTGTGCAGCTGTTGTCTGATTTAGGAAGTCTTTTTCTATGCCTATGTCTTGTAGTCTACTGCCAACTTTATCTTCTCTTGCCTCCAGAGTTTGGGGTTTCACATCGAGGTCTTTAAACCATCTGCAGTTGACTTTTGTACAGGGCAAGAGATATGAGTTTAATTTCATTCTTCTACAAGTGGTGGTCCAGTTTTGCCAACACCACTTGCTGAAGATGCTGTCTTTCCTCCATTGTCTCTTCTTGCCCCCCTTGTCAAATATGAGATGGCTGAAATTGTATGTTCTCAAGTTTGAATCTTCAGTTTTGTTCCATTGGTCAACCAGTCTTTTGTCTTGTGCCCAGTACCCACATCTGTTTTTTTATGACTAGCCTATGCCCTTGGCAGTCATAGTTTGCACAGTCTGTCAATCAAGAGCATTCCCCCCCCCCCCCCCGTCATTGCTCTTTTCATTCAGGGGTTGCCTTTGGGCTATTGGGTCTTTTGTTTTTCACGAACATGAACATTAAGCGCCTTTTTCCCTAAGACCTGTGAAGTACATCTTGGGGAATTTTTATATTGGGCATTGTATTAATCATCTGCTCATCAAGTACAGCAGTTTGGGTCAGACATGGCACATTTTTCACTATTATTAATTTTCCATCTTCTGCATGTCTTCTCTTCCAATTTCCTTCTTCAGGGGTTTTAACGATTTTTGTTGTAGCATCTTTTGGTGTCTTTGGTTTAGGTTGTTCCTAGGTATTTTAATTGCTTTTGAGGTCCATTGATGAGTGGCAGTGAATTCCTTGATTTCTTCTTTCCAGTTGCTTGTGGTTGTGTGTAACAGAAAGGCTTACTGATTTTTTATCAGGTTTAATTTTGTATCCTGCTCATCTTTCTGAAGTCTTTAATCATTCTAGAGTTTTCTGGTGGAGTTTTTACACCCCTTAAGTAAACACATCCAGTATCATCAGCTACAAAGTGATCAGTTTGACATTTCTCTTTTCCCACCATTAGTACTCCTTTTACATTTTCCTGTTTCTTGCTTAATTGCCCTCACGCAAGTGTTAAGCACTATCATTGCCAAGATGATGGTGAAGAGGCAGCCTCTGGACATAGTTCCTACTTAGGGAACCTTCTAATATTTCCCATTTAGAGATGTTATTGGCTGTGGGTTTATCTGTATATGGTTTTATTAATTGAGGAATGATCCCTCCAATCCAGAGTTCTTCTGAACTTTAAGCATGAAGTGGATGATGGATTTGTCAAAGGCCTTTTGCATCATTGAGATGATGTATGTGTTTTTGTTTTTCATCCATTTTATTTTCATGATATTTTCTTGAATTTTATTGTTTGTTGAACTATCCCTGCATCTCTGGTACATGCAATCCAATTTGGTCATGATGGAATGATCTCTTGCATGTGGGTCTGTAATGTAGTTGCACCAATTTTGTTTAGCAATTTTGGCATCTGTGTTTCTTTAGGGCAGATCAGGTCTATAGTTTCTCCTTTTTGGTGTGTCTTTGGCCTTTTTTGGTATTAAAGTGATTCTAGGCTTTCATAAAGGCAATTGGGAAATACTTCTGTTTGTATCCTTCTAAATCAATTGAGTAATCAATGGTTCTCAGTCTTTTTGAAATGTTATATCAATCTGCCATGGCAAACCATCTGGGCCGGACTTTTTTAGTTGGATTTTATTTTTTTTTTTTATATCTTCAATTCTCCTCAACTATTAGTGATTGTTTAAGCTGTGGATCTTCTTCTTGGTTGCGCTTTGGTGATTCCCAGGATTTCAATATTCATTCCATGTTCTTTAGGTTTTCACAACTTGGTCAGAGTATCGGTTTTTGACGTCATTCCCCATATGATTTGTCTGGATCTTTCCATTGTCTGTTGTGATAATTCCCCTTTCATCACAGATTCGTAATTGATTTGGAGTTGTTCCCTCTTTCTTTGGTTAACGGGCCTCAGCGGCGTGTCTTATCTTGTTTATTCTTTCAAAGACCAACCATACTTTTGGATTCATTGCATTTTTTTTTGTATTGTTTCTCTTGTTTCTATTTTCATTGACATTTTCTGCTCCGATTTTTTATTATTTCTTCCTGTCAGTTTTGTTTAGGGTTCATCAGTGTTTGTTGCCTCCACAGGCTTTTAGCTGCAGTGTTGATCATTCACTTGCTCTTCTGTTATTTTATTTTATGTTTTTTGATGTAGGCACCCAGTGCCTCATACAATTGTCCCTTTGCGGACTGCTTTCAAGGTATCCATCAGGTTTTGTTGGTTGTATCATCATATCATTCAGCTTCCTGGAATGCTTTTATTTCTTTATCTCTCTTCTCTTGACCACATCCATTATTTCAGTGAGGTGTGTTCAGTTCTCCATGCTCTTGTAGATTAGTAGCAGCCTTCTCCTGGTGTGTAGAATGGCAGCTTCTATTCTGCCATGTGGTTGAATAGAATATATGAGAAATTCATTTCAATCTTTTTGTATTTCTGGAGGTTTCTTCTGTGTCCCAATATGGTCGTCAATTTTGGAGAATGTTCCGTGGGGTGGTGATTAGAAAGTGTATTCTCTAGTATAGGGTGGCATATTTGGTAGATGTCTTGTGAGGTCCCATTTGGTGTATCATATCATTCAGAGTTCAGATGTCTCTCTGTTATTCTTTGTCTGCTTGACCTGTCCAAAGTGCTCAGTGGTGGTATTGACATCATCTACTATGAGTGTAGTGGGGTTAATCTGTACCTTCTGGTCCTGGCAGACATTGTATTCTAAACAAGTTTGGTGGCACCCAGAGTTTCATATCATCATTATTATCATATATCATATCATATCACATCTCAATCATCATATCATCATTCATGCATTGTGCAATCTTCATGTTCAATTGTTCCTTTGATAAAAATGTAATGGCCTTCTTTGTCTCTTCTGATTTCTTTTACTTTTAAGTCTATTTTGTCCGATATTAAAATAGCAACACCTGCTTTCTTTTTGGTACCATTTGCTTGGAATATTTTTTCCATCCTTTCACTTTAAGGTGGTGCCTAACCTTGAAGATAAGATGGGTTTCTTGGAGACAGCATATAGATGGGTCTGTTTCCTAATCCAATCTCCCACTGTATGTCTTTTGATTGGGGACTTTAGTCCATTAATATTTAAGGTTATAACTAATAGACGTGTATTGCTTCCTTTCACTTTATTATCCATTTGCAGTTTTCATCTAGGTTTCTACTTCTGCAGTTATGCTTTTATTAATTTCTCTTTCTAGGTGCCTGGGGATAGTTGCTCCTTTCTTCTGTCCTTTGAATTGCTTCAAGTATTCTCTGAAGGGTTGGTTTTCCAGACATGTATTCTTTCATCTTGTTTATGTCATGGAAGATTTTTCTCTCTCCTTCAACTATAATCAACATTTTTGTTGAGTATAGTAACCTGGGTTGGCATCTATAGTCCTGTAACACTGGGAATGCTTTGCTCTACATTCTTCTTGCTTTCATAGTTTGCACTGAGAAGTCAGTTGTAATTCTGATAGGTTTCCCTTTGTATGTAACTTGTTTTTCTCTTGTGGCTTTCAGAATTTTGTCTTTGTTTTGGGCATCTAGTATTTTAACTATGATATGGCATGGCGAATTTCTTTTCTGATCTTGTCTGTTTGGAGTTCTATGTGCTTCTTGTATTTGTATTGGTTTGTCTTTTTTTAGTTCAGGGAAATTTTCATCTATTATTCTGTTGAAGATCTGATCAATACCGTTCTCTTGGGATTCTTCTCATTCCTCTATTCCTATGATGCAGAGGTTTGATCTTTTCATATTGTCCCCCAGTTCCTGGTTGTTCCACTTTTGTGTATTTTTAAATTTTTCATAATTTTTACTTGAGGTTTTTAGTTGTTCTGTGTTATCTTCCAGGTCTGATATTCTTTATTCTGCTTTCTCCATTCTACTTCTGAGGCTTTTTTTCATTCCTTTCTTCTTGATTGGATGAGTGTTTGATTTCCTTTTTCATTTCGTCTTGTAATTTCTTTAGTATTTCTACTTCCTTTTGGAGGTTCTCAATCTCTTCATGTTGCTCTTTGCGTTGGTTGGTTTCCTTTTCTTTTTCAACATGGAATCTTTTCAGTGTTTCCACTTCCTTCTGGAGTTTGTCATTCTCTTTCTCTAGGTCCTTCTTGAGTTTTTGATTTTCTCTCCTTAGTTATTTGACTTGTTCTTTATAGTCTTTGATTTCCTTGAGTATGTCCATAATTGTTCTTCTGAGATCTGTGTCCTGGGCCTTCCCCAGGGGGATCCCACTGTAGGAATCTCCCACTGGGTTGGTAGAGCTTGGCATGGAATTATCCTGCACCTTTCCCATGTCGTCCCTTTGTTGTGTCCCTAGCATGTGTGTTTCTCTTTGCCTGTATTCCAATGCGAATCCCAAATGCCTCTTCACTGTGTTGAAGACTTGCTTTGCTTGCCTCCTTCAGATGCCTTCATTGTTTGTTTGTTTGATTGATTTGTTTTTCTCCTTGTTTATGGAGTGTTGACTTGTCTAAGTTTCAGGCTTTCTATTGGAAGTCTAACTCGATGTTCCCTTTCTGTTCTGAAAGTTCTCCAAAGAATCCACTTGGACACTCCCTCGGCAATTCCAGTTGGGGAGGGGGGTACTCTGTGCTTCAGGTCGTCCTGGGAAATCCTCGATCTAAGCTCTGAGTACTCAAGTCTCACAGTGGCAACAGGCCTACCTTTTGTAGGAGCTAGTAGGATGACTCTGCCCCCACAGCCACACAAGAGGATTGAATCAAACCAAAGAATCCACCTGGCTGAAGCACCCTGCTCCTACCTGTGCTTCCTGTGGTCCTGGGAAATTTTGGATCTAAGCTCTGTGCACTCAAGTCTCAGAGTAGCAACAGGTCCACCTTTTATATCAGCTAGCAGGATGACTCCGCCCCCATGGCCACACAAGAAGATTGAATCAAACCAAACAATCTGCCCAGCTGAAGTGCCCACCTCCTACCTGTGCTTCAGGTAGTCCTGTGCACTCTATTCTTTTCTTTAAAATGATGGTTTTTAGCTGGGCATGGTGGCACGCACCTTTAATCCCAGCACTCGGGAGGCAGAGGAAGGTGGACTTTCAGATTCCCCCCCCCCCCCCCCCGTATTGCTCTTTTCCTCAGGGTTGCTTTGGCTATTCTGGGTCTTTTGTTTTTCCAAATGAAATTAGGCTTTTTTCCCAAGCCTGTGAAGAACTCTGGGGATTTTAATTGGGATTGTATTAATATCTGTACAAGTTGATTTGGGAGAATGGACATTTTTACTATATTAATTTTCCATCTTCTGATGTCTTTCTTCCAATTTCCCTCTTCAGGGTTTAAATTTTTGTTGTAGAATCTTTGGTGTCTTTGGTTAGGTTGTTCCTAGGTATTTTATTGCTTTTGAGGCATTGTGAGTGGGAAGGATTCCTTGAATTTCTTCTTCAGTTGCTTGTGGTTGGTGTAAAGAAAGGCTACTGATTTTTATAGGTTAATTTTGTATCCTGCCACTTTACTGAAGCTCTTAATCATTTCTAGGAGTTTTCTGGTGGAGTTTTTAGCACCCCTTAAGTAAACAATCATATCATCAGCTAAAAGTGATAGTTTGACTTTCTCTTTTCCAAATAGTACTCCTTTAATTTCCTTTTTCTTGCCTTATTGCCCTAGCAAGGTGTTAGCACTATATTGAAGATAGTGGTGAAGAGGCAGCGCTTGCTGAGTTCCTACTTTAAGGGAACTTCTATTTTCCCCATTTAGATATATTGGCTGTGGGTTTTTGTATATGGTTTTGATTACATTGAGGAATGATCCCTCCAATCCAATTCCTTCTGGACTTTAACATGAAGGGATGTGGATTTGTCAAAGGCCTTTCTGCATCAATTGGGATGATTGTATGTTTTTGTTTTTCAGTCCATTTATATGTTCATGATATTTTTTGATTTTTGTTGTTGAACTATCCCTGCATCTCTGGTATGAATCCATTTGGTCATGATGGATATCTTCTTGATGTGGGCTGTATGTAGTTTGCACGCATTTTGTTTAGAATTTTGGCATCTGTGTTCTTTAGGGAGATAGGTCTATAGTTCTCCTTTTTGGTTGTGTCTTTGCCTGTTTTTGGTATTAGAATGATTCTGGCTTCATAGAAGGATTTGGGGAAATACTTCTGTTTGTATCCTTCTAAACAATTGAGTAATAATGGTTCTAAGTCTTTTTGAAATGTTATAGAATCTGCCATGAAATCATCTGGGCCTGGACTTTTTTAGTTGGGTCTCTTATTACATCTTCAATTCTTATATATTATGGATCTGTTTAAGCTGTGGATCTCTTCTTGGTTGGCTTTGGTGATTCCCAGGATTTCGAGAATTCATCCATGTTTCTAGGTTTTCAAACTTGTAGAGTATGGTTTTTGAGTATTCCCATATGATTGTCTGGATCTTTCATTGTCTGTTGTGATATTTCCCCTTTCATCACAGATTCTATTGTTTTGGAGTTGTTTCCCTCTTTCTTTGGTTATGGCTAGGGTCTGTCTATCTTGTTTATTCTTTCAAAGAACCATCTTTGGATTCATTGATTTTTTGTATTGTTTTCTTTGTTTCTATTTCATTGATTTCTGCTCCAGATTTTTTATTTTCTTCCTGTCAGTTTTGTTTAGGGTTCATCTGTTGTTGCCTCCAAGGCTTTTAGCTGCAGTGGTGATCATTCACTTGCTCTTTCTGTTATTTTATTTTAGTGTTTTTGATGTAGGCACCCAGCCTATAAATTTCCTCTTGGACTGCTTTAAGTATCCCATAGGTTTGTTGTGTTGTATTATCATTATCATTCAGTTCCTGGAATGCTTTTATTTCTTTATCTCTTCCTTGACACATTCATTATTCAGGAGTGTGTTGTTCAGTCTCCATGCCTTCTTGTAGATAGTAGAGCTTCTCCTGGTGTTGAGAATGAGCTTTATTGCATTGTGGTCTGATAGAATATATGAAATTATTTCAATCTTTTTGTATTTCTGGAGGTTTCTTCTGTGTCCCCGTATGTGTCTATTTTGGGAATGTTCCGTGGGGTGCTGAGTAGAAAGTGTATTCTCTAGTATTAGGGTGGCATATTTGGTAGATGTCTGTGGGTCCATTTTGTGTATCATATCATTCAAGTTCCGAGTCTTGTTTATTCTTTGTCTGCTTGACCTGTCCAAAGTGCTCAATGGGTATTGACATACCTACTATGAGTGGTGAGTGGGGTTAATCTGTACCTTCTGGTCCGGGAGATTGTATAAAAAGTTTGGGGCACCAGAGTTTCATATATTATATAGATATATATATATTAATACTACTATATATAGTATATTCATGATTGTGAAATCTTCATGTTCAATGTTTCCTTTGATAAAAATGTAATGGCTTCTTTGTCTTTCTGATTTTCTTTTCACTTTAAGTCTATTTTGTCCGATATTAAAATAGCAAACCTGCTTCTTTTTGGTACCATTTGCTTGAATATTTTTTCCATCCTTTCACTTTAAGGTGGTGCCTACCTTGAATAAGATTGTTTCTTGAGACAGCATATAGATGGGTCTGTTTCCTAATCCAATCTCCCATGTCTATGTTTTTGATTGGGGCTTTAGTCATTAATATTAAGGTTATAACTAATAGACGTGTATTGCTTCCTTTCACTTTTTATCCATTTGCGTTTTCATCTAGGTTTCTACTTCTTCGTGATGTTTTATTTTAATTTCTCTTTCTAGGTGCCTGGGGATCGTTGCTCTCTTTCTTCTGTCTTTGATTGCTTAAGTATTCTCTGAAGGGTTGGTTTTCCAGACAGTTTCTTTCATTTGTTTATGTCATGGAGATTTTTCTCTCTCCTTCAACTATAATCAACATTTTTGTTGAGTATATAACCTGGGTTGGCATCTATAGTCCTGTAACACTGGGAATGATTTGCTCACATTCTTCTTGCTTTTCATAGTTTGACTGAGAAGTCGTTGTTTCTGATAGGTTTCCCTTTGTATGTAACTTGTTTTCTCTTGTGGCTTTCAGAATTTTGTCTTTGTTTTGGTCATCTAGTATTTTACTATGATATGTTGTGGCATGGCGAATTTCTTTTCTGATCTTGTCTGTTTGGAGTTCTATGTGCTTCTTGTATTTTTATGGTTGTCTTTTTTTAGTTCAGGGAAATTTTCATCTATTATTCTGTTGAAGATCTGATCAATACCGTTCTCTTGGGATTCTTCTCATCCTCTATTCCTATGATGCAGGGTTTGATCTTTTCATATTGTCCCCCAGTTCCTGGTTGTTCCACTTTGTGTATTTTAAATTTTCATAATTTTACTTGAGGTTTTTAGTTGTTCTGTGTTATCTTCCAGGTCTGATATTCTTTATTCTGCTTTCTCCATTCTACTTCTGAGGCTTTTTTTCATTCCTTTCTTCTTGATTGGATGAGTGTTTGATTTCCTTTTTCATTTCGTCTTGTAATTTCTTTAGTATTTCTACTTCCTTTTGGAGGTTTCTCAATCCTTCATGTTGCTCTTTGCGTTGGTTGGTTTCCTTTTCTTTTTCAACATGGAAGCTTTTCCGTGTTCCCTTCCTTCTGGAGTTTGTCATTCTCTTTCTCTAGGTCCTTCTTGGTTTTGATTTTCTCTCTCCTTTGTTTATTGACTTGTTCTTTATAGTATTTGATTTCCTTGAGTATTCCATAATTGTTTTCTGTAGATCTGTGTCCTGGGCCTTCCCCAGGGGGATCCCACTGTAGGAATCTCCCACGGGTTGGTAGAGCTTTGCATGGAATTATCCTGCACCTTTCCATTTTGTCCCTTTGTTGTGTCCCTAGCATGTGTGTTTTCTCTTTGCCTGTATTCCAATGCGAATCCCAAATGTCTTCACTGTGTTGAGAAACTTGCTTTGCTTGCTCCTTCCAGATGCCTTCATTGTTTGTTTGTTTGATTGATTTGTTTTTCTCCTTGTTTATGGAGTGTTTGACTTGTCTAAGTTTCAGGCTTTCTATTGGAAGTCTAACTCGATGTTCCCTTTCTGTTCTGAAAGTTCTCCAAAGAATCCACTTGGACACTCCCTCTGCAATTCCAGTTGGGGGGGGGTACTCTGTGCTTCAGGTCTCTGGGAAATCCTCGATCTAAGCTCTGAGTACTCAAGTCTCACAGTGCAACAGGCCTACCTTTTGTAGGAGCTAGTAGGATGACTCTGCCCCCACGCCACACAAGAGGATTGAATCAAAACAAAATCCACCTGGCTGAAGCACCCTGCTCCTACTGTGCTTCCTGTGGTCCTGGGAATTTTGGATCTAAGCTTGTGCACTACAGTCTCACAGTAGCAAGGTCCACCTTTTATACAGCTAGCAGGATGACTCCCCCCACATGCCACACAAGAAATTGAATCAAACCAAACAATCACCTGGCTGACAGTGCCCACCTCCTACTGTGCTTCAGGTAGTCCTGTGCACTCTATTCTTTTCTTTAAAATGATGGTTTTTAGCTGGGCATGGTGGCAAGCACCTTAATCCAGCACTCGGGAGGCAGAGGAAGGTGGATCTCTTTGAGGTCACCCCCCCCCCCCCCAGGACAGCTGGTACTAAAAAGGAGACACTGTCTCAAAAAATACCCCCCCCAAAAAAGAAGAAAAAAAATGTTGGTTTTTAAATTCTTTACTCTAAAAATTTTACATTACAAGGTAAATTATACAATTGCTTTCAACCCCCAAATCCTTTGGATATCACCTACATTTGCTTAAGATGGAAGTTATCTGAAGCTTAGTTAAAAAAAAAAAAAAACTAAGGGATTCAGAGGCAGTAAGATTGCCAGTTTGTGGTTATCTTCTCAGAGACCAGCATTTTAGCCCCTCATTTAAATATTAAGTTAGAATATGAAACAGAACAAGCAATACTAAATGCTGTAAGGGAAACTTGACTGAGTCCTAAACAATGTTGTGGTTTCCCAGTCTTGGCAGAAAGAGGTGAGGGTGGAGGTTATGAGGATGTGTGCCCACAGGGAATAACAGCAGCTGTGCTTGATTGAGAAAGGATGGGAAAACCACAAAGGCAGACACTTAGTATTTGAGATGCCATTCACTGCCAGACTGCAGACACATCTGCCTTTCTGTAAGACATTGCTGCCTGATGGTTGCTTCTTTACATCAGTTTGAGAGGAGCTTGTGCATACAGACATACCTAATGACAATGATGGGTAATAAGTAAAAGATTAAAATATATTCCAGTCTTTTTCAGAAGGCAAGGAAGTATGCACTCTGTAAGAGAGTGCTGAGGTCCAACCTGCCTTTAGTTTCAAGGAATAAATTTGTATTGTGTGAAAAAATCCACTCATTTGGAATTTACATTCAAGATTTCCTTCTTAATTCCTCAGTGACCTTGAGAGAGTTATCCTTTCTATGAGGCTGCTCTTTTCCATGTAAAATGAAGCTAAGGAAGCGAATGATAAAAAGAGAGGTTGGCAGGGCTAAACTGGGTGGAATCCTAACAACTTCCAGCACATGGCAAGTCTTGAAGCAATGTTCCTACCATTTTGCAGCTTCTACCCATTTGCATTTTGCTTATATTTTCACTTGGATCTGTGAGTTTAAGTTTTTATATTTTACAGTTTAGGAAAATTCATCTATAGAGATGTGTTTCTTAGGGAGTGAGCTGCAGGCAGTGCCTTGAGACCCATCTTTGCCCGAGTTACTCATTACTTCTTATAATTACATGAGATTCAACTACATTTCTTATTTCTTTTCCTTGTCCATCACTCCACAGGAAGCACAGTGCGCCCATAATCTATCTAAATTTAAAGAGCACTAGCCTAGCTCCAGGAGTCCCAGAGACCATTTGCCTGCTGATAGCTCACTGGATGAACCAGGGCCCACAGCTTAACTTCTCTGGGTTTTGGTCCGTTTGATTGGAATTTTCCCTCCCTTCTTCCCTCTCTCCCTTTGTTCTTTCAACTCTTGAGACAGAGTCTTGCTATGTAGCCCGGGCTACCCTCAATCTTGTGATGCCCTGCAGAGTCCTGGGATTACATGTGTGTGCTGTTATGCCCACCACCTCCTTAATATTTCTATCGCCTGCTCTTACAGCATTTTATTTATTTATTTATTTATTTATTTATTTATTTATTTATTTATTTATTTTGGTCTTTTTGAGACAGGGTCTCCCTGTAGCTCTAGCTGTCCTACAACTCACTCTGTAGATCAGGCTGTCCTCGAACTCGCAGAGATCCGCATGCCTCTGCCTCCCAAGTGCTAGGATTAAAGGCGTGCACCATCACACCCAGCATTTATTTATTTCTGTGTGTGTATCAATGTACTGTCTGCATGCAAGTTTGTGCACCCGTGTCGTGCAATGCCACGGAGGTCAGAAGAGGGTGTCGGATTCCCCTGGAACTGGAGTTCTCCTGGAATTGGAGTTTCAGATGGGTCTCGGCCACCATGTGGATGCTGGGGATCGAACCCGGGTCCTCTGTAAGAGCGGTCGGCGCTCTTAAACCGCTAGGCCATCTCTCCAGCCCTCTTACAGCATTTTCTATCAGTCCTTGGAGCTACCTGTCTGAATAGATTTAAATATATACCTTGGGAAGCATTTAAATACATGGACTTTGGAGTCAAAATAATTTGCTCCAATACTGGCTAGCTGTGTGGATGAAGACAAGCTGCCTGGCTTACCTGTATTTGATTTACCCATTTGTAACACAATGATAAAAGTAACTGCTTCTTAGAGTTGTGAAGGTTATGTAAACTACTAACACACCTGCAGTACTTGAAATCATGCCTAACACATAGTACAAGCCCCCTAAAGGGATACTGAGCTGAATATATTTTTCAAGAACTCACAATTTAGTGGAGTAGATACAAATATATATTCACAAGAAAGCAGAGTAAGTAATGCATGTTGAATAGAGGAGACGTTGCATGGTTAGGTAGAGCATGTGGGAAGGAACATTTAATTTTCATTGAAAGGACCAGGGACGTTCTCATGAATTAAGTCTACTGTGGTCTGGACATTGAGAGATGAGCTGGTAGCAAGGGAAGAGGAAAGCAAAAGAGCCAGGGCAGAAACACAGGAAGTCTCTCAGTGAGACAGCCCTCCTTAGATAGACTGTCAGACCATATGAGGGTGTGTAGCAGGGGATGAAGGTGGGAGAATAGCCTGCTATTAGGTCATGGTATTTCTGGTTTGCTAAGGGGTGTAGAGTGGATTCTAGCAGTAATAAGAAACATTGAAGGCTGTTGAAGAGAACTGACAGGATCTCTCTCATTTATAGGTTAGAAAGAAGGCAGGTGCTTCTGACAAGAAGACATTAGAGGAGAGGGAAGCAAGTCAAGGAGGGTAGAGACATTGGACCAGTCTGGACAAGGGACTATAGGGTTTCAAATGGGAGATGGTTTGTAGGTGGAGAGAAGTGTTCAGAGTTGAAATCTTGGAGACTAGATGAGGCATTGCCACCTGTCCAGTGCAGCCCTCCCTCATGTAGCCTGCCCTCCCTCACGTAGCCTGCCCTCCCTCATGTAGCCCGTTCTGTTGACCTTCTTATGTTCCATGGAGCCCCCATTTGGTGATCCACCTATGCCCTGTAACATACATGTATTCAGTCATGGAAGAGTTAAGTGGAAAGCCATCCAGGAGTTATAAGCCAGCAGCTTTTATTATCATTTGTTTAAGATGGGGGATATTTTAGAGGCAGAACAAAAATCACACAGGAAATAGCTTTTGTTTAATGAGAGAAGAGCTTCTAAACAATAATTAATGGGGAAAACTTTTTTCACCATAAACAAATAGATTGGGAGGTGCATTCAACTGCTTCATATACATCTGTAGTAGGTATTGTGTAGTAGGAATTCTCAGGACATAATTTTGTGATGCACCATCTGTGGTTCAGCGAGCACTGGTTTGTTTCACTGAGTTTTGTTGCTGAAAGTATAAAAATAATTATCTAGCTCAAGAAAAGTAACTATTACAGACAGCATCAATGCATTTCAAGGCAGAAAATTTCCATACCTGAAAAGGTGTGTTTGAAGCAATTGCAAGTCATGAAGGTTCTTCTTCATTAGTTATTTCTGGTATGACAGAAGAAGATGAAATTCATGAATTCATGTGTAATACAAATTGGAAATCACTCGGGAATGCTGATGTAACATTGTGACGTTTGGAGATTAGAAACAGGTAGGAACAATTTTAGAGTGGCTGTGATATCTTGAGAAAAGCCCAAGACCACACAATAGCAATTATTCTCCAGTCTCTCTCTCTCTCTCTCTCTCTCTCTCTCTCTCTCTCTCTCTCTCACACACACATACACACACACATACACACACACCAATTAGATAATTTCTAAAGAGTTTATACTCTTTAAAAGATTATACTCCAGTAGGAAGAGACAGGCAACAAATGTTTATCAAATAAGATAACAATAAGGGTTCACAATAAAAACAGAGAGTGCGTTAAGGGGATGAAGGATGAGGAGAAGAGAGAGGATTGTGTTCCATAGAGGGTGTTTAAGAAGGGGCTTTCGGGGCTGGAGAGATGGCCTGGCGGTTAAGAGCGCCTACCGCTCTTGCAGAGGACCTGGGTTCGTTCCCCAGCACCCACGTAGCGGCCGAGAACCGTCTGAAACTCCAATTCCAGGAGAACTCCAGTTCCAGGGGAATCCAACACCCTCTTCTGACCTCCGCGGCATTGCATGACACGGGTGCACAAACCTGCATGCAGATAGTACATTCATACACATACAAAAAAAAAAAATAAATAAAAAAAAAAGAAGGGGCTTTCAAGTGGGTGATATGTAAGCTAAGGCTGATGGGAATGCATACTATAGCCTCCTCTGGTTTTTCAGAATTGTCACAGGGCTCACAGGTCTACAACTTAGTAACGCCTTATGGGATTGAATTATAAAGTGGAGGTGACATGGATGGTATTCTCTAACTTCCTTTAGGGACAGTGTAATTTTATTCACCCAGTTCATCTTAATTTCTTTCTGGGGAGCATCATCTTTCATTACTTTTGTCTCCACTATGCCCCTTTATACTTTTTTCCTGTCTTTTTGAGACAGGGTCTCCCTGTAGCCCCAGCTGTCCTGGAACTCACTCTGTAGACCAGGCTGGCCTTGAACTCACAAAGATCCGCCTGCCTCTGCCTCCCAAGTGCTAGGATTAAAGGCGAGTACCACCATGCCCAGCTTTGCCTCTGTTATACTTTTTAAAAGATTATTTATTACATTTTTAATATTTAGAGAATAAAATGGTTCAATATTTCTTTTTCTGGTGCTACAGTAAATGGGCATTTAATTATTTCTTTCATCAAATCTTACAAACAATTTTAGGACATACTTTCTTTTATAAACCCTTGAAGAATGTTCTCTGATACTTTTGAAATAGACTTTGAATACAACTTTTGTGGTAGATTATTTGCAAAATTGGTCAGAAATTCTCCCTCTTCCTTCAGTCATGATCCTCTGTGATGTGACTTTGTAGCAGCTCCAGGGAAGGAACGGGAAGCTGCCTTTCCCCTTGAGTTGGAGCTTCACCGTGGATCCTGCCTTGGCCAACTGCTCATTGAATGGTACATGTGACTGAACAACCTTCAAGAGTACTTCTGGTCCTAACCTTACATTCTGTCTTTTTTGCATGTGTATATACGTGTAATGTGAGTCTTTATAGGTATGTTTGCATTTGTGTGGGCACATGTGCATTCACATATGCCTATAGCACAGAGGTTGACACTGGGTATTGTCACTGATCACTCTCCACTGTGTTTATTGAGGTAAGGTCTTTTTTTTTTAATTTTTTAAATTAATTTTATTTATTTCTGTATGCGTATGAATGTACTGTCTGCATGCAAGTCTGTGCACCCGTATCGTGCAATGCCGCGGAGGTCAGAAGAGGGTGTCGGATTCCCCTGGAACTGGAGTTCTCCTGGAATTGGAGTTTCAGATGGTTCTCGGCCGCCATGTGGGTGCTGGGGATCGAACCCGGGTCCTCTGCAAGAGCGGTCAGCGCTCTCAACCGCTAGGTAAGGTCTTTTAACTGGATACAAAGCTCACTGATTCATCTGGTCATCGAGCCAGCTTGCTCTGGGGATCCCATGTTTACCTCCAGAATGTTGGGATTACAAGTGGGCCACGTTCCCACTGAGGATCCAAATCCCATTCCTCATGCTTAGATGACAAACACGTTACTCCCTTAGCCATCTCCATAGCCCACTGTCTCTTGTTAATATCTCTGAGTAACCCTGTGACCACAGCCATGTTAACAAACTCAGGCTCACATGCTCAGTGACCAGCAGCAGATAGCCAGGGATTGTTACTTCTGATCACAGCCAGCCAATCAAAAGACATGGGAATGAGGTAATTGTCAGCCAACTGGTCATAAACCCCATGTTGAGCTTGACTAACCTCACACAGAGGAGAGATGAGCCTTCCCATCTACACCTACCCAAATTGTTAATTCCCAAAGTGGTTTACATACTAAGTCTGGGAGAGCAAAGCTTAACTAGTACAATTGATATTCCCATCAGTTATTTATATGTTGCAAAATATAAAGTATATTTTGTTTTTCTTTCTTTTTTTCTCCAAAATACAACAGTTAGAGGGGTGACTATTCCACTTTATCTGCCCAGCTTCACATTTTAGTTTCTTCTGGACATGTGGCCATCCAGTTTGACAATAAATTTCCTAGTTTCTCTTGCAGCTAAAGTATGGTCATAGGATACACTTATGCCAATAAGATGTGAGAAGAAGAAATACATACTGAGGAAGACTTGCTTTCCACTCTTTCCTTTTTTCCCTTTACTTTTCTATAGCTGGTAAAAAGTCACCTGAGAACTAGAGATGGAAGTCCTATGTTGAAGAGGGTAGAGATAACCTGCCTGTTTTAGTCCTAGAATGTCTCCACAGAGGAGAACCACTTATATACCCTGGACTTGGCACCTACCTACCATTGGTCCCATTATATAAGAGGAAAGTCAATTTATACTATAAGAATGCCACTGCATTTTAGGTCTCTTCATTGCAGTAGCTTGACTTTCATGATAGCTCATGTTCAACAGATTCTCAGCAGACACAAAGACTCAAGCACACACTGCCTAATACAGCACTCAGAACTCAGGAGGTCAATAAGTGTTAGGTTCATGTACTTTTCTTGTTAACTGTTGCTGAGTACTTGCTATGTTATGTGTTGGAGACTGAACTGCTTAGTACATTCTATGTTTTGCTGTTTTACCTGGGAACTGACAAATAAGCAAAGAAAAATAGAAAAAAAAGAATATAACAGGGAAATTAAAGGTAAAGTGTTCTGTAACAGTCTATGTTAGTGTGGTAGCCAGAGAAAAATGAAAGGATTTGGACACCTATTAAACCTAGCAGTGGATGAAACACAAATCACAGAACGAAACATCGTTCAATTCACCTGCACAATTGCTCCAACAGAATGTGGAGGCCTCCTTTCACTTGTTTCTGGGTCACTAACCTTGAGGTCGGGTGGGGGCATGGGGCAGCCACAAGCTTAGTGTTTTCTTCAGCCTCCCAACATCAGCTTTTCAAAGGGTTTTGTGTGTCGGGTGGAGTGACAGTAGGGACAGAGGTTAGGTTTAGAAGGATTACTGACAATCCTGTAATAACTTTTGAAATAGCTTTTCAGATCAATTCCCATTCATTTCCCACTTTTCAGAGAAGACCAGGGAAGGATCAACAGTTATGAGAAAAACTACAAGGAAACAACCCCTACCACATTTGCCACGCCTGAAAATGGAAGCTATCTCTTTTTTCTCATATCCCATCTCTTTTCCCCACTCTCACCTGGGGCCCATTTGTATATTCCCCCTTCTAGCCACAGCGGCTTTTATTTCATATGGAGAATATCCCTGGAAGCTAATAAGTGAGACATTGGTGCAAAAATTCAAGAATGGATTGTATAAAGTATTCTGGATGCTCACTCAGTTGTTAAGCATGAAAAAGCATTGTGTGGAGTTCAGGCACACTGTCTGTTTCGTCTAACGACATCACACCTCCCACCATGATCGTTTGCTATTGCGGCACCTTCACCTTGAGTCACATGACCTTGTTCTTTGTGGATGTTCTGCTTTGAGGTGCCCTACATTTTTTTTTTCAGAATTCTTTCATACTCAGCTAATAGGGTGTGTGTCTTCATGCAAACCATCTCTCCTCTACAGCTTCCTCATCTGTAAAATGACTAGACGAGCTTTTCAAGCTTTTGGATTTCCCATTCCACAGTCTATACTCCATTCTCAGCATACTGATTAAAGCATGGTGACAACTGTAGCCAGAATAACAACAGAATGATGAAGCGTATTAACATTAGTGCTAATGCAATAATCAGCTGTGTTTTGTTCCATATGGCAATTTATTTTAACAATTAAACCCAACTCCATCTGTTTTAGCATCAACAATATTCATATGGGTTCCCAAACCACATCTTTGGAAATAATTTTATGTTTTTCAAGTATTGTACCATCAACAAATAGCTGTGTGGAGTCCTTCTGATTAAAAAGAAATCATTCAGACCAAAGCCCATTTTATTTGATAAAGGAATTGTTTTGCTATTTGACCTTACGGATATGTTGCACAATCTAATCGATAGTCCCAGAAAAGGAAATATAAATCTCTGTGCTGATATGGAGGGAAGGTGGGGGTGGGGGGTGGGGGGCGCTGGTTTCTGGAGCAGTCAAAACAAACCCTGTTGCTGTCAGCAGCAGATTTCTAGTTTTCTGATCCAAGGACCCTGATGGAACAGGATGTACTTCCGCCAGCGGTGGAGACAAGACAAATGGTGCCTTCCCCACATCAGGCAGGGTGTCTTTCTTTGGTTTAGGTTGAGTTGCATTGACAGAATAGCAATAGGGACATTTGTCTTGATCTTTATAACACCTGACAAGAGGCATGATTACTGCTGTAAGGGCATCAAAATCAAGAAAAAAATGGGCTGTCCAGGAGCCCTGTTATTTATCACATTCAGAAACACTAACCCAGACTAGCAGGGCAGAAATTCTTTGTCAAATTGCCTCTAAAAATCATTATTTTCCTCCCTGGGACAATATGGAAAGTGGGTGGATGCACCTGTGCTGCCTCCCCTCTCTCTGGTTTACAAGTTGGGGGGCCAGTCTTCTTTTGAGACAACGCAACATGGGTAGAGAGTTGTCCAATGTGGACCTGTTCATGCGGCTGCCTGAAAGTCCACACTTCAGTCCCTGTGCAGAAAACACAGAAAATCACCAACTGGCAGCTTATTAACAAATATTGAATATATGTAGTAAAAATTCAATTTATTTTGGAGCAAGAGTTAGGATATCTCCAGGCGAACTGGAGCTGGAGCTGACTTAGCTCAACCCTTTCGTCTCCCCATTCTTTGCATGCTAACTAGGAAGGGCAGGGTTTGTTTTGTCTTCCCTCTTCCTGTTTTCGAGTCTCTACCCAAACCATTCAGGAACTGTGGAATTCGGAATGAAGCAGGCCCGTTGCCATTCATAGGAACATGTGTTGATACTCTGATAGAGACATACAGTCTACTCCTTGGCGTATGCATTCTCAATGTCTGTAAGAGTGAGCCCAGCTGTCTGTCCATCTGAGAAAGAATGCATTGCTCTTATTCTGGTGCATGGGACCATCATGTTGTACGGGCAATAATTTTTCCTCAGGAAATTGTGAACAGTAGATAGGTCTAAGTCGTGTTTGCTTTGAAAGGCCACTCTTTCAGCTCAGTGTATGGTTTAAAGGAGAGGTTTTCTTTTCACCTTTTGCTTCAAAAGTGTTCTCTTTCAGCAGGTCTTTGCGAAAGAGGCCACTCACGCGCAGTTCCTCATGAAGAGCAATTCAAGAATTAGATCAATAGCTACGTTCTAAAGCTTGCTCAGAATTCACCATTTTATTTGGACTTGACATTCTTCTATATGGTTTAGAGAAGCGATTCTTAGCCTCCGCTTCCCATTAGGATCACCTGGGGACCTTTTAAAAATATCGATGTCTAAGTCCCTCTCCAGATTAATTAAATCGGAATCTCTTGGGGGAGAGAGCAGGACATTGGCATTTAAAAAGGCTCTCCAGATGATTCTTGTGGGCAGCATGGGTTGAAAGCCAGTGGGTTATAGGGTTTTTTAAATAATCATTAGAATATAATCAAAGATATATATTTCATTTATTCATCCAATAAATTCTTGACTGAATACTGACTATTAGGAAAGGGACTATGTATCATGGGGATCCAAGCATATATAAAGGACTTCCTGTATCCTCAAAGTAGCTGGTAAATTAGTAGAGACCATGAAGTTTGTGTTCATTATATTTCTTTGAGCCCTACAATGTGTTATGAATATTGAGCTGTTAGTTACCCTTGAGCAAATTTTTTAAAAAATAGGTACTGGTGATGAAAGCTATCAAGAGATAAAATAGAAACAATGTGTTAGAGACTGTCTGAGACAAGCCCTGCATCCTAATGACATGTAGGAAGCAATTAAGTCCAGGTCTGGAGGGAGCAAGTCCCAGGCATTCAGAAAGCAAGGGTAGGAAGGGTGGGCCTTTCCAGCAGAACAGGTGGGAAGTCAGAGATAAGGCCAGAGAGGGAGATGGAATACAGCGGAAGTTGATGGATGGAAGAAGGCACATAGAAATTGGAGATGCAGATGAGTGCTTCTGAGCATTTGAAAATGCAAAATGGTGCTTTAATAGGGATTCTTTCTGTTTGTTTTTGAGACAGCGTTTCCCTGTACCCCCAGTTGGCCTGGAACTTGCTGTGTAGACCAGGTTCGTCTTGATCTCACAGATAGCTATCTCTGCTTCCCCAGTGCTTGGAGTAAAGGCCTGTGCCACCATGCCTGGCTAGCATTCTATTTTAGTGGAAAAGGTGGCTTCAGACTGTGATTTGGAAAACACTTGAACAGCCCGAAGGAAGAACATAGGATGTGGGATTATGTCTGAAAAAATGTCCCAAGTGCCTAGTACGGTGTCTATACCAAGTTCAGTGATACTTGGTGAATTAACTAAGGGAGGTTCCACTTGAGGAGCTAATAGCAATTACAGTGACTAGGGAAAGATGACTCATCTCTCAGATGAAGTCAGGGAAGCTTCCAGAAAACGAGGCATTTATATTGAACTTAGAAAATGTGCTGTGTTTCTTTAGCATGGAGAGATGGATGGAATTTCGTAGTCAGAGCCCAGGACGAAGACCTGACAAGAGCAGGAGGCTCATGCAGGGCATGAGAGAGGGACCAAAGCCATCAAAGGTTGACAAGAACCTAAAGCAGCTTAGTGTGAATTAGCTTTAAGAAACCTCTCTGAGTGAAAAGTGGGTCAAACAATGAAGACATCTGTGGAGCATCAGTGTGGAGAGTAGTGTGGTTCCTAGAGAATCTGGCATATGATGGATGGATGGAAATGAACCGTCAACCTGAAGGGATGCTCTTAATTTTACAGAAGTAGGGTGGCTTGAGCACATTAGTAGGCCAATGGGAAAGAAACAACAGATGATGTCAAAATAAATGTAGAAGAGGGCACGATTGCCTCTGCGTGTCCTGAAAGAGACAGAAAGGGATGGAATTGAGACAACAGAAGTAAAGGAACTTGCCCTGAAGAGAACCTCTTCCTCAGAGACTTGGGAGCAGAAAGGGAGGGGCATCTTATCACACAAGTGGAACCCAAGTCTGCTGCCTCCAGAGTAGCGCCCCAGGGGCTGAGGAGATGGCTTATTCGGTAAGAACATGAGGTTGAGCTCAAATCTCCAGTATTACCCCAGGAGACAGATGGCTCTCAAGAGCCCATTGGCCGGTCAATCTCGCTGAATAGGCTAGCTTTCAGTTCAATAGAAACCCTCTCAAGACAACGGGGTGGAGAAGAAGAGGAAGACAGTCTCAGTGCCTAGCACTAGGCTTTGCACTCATACAGAGGAACATGTGCACCCACACACTCATGTGCTGTGCATGCAACACACACACACACACACACACACACACACACATGCATGCATATAGTACCATCATAAAAGATAGCATTACCATAGAAATTGAGCCTTTACTAGAACTAAGTCAAATCCTGTTGCTTCTCTTTTTGTTGGATAACAATTATAACATGTGGGAGTTGTTAAAGAGAGATTGCAAGAAAAAAACCCACTCAGTTATTAGGAAACACTGGGTCTTATGAGATTTTCTGGGAAACTCCAAATTTACCAAAGTACTTACTACGTTCCACCATTGTTAATACCAATCACATCTTTCATGCTTCTTCTTTAACAATATTGCTCAAGTGAAAAAAAAAGTTTTAAAAAATTTTAAAACAATTTCCAAATTTCCTCCAAATATCAATCTGAATTATTCTAGGTTGCAAAAATAGATGCACATAACATAAAGGATCTGTATATATGGTATAACAAATAGCCTTTTGGTTCTAAAACAATTTCTCAATTCTGGTCTTTTCAAAAGTATTTGGTGAGTTGAGGATTTAGCTTTTACCTAATTTTGACTTTTGTACTATACCGAAAAAGTAACTTCTAGGAATTAGGAAATGGAAGAGTGCCATAATGAGCGAAATTTGAAGGTGAAGCTTCTGCTTGTAAATTTTGTGTTGGGTAGGTATTTCTTTCTATCCGGCCATGAGCCAAAGAATGTCGACCATCTCTGGATGTAACTGCTGTATCATCACCCATAATTGTTTCCTCCTTCAGGGCAATTTCTCAAACACAGGATTTCAAAATCAATAAACACCCCATAGCCTCCTGTTTCAGAATTTACTTATTCATGAGATGTTTATCTCTGTAAATTCCCAGGAAGAATTCGTTTTGCTAAATCCAACCATATTGGATTGAATGCTTATCAGTTTGAAATTAGTTCTTATTAAATTTTCTTGGCAACTTTGTAACTGTGGCTGGGGTTTCTCTCTAGAGAGTTATTTTTACTTTTAAATCTTGACACCAGAAGAAATTCATTTTAACATCCTAAAAATCATTAACGCAGGCCTGCCCACTTGCAGCGATCCCCATTTCAGCATTCACTGGGGCGAGGACCACATGCCACAAACAACGCTATCTGAAGAGCGTTTTGCAAGGCTGCATGTTCACATTATTAGACACGAACAGACTCTATCACTGACAGGTAGTGACAAACGGAAAGCAACAGAGCTGGTAGAGTGCCTTCTGGCTTTCCAGAAGGCTGCTTCCGATGGTCTTTTGTTTGGTCACATGACCACTAGAAGCTTCCCTCCCAATCTAGGACGTTATCTGGTATCTGGGTAAGGGAGTGGTGGCTTGCTCCTATCGCCTGCTGTAGGAGAAGCAGCCTGTTCGCTCGCCATGGTCAGAGTCCAGGGAGTAAGGCTGCCTGTGGACTCATTTGAATAATCTCCCCACTCATTAAACACAGCTGCAAGGCAAGAGGCAGAAGAGTTCAAAAGGCAAGCCAAGGGAATATATTAGCAATAGAATTAGAGTCTCAGCCTTCAGGCATGTTTCCCCAATATTTTTGTACTTCATTAATTACAACAAGAACGCTTTTTTCACATACTAAGAAAAAAACTGAAAAAAGAGAAGGTTAGAGGAATATTTTGACTAAGAGATGTAAGTAAAATGTATACATTTTTAGGAACGTGTTAGGTATACTGCAATTAAATTTTAAGAAAACTTTGGACGTTATCCAACAAGTCATTTCCTCATTGTAAAATTTAAATCCCTGGTGAGCCTGGATTAGAAGCTGTTGGTGCAGATCAGCTTCCTGAGCCACTGATCCCCGGTGCCATCTGTGGATGAACACATACAAGCCCTCAGAGGTGTGTGTGTGTGCGTGTGTGTGTGTGTGTGCGTGTGTGTGTGTGTGTGTGTGTGTGTGTGTACCCCCGGTGCCATCTGTGGATGAACACATACAAGCCCTCAGAGGTGTGTGTGTGTGTGTGTGTGTGTGTGTACCCCCAGTGCCATCTGTGGATGAACACATACAAGCCCTCAGAGGTGTGTGTGTGTGTGTGTGTGTGTGTACCCCCAGTGCCATCTGTGGATGAACACATACAAGCCCTCAGAGGTGTGTGTGTGTGTGTGTGTGTGTGTACCCCCAGTGCCATCTGTGGATGAACACATACAAGCCCTCAGAGGTGTGTGTGTGTGTGTGTGTGTGTGTGTACCCCTGGTGCCATCTGTGGATGAACACATACAAACCCTCAGAGGTGTGTGTGTGTGTGGTGTGAACATATACATGTCTGGTGTGTGTGTGGTGTGTTTGGTGTGGAGTGTGCATGTGTGATGTGTATGTATGTGCTGTGTGTGCTGTGCATGTGTACGTGCCTGAATGTGTATGTGTGTATGTGTATTGAATGGTGTGGAGTGTATATTGCATTTGTGTGCTTATGTATGTGTATGTCTGTGGTACGTGTGGTATGTGTGTGAGTGGTTGAATGTGTATGTGTGTAGTGTGCATATGTATGTGTACATGTGTATATGTAAATGAGTTTCGTATGTATCTGTGTGGAGTATGTATGTGTGTGTGGTGTATGTATATTTATATATATATATTTGTGTGTGTGGTATGTATATGTATATATGTGTGTTGTGCATGTATACATGTTATGTGTTTGTGTCTGGCTGTTTTGTGCATGTGTGTTGTCTGTATGTGTATTTGTGTATCTGTGTGGGGTTTTTTTTGTCTTTTTTTTGAGACAGGGTCTCCCTTTAGTCCTAGCTGGCCTGGAGCTCACTATGTAGACCAGGCTGGCTTGAATTCACAGAGATCCACCTGCCTCTGCCTCCCAAGTGCTGGGATTAAAGGTATGCACCACCACACCCGACCTTAGACATAAGGCCGGGTGTGGTGGTGCATACCTTTTTATCCGCCATGTGGGTGCTGGGAATCGAAGCCAGGTCCTCTGCAAGAGCAGTCAGTGCTCTTAACCACTGAGCCATCTCTCCAGCCCAGTATCTGTGTTTTTCCATGTGGGCAGGCACTGTGTAGTGTATTTTGTGTGCTGTGTGTGCTTTATGTATGCGTTGTGTGTACTGTATGTGCACACATGTGTATGTATGTGTTGTGTGGTGCATGGGGTGTGTGAGATGTGTGTTCATTTGTATGTGTATGTGTGTGATGTGTGTGTTTGCACACACATTCCTGCACATACATGTGCACTGTGTTGAATGCTCTCTGATCTGAAACCCAGAAAGCCTCTTGCCCACATCCACTTAAAGCAGTGAAATTTTTACAGAAAGTATTTAAACAGAATAAGAAAACAGTAGAAATCAAAGGCAGGAGCAGAAAGCAGCATTGCCCTCCTGTGATCCTGGAGAAGGGATGGCGTTGGGTGGCTCTGGAATTACAGTTTTCAGGATCATGTCTTTATTCCTGATCTGTCTTCACCCTTTAATCTTGTCTACACAGCATCCTGAGCAATGACTCACCAACAGGACACTTTAAGATATTAAAATACATTTAAATTTTGAGTGGTTTAACTCTGAATCCAATTCTCTGTCCCTTCCTGTGTTGTGAATTGAATTGAGTTCTACCACCCCAGAGACTCATGTCCTCTTCCAAAACAGAAGCAAATGACAGTCACTTTATCACATAGTTTCTGTAGGGAGTTTAAGGATATCCTGAAGTCTGAGATTGGGCAGCTCCATTGTTTCTGTTCTTCTCACATATTGCTTAAAATCAGACAGTCCGGGTAGAGGTGCCACATGGTGAGCAAGTGTGTGAATCCCTTTCTCTGATCTCATCCTTGTTTTCATATTAAATTTTTCCTAAAACTTGTTCCAAAATCGTGAATCAAAATGGATGCTTTGAACTGAAACTACTGAGGTTATTTTGTTAATTTTCAAAAGCATCTTATCCATAATTGTTTGGGGAGAGTTACTCCCAAGTACATTGCACAGGTAACTGAAAAGTTCCACTCCCATAGCAAAGCTCGAAGAACAGAGCAATAGTTTGCCTGTTAGTCTAGGGGATTGTCTCCACCTCTTCCATGTGAATTTGTTTGTGTTGGTTGATAGGTAAGAATCAAGCACAGTAGGCTGAACAGCAGGCATGGGGGGAGATCTTGACATCCCAATCCTTAGAACCCCAAACATGAGTGCTACTTTATATGACAAAAAACCTCACTGTTGGGTGTGATTTAGATTCTTGGGATATTATCTTGGATTATTCTGCTGGGGTAAAGATCTTAAGGATCCATGAAGTCACATATATTTTTATAACACAAAGACAGCTGGAGATTTGATTCCGAACAGAGATGATGTGAAGATTGAATGAGGGATGAGTTTCAAGACATTGGCCTTGAAGATGGTGAAGGTGCACTCTAAGGAATGCTGGCAGCTACCAGTATCTGGAAGCAGCAAGAAATGAATTATCTTCTGTCTACCTTGAAGGAAATCTGGCCGTATGAGTGCCTTGGTTTGGGCTGTAATAGTCATTTTTTAGACATATGACTTTCAGAATGGTAAAGGAATAAGTTTCTGTTGTACACTACCGGCAACATGTAATTTGTTATAGCGGCAATTGAAAAGGATATCTATCACAAGACATGCCACAAATACTGAGGCCTGTCATTAGACAAATGAACCTACAGAGTGTTTAAATTTTCTATTTCTGCAAGTGAATATTTCTGTAAGTGAAGAATCACACAGCTACATGTCTTAATTCAATACTGATAAGCAAAAAATTTAGGAAAAAGAAAAATAATTTGTTGACTTAAGGGATACAGATTTTTTTTAATTTAATTTTTATTGATGCTTTGTGCATTTCATACATCATTTTCCAATTCAGATCAGGCATATTTCCCTTTCCCTTCCCCCCCACCCCATCCCAGATCATGCATTCTGCCATAACTGTCCTGCATCTTTCTCTCAGTTTTTTTTTCATTTTTTAGCTATATAAGTGATAGATATTTTTAGCTATATAAGTGATAATCCATGAGTACAAGCATCCTTCGTGCAAAACCAATCTGCAGGCTGTTGTGCCCAAACCCCCACAGCCCCACCATCCAGTGGGGGGTGACAGGTTGTTTGTTCAATCAAGTTGATCAAATGAGTGTCCACACTACATTGCTGTAGTTTCACCATTCACCCCAATCGCAGCCTTTACATTCTACCACGCCCCCTCTTCCGCAGATTGTTCCCTAGGCTTAGAAAAGGTGGATGAGAAGTAAAACAGTCCACTCTCTCTGGAGCTGTTGACTTGGACTCTGGTCAATTCTGGCTGTTTTCTTTCATGGGCTGACAGTTTGTCCAGGAGTAACCTTTCGATCCTACTAATGAAGCACAAGCAATTAGATATATAGGTATTTAAGCAGCACTAATAGTTATGGTATACTTTGGCATAGACACATATGTTTGGATGATATGTTAATCCATGAATTACATTTTTCCCCCCTGTTAAATATGACAGGGTCTTACTGTGGCTTATAACATCCCCTAACCTGTAGAGGACGTAAGCTTGTGGCATCAGCCATGGGTTATTCCTCCAAGGAGGGAGCCAATAGCCAAATAGATTTGGGATATACAGGCACATGGCTGCCTCTGCTGCACAGTATTTCCAGGCAGGTGAGGTGTAGCTGGTGCTGACGGTGGAGTCTGGCTTGACTCAGGGAGACCCGTATTTGCTTTATTGGTTTAGTGGCCTTTGGTAACACTCTCTTTTTTAAAGTAGGCATGCTACTTCCCCCAAAGGGATGCCTTTGGCCTTTTTGAGACAGATTCTCCCTGTAGCCCCAACTGGCCTAGAAATCACTGTATAGACCAGGTTGACCTTGATCTAACAGAGATCTACCTGCTTCTGCCTCTCGAGTGGTGGGATTAAAGGTGTACAGCACTATACCTGGCTTGAAATTTGCTTATTAATTGATCCTTCCTTCTTACTGCTGACCTGGATGTTCTTACTGCTGACCTGGATGTTCTTACTGCTGACCTGGATGTTCTTTCCCAGGAAGGAATGAAGCATCAGGCAGAGTACAAATGGCTTCTCTTAGACCAGGATTTGGCCGTTGTGTTTCTACTTGGAGCTGCTTGCCATGTCCTTAATAGGGGCAGTCATAAGAGATGAAGGCTCCTGTTAGAGTATCAGACAATTCCAATAAGGAAAGTGCCACAGACTTCTGACCTATGGAACTCAAGAAACGAAAGCAGTGGTCTAACTTTAAAAAGCAAAATTCACATTCCTTCATGGAAACTTTTGTCCATGATAGCTGTTGATTTTAAGCTAGGTTCCCTCATCAGTGAACTTCTAAAACAGTTTTACAGGGATGTATTATTTTGACCTTCAGTCTTAGAGATTGCAGGCAACACCACACTTGGGGATTAAAACCTCTGTTATCCCACTTGCAATTATGTATGTTCTTACTTTGTTTCTACAGGATGCAGGACTGTTGACCTTCTCTCCAACCTCATTCCAACGCCCTGTGTCTTCTTTTATTCTTGGTCCCCTCAAAGTCATCTAGCTTTGAAATTTGCTGGACTCAAAGTCTTTACTTTCTTGACTTCTTGGAGAAAGAATATGATCTGGTTTCTGCAATAAACCCAGCAGTACATTTTACCATCTTTTCTGAGAAGAATTCTACTGGAGTGGCCTGAAGGCTCTCAACACCCAGATCAGTGGTTCAATCTGCCAACTATCCCCTTCAGCTTCCTTTGGGCAGATCTGGTGCTGCTGGATAAGAATGAAACAGAAAGAAAAACTCAGCTTTGATCCCAGGGTCACCCACCTAAGTTCTGATCCCAAGCCAACCTGGGAGGTCGTGGGGGAAGTTCACAGTTCCCCTCTGAGCCACTGGTGGGCAGGTGAAATGACTTCATTGTTCCATAGGTTCTAGGACATGTTCTTCTCAAGAGTTAGCCTCTTTCACAAGTCATCTCACTTTAGATTGCTGTTACCCTGGATTGAATATCAACTTCCTCTCTAAAAGATCTGAGTTTCCTTCCTTCAGTCCTTTGGACCTATTTTACAATAAATTCTCTGCTTGAGGGTTTCATGCCCAGGCTGTTAGAATCAGTTCAGACACACATCTGCACAGTGGTTCATGTACTAAGGAGGATTTCAATCTCTACCTCACCCAGCACCAGGGTTGTCATCTATTCTTTACCTTCTCGGCTCAGTAGAAACATTTACTCTGATGCAGAAGTGGAGCACTTTGGTCTTCGTCTGTACAAGGGGATATTCACCTCTCTTGATAGGACATTGAAAAACGGCTTAAGGTGTGTTCAAAGACAACTGGAGCATGGTCCTTTAGAATGCCTTTGAAGATTCTCTACCAGGTAAGCTCAATTTAATTCCTTTAGAGTGCCTAACTTTTTCCTTCACTGTGGCACAGTGTGTCTGTGGTAGACAGCCCTCTCTTCCCTACCCTGGCATCTTATTAGACTTTCTCTTAACAGAGAAAAAGCTGGACTGAAAAAGGCTGCATGTTGGTATTTACTTTTCATGCTTCTCTCAGCGTGGGGTGAGGCCCCCATGACAGGGTCACCAAGCAAGTGCAGTCTTCATTAAACTTTATTAAAGCACATGGGATGAGTTCTTACTCCAATCAATGCTCCCTTTACCAGATCACATTGTTTTGGTCTTGACTCACCTCATTGTCAGGCTGGTAAGAATACACAACTATTCATTCACCATTTTCTTCCTGGTTTCTGTTTCTCTTCTACCACTATACACTACTCCCAAATTCATCAGTATAACTTCTTTTAGCTCAGCTAGTGAACTATGAAGCTCTTCTCTTGTTCTGGATACAGCAGGTTGACTTTCTGAACTTTTTCTATTAGACTGCCTCTCATTTCTTACATCATCAAGTCCAGCACATCCTGAACTTAGGGATGTTCTGCCTTGCCTTTGGACACTCAGGCTGTATAGCAAAATGCTATGCTAGGTAGCTGATCATAAACAGAATGATAAGAAATAGAATGTGTTTCTTATGGTTATTGAGGATGAGGAGACCAGACACCTTCAGTGTCAGTGTCTTACGAGGGTCTATTTGTGTTTTATGAGGGTCTGTCTATCTTCACATGCTAAAAGGGCCAAGGTAGCCATCTATCCCTTCTTTTAAAGGGCATTGATTTCACATATACACTTTGCCCTCATGACCTCAAATAGCCCCTATGTGTTTTTAAATTTTTATTTATTTAACTTTTTTGGTCTTTTTTGAGACAGTGTCTCCCTTTAGTCCCAGCTGGCCTGGAGCTTGCTGTGTAGACCAGGCTGGCCTTGAATTCACAGAGGTCTGCCCACCTCAGCCTCCTAAGGGCATGCACCACCACACCTGGCTTATTTAACTTTTAAAAATAGAATTTTCATTATTTTCCTATGCTATAATTTGATGGTAGGTATTTAGAGCCCTCCCCTATCTGACCACTCCCCACTGCCCACTGCCCAGTTTAATGCACTCTCAAAGACACACTGCCTTTCCCTCTCTCAGCAGCCACCGAGTGCCAAAAGTTCCCTAGGTTGGGTTGTGATTTCTTACCTGCTTCCTAGGTCTAGACTAGGATTTTTGTCTGCTTTGAGCTTGCATAGTAAGACTTGTGCACGCTGTCACCATTGCTGAGCGCATTTGAATAACTGACCAGCTGCTTGTATGACTCTGTTTCCCTGTGTTCCTTCACTCTCTCTGGTTCTGAACATCTTTTTATCCCTTCTTCCACAATGATCTCTGAGCCTTGGGAGGCAGAAGTTTGAAATAGGTGTCCTTATATATATTTTTTTATGTGAATGATTGTTTTGCTTGCACATAAGTGCACCTGTGTCACACAATGCCCATGGAGGCCAGAAGAGGGCGTCAGATACCCTGACACTAGAGTAATGGATGGTTGTTAGCTACCATGTGTGGGTTCTGGGAATAAAATCTTGGTCCTCTGAAAGAGCAGCCAGTGCTCTTAACAGCTAAGCCATCTCTCCAGCCCCCAAACCCTATGTCACCTGGCCCCGTCTCCAGATATGATCCATTGCCTTGGGAGGTTAGGATTTCAGCCTTGGGAGGTTAGGATTTCATAGTATGAATTTTAGAGGGTACAGACACATTTTGTCCATGACTCTCCCAAATTAACTTCCTTCACATATCTAAAATGCCTTAATTCCTTTCCAAAAGCCCCAAAGTCTTAACTTCTTTCAGTATTCACTCAAAACTTTAAAGGCCAGTCTCACCTAAATATCATCTAAATTGGGTTTAAAACACTTCAAGGTATGATTCATTGTTAAACAAATTGTTCACCAGGTCCTCTCAAACTATGCAGTCAAACATGTGTTTGCAAAATATAATAGTGGGATGTGCATAGGGTAGACATTCCCATTCAGAAGGAGGAAACAGGAAAGAAAGGAGAAATCACATTGTTTTCCAAGCATGTCCAAAACCCAAAGGGCAAATAGCATCAAATCTTAAGCACACAGAATAGTGGCTTTTGACTTGACATTCCACAGTGGCGTGGAGTTTGGGCCTCCAGTTCTCAGATGGTGCTGCTTCTATTGCTTTGCTGCTGCTCATTAGATAGTTTCATGCTTGAGGTTCTCATGCATTAGAATGGGGAGGTGGTAAGTATTGGTCTAAAGTCTCAGAGCTGACCCCACTCTTATGGCTCTGTTGAGTAGTGCCACATCAATGAGTCTGGCAGTCTACCATTAAGGTAGCCTCCTGAGTAGGTTGTGTTCCCAACGTTCTTGGTGACTCTGTCCTTTATAATATAGGTGGAATTATCCATGATCCATGGCTTATGTACTCTGTAGATGGCTCTGCATGGTTGCCACTGATGTTTATCATTTGTCCCTCAGAGGAACGGTCACCTTGTTTCACGCTGTCCCTAGTTCTGACAGGGCTCACCAGGCCAGGATGGGAGAAGTGAAGCCTTATAGTCATGTTGTTTCTAAGGCCCACACATTTTCAGATCATTGTGAGAGGAGAAGCCTGTGAGATTTCCCCCAAATGTTTTGGGGTTTATTCTTCCATTGTTTTGGTAGTAGTGTTTGGCTTTGGCTATTTGTGTCAGTTTTCTTATTGAAATGTTGCTTGGCTATGTACGTAGTTCTCTTTCTCAACATCTTTTTTTCCTTCTTTACAGTATGTCTGAGCCAAGACTTAAAATTCTGCTTCCTTCTTAAGATTAATTATTTAGTTGCGTGCACATGCGTGCATATGTGTGTGTGTGTGTGTGTGTGTGTGTGTGTGTCTACAGAGGCCAGAAGAGCGCATTCAATCCCCTGGAGCTGGAGTTCCAGGTGGCTGTGAGATGCCTCTCACTAGGGGTTAACAACTGAATTCAGGTT
The DNA here is from genome assembly GCA_009823505.1 of Rhizomys pruinosus. Taxonomy (NCBI): domain Eukaryota; kingdom Metazoa; phylum Chordata; class Mammalia; order Rodentia; family Spalacidae; genus Rhizomys; species Rhizomys pruinosus. The sequence continues at coordinate 378,084 of VZQC01012694.1, read as the reverse complement.
CTCTGCAAGAGGAATGAGCACTTTCAACTACTGAGATATCTCTCTCTCTTGCCTTTTTGCTTCCTTTTGAGTAAAAGTTCCGTCCTTAAATATTTTTCTTTTTTCTCATTTCATCATCAGCTTTCAAAAGAACCCAAGTTGCTCTTTCAATACTTTGGTTGGATATTTTCCTCAGTTAAGTATACACCATCATCATTCATAAATTCTATCTTCCACACAGCACTAGGATATGGAAATAATTCAGCCAAGTTCTTTGCTACTTGATAGGAAGGATTGCCTTTCTTCTCATTGTCTATGTTCCTCAGTTCTTTGTGAGGCCTCATAAGATGCCTTCCATCATTCATATTTCTTCATCATTCTGCTCACAACCACTTGGGCAGTTGTTAAGAAAATTGAAGATTGCTTTGCAGTTCTCCTATTCTTCTGAGCCTTCATCAGAATCACCTTCAGCAGTTCATTTATAGTAATATGATTTTTTTGCATGCAGTTCAAAAGCCCTTTCTGTTTGTAAAGCTCAGTTCTAAATCCGTGTCCATATTTTAAAGTGTATGTGTAGCAAGACCTCCATTTCTTGGTACCAATTTGACTTTAGTCTGTTTGAGCTGCTATTGTAACAAACTACCATATACTGAGTAGTTTATAAATGACAGAGAATTCCCTTCCTTCCTCCCTTCCTTCCTTCCTTCCTTCCTTCCTTCCTTCCTTCCTTCCTTCCTTCCTTCCTTCCTTCCTTCCTTCCTTCCTTCCTTCCTCCCTTCTCTCTCTCTCTTTCTTTCTCTCACCTCTCCCCTTTCCTCCTTTCCCCTTCCCTTTCTTCCCCTCCCCTCCCCTTCCCTTCCCCTCTTTTCTTCCTCTCTTCTTTTGGCCTGCCTGCCTGCCTGCTCACCTGCTGAGCCTTGCCAATGTGGGGCCAGTGTTCTCCCTCTGAACTACAATCTCAAGTCCTAGAAAATTGTTTCCCATGTTTCTTGAGGATATGAGGTCCAAGATCAAGGTCGAGTCTGTCTACTGTCTGATGCAGCCTCATTTCCTCCTAGATGCTGGCTTCTCATTGTGTTCTCACATGCTTAAAGGAGCAAGAAATTCTCTGGAATATTTTTATGAGTGTCTAAATCCCAGCTTTGGAGTCTTCTCCCTTCTGACTTATCACTTCCTTGAAGGCTCTATCGCTGAATGTTACCACTTTTCGGGTTAAGATTTCAGCTTTGGAATTTTCTAGGACTCAGCCTGCTGGGAGCACGTGGGCTCGTAACACTTGACTTCTTTGGCCTTTGCTCTCCTGCTCTGGCTTCTACTGCTCTAAACCTGTTTGCTCCTTAAGCATTGGTCTCTTCTGATTTTTCTGTAAGTCCCTTTCTGTTGTGACTCTGTACACCTTCTCTATTTCCACCTTAGCTTCAGTTGTAGTTGAAAGGCTTGTGATTCTCTGGGCTTTTTCTCTAGTCCAGTTCTGCTGAGCTCTAAGCATGCACTCACCTGCCTTCAGACACCATCCATCCTTAACCTGATTCTTAACAAGTTTAAAAAGTAGCTCATCAATGTTCTCACAAATATGCATCTCTCTTGTACTCCCAGCCTTTGTTGGGGCATCATGTTTCAGCCCTGGGCCGCTCCTCCAAGCCTAGATACCATTTTTAATGCACAAATTATGAGTTTTATAAGCTACTTATTAGCTTTTATCAGTAAATCTCATTTTCTTCATTTAATAATGCTTATGTCAAAGACACAAGAGAACTTTATGTAGAAGTATGCATCAGATAGTACAATAAGTGATATATAGCAAACAATGTTATCTCTTTTTACAGTCGATTCCTTCCTTTCTAGCAATTCCATACCCATGTCCAATCAGTCACCAAGTATTCTTCTGTCTATATCTTGATTCATATATGCCATAAATGCTTTTCTGATTTACCCATTCTCAACTTTCAATACCTTTACTCTTTTCTTAGGCAAATTATTTCAGCTGATTTCTTGGCCTTCCACTTTTTTCGCTGTCAATCATTACTCTCCCCCCCCCAGTTACATAGAACCATCTTGAATGATACATCTGATTATATATGCCCTCTCCCTGGAAACCGTCACAACATTTCACTGTCCTAGATGTGGCATTCAACTGTTCTTACAGGGTTGCTGTGAGCTGGTGTCTGCTCACCTCTCCTTAATCACCTCAGGCCCATTCATGTCTTAACAGCAATGATAGGCATCTGACAATCGCTTTCTTGCTTTGTGGCCTTTGCATTAGTTTCCGCATAGAATCCTTGTCTTTTCTTGGCTAACTGTGACACATCTTTCAGACTGTGGCTCCCAAATCTGGATTACCTTTTCTTCCTTGTGCACTTTCCCCTTCCTGTTTTTTTTTTTTTTAATTCATTGGCATGTTCACATCCATTTTCATGATGGAATGGTACTCAGTTGTCTATATTTGCTACCGTCTCTTTCTCCATTCATCTACTGATGAACACTTAGGCTAGTAATGATTCAATGGACCTAGCAATAATTTTTTGAAACAATCTGAAATCATAGGCAACAAAGATGAAGATAAACAAGTGGGATTATATCAAACTAAAAAGCTTCTGTACAACCACAGTAGAGAAAACAATGAAGAATATGAAAAGCAATTCACAGAGCAGAGGTCCAGTGTTGCTCTCCAAATCCATAAGACAATCATGTAAATGAAGCAAGACTAAGAAACAAATCACCTTGCGTGAAAATGATCCCACGACCAAAACAGATATTTTGTCAAAAAATATATCTAGAAGGTCATAACCATTGTGAAAAAGTTCTCAACATCATGACTCATTAGGGAGATACACATCAAAACTACAGTGAGCTGTTACCCCACACCTGTTGGGATGGCTCTGCTCAAATGCTGTTGAGGATGTGACAGAAAAGGAAATTGTGGATGGGAATGTGAAATGGTAGAGCAATTAAACTGAAAATAGAACTACCATGGGACTGAGTAAACCTTACTTCTGGGTATGAAACCCAAGGAAACAAAATTGGCATCTCGAAGAAACATCCGGTCTACTTCTGTAGCACCAAGAGCTGTACTTACCCCTGCACAGTATATGGAGGGGTAAATCCCTATTTCCATTCTTCTGGGGCTAATATGTGTGATGCTTTTCTCGTTTTTTTGGGTCAGGGTATTCTGCAGTAACAGAAAAGTAACTAATACAGCAAGCTTAGTCAAATTAGCAGACCTAGTTAGATGGGACTTTCAGATAAATGGTGCATAATTTTCAGTCTAAGCATGTCCCTTGAAACCTTATCTCCTATAGACTATTCTCACTTGAGACACTGATCCCCATTGGTCTCCAACACCTAGACATTGCCCAACTCATGGTGCACATATCACTTACTCTTCAGTGAATGCACATATCATGTAATGAAGTCCACATGTACATTTGTGTTTGTAATCTACGTGCTGACATGTTCTTGGACTACCATCTTGAAAATACTCTGTTTATAAAACATACTCATTTAGTTTCATTATTTATACCTCATGTGCATTTAAAGCAAACAGCAATGTTAGGAATGGGCTGCTTCCACCACAATTCACCTTTCCATAATGTTTTTTTTTGTAAAGCCCAAGTTTAGAAACTTCATTGCTAGAATAAAGCACAAACTTCAACCACGACATTCATCTTCAAATGAAACATACACAAAATTGTAAGTTGTATGATTCAACTACCTTTTTGATCAGTTTGAAGGGCTTTTGTTCTTTGTAGCATAAGTGTTTTCTACTGCCTCGGAAAGATATAATCTAATCTCCAAGGCTTATTTTCCCAAAGGATCATTAGATGTAGAAAAGAGTAAGGGTTGTCTTTTTATTAATTTGGGATCCAATTTCATTTGAGAATTGATATGTTGATGTCATCTCCTAGGAACCTTTTCAAAATAAAAGTAAAACTAAGGGAAAATTCACAGACATTATTTAGTGAACATGCAGGGTTCTAGTGGCCAAATGGAAGAGGTTTCTTTGTGCAGATGGAATGGAAGAGAAGGAAAGAAGTTTCAAGATGAACTCCTATTGCTCTGAATCACTGCATGACATCAATCTAGAGAGAGATGTTCTCAGCCCTCTTGTAAAATTTGTGAAAAGAAAAATGCCATACCACCTGAGCTCCATGCAGCTACTTTCTGCTTTAATTGTGCTTGTTCAGTGATCTAGTTTATCAAACAAGACACTGCATTGCTTTTAAACTTGGAACAAAACACTGCACTATGTTTTCCAATACACTGTTCCCAAGGCAAGTGACCTTAGGGTCAAGACCTTCACTGCTTGCAAGTGAAACAAAACACAAACCTTCCACCCCTTTTAAAATTCTTTTCTACTGTTTGGGGTTAACAATAATAATAACAGTTTTTAGCCTTTTGGGTGGCTGTGTAATTTATTCAAGTCTGAGACAAAAAGAAAATTCTACAAGAAGAGTGTGCCTGTCTATGCTTCCCGGGGGATTAAACACATTAAAATCAAGAGGCATTCTCCTTGCAGGATTTAATTGAACTATTTCTCAGTAGCTGGTATTTAGTTTGCGTTATTTATATTTAATGTAGCTGTAAGTAGGAACACTGTGAATTGGGTCTCTGGGCTAATCATGCTGATGTGTTTTGGATGAAACGCTGGGACTTTGCCTGGGATAGTTCTTCTCTTGGGGCGGGATGGGGTTATTGGGTTTCTAAGGTTTGAGGGTGGGTTCCTGTTAACCTATGCTCCTTCAGATAAGGTAAAGAAAACTGCACCTGGAGGGAACTAGAAAGGTCAAGAGCCGGTGTGAGGAGAGAATACAGTGAAATCCTGCATGAGGCCAAGGCTGCTCTGGGCGGGAGGTGGCGAGGTTTTCAACCCAGGTTCGTGGAGATGGAGGGAGGAGAAGATGGGGTGGCTAGAACAGCCCACAATTACGGGAATCAGCTTTTGTCCTCCTTCTCCCCTCTAGTCCTTCGTCTTCCTTTCTTCCTTTCCTGCTTTGCAAAGCTGCCATTTATAGTTACCTATTTCCGTGACATGGAGTAGATGATGTATTATGATAGTACTACTGACCCCAGGAAGGGAAAATCTATGGTGGAGAGGAAATGGAGAACAGTGTACATAGTTTTGGGGTCATCAACTCAGATACACTTAAAAAAAGAAACATATTTCCCACTCTTTGATTGAATTCTCTAAACTAGTGAAATTTATACCATTCTATAAAATTGTGAAAATTGACCCCTGGGCATCTTTATTCCCACACAACTCAGTTAAATCCCCTGAGATTATATACTGGGAGATAGACTCAGACTCTATACTCTATGCTGTTTCTTGTTTAAAAGGACAACATTGAACACTTCTGAGGCTTTATGTGTTTTTGCTCAGGGTCCAGAGTCTGAGATCAGCAGAAACTCTGCCTCTCTGAAAACCAGCTGAGTCATCATCTGATGATAATTTATTCTGACAAAGCCTTAGTTTTCTCATCTATAAGTGGAATAACAATACTACCTACTAAATCGGAGTATTGAGATGATTGAGAACAAGCGAGGTAATGTAAGTAAAGCCCTTAGTATGATGTCTATTCTTAATGCACAAGGTATATTAAAGCTATATGTAGTGAGCAACAAGGCTAACTTCACAATTGACTATCCATGCTAACTTCTCAACATTAGGGAAGCTGGCAGTGGAGCTTGAAAGTCACATAGTCTTTCAAGCTTCCCTAACCTGTCCGTCATAGTCTCTTTTAACTTAGTCTTGTACCTGCCCTGTTCTTTGCCTGAGTCTGGACAAAAGGAATTGAAATACTTCCTGAGCGATTTCTATTGTTTAGTGATGGTGTTTTTAATTGTTTCTCTCTCCTTTCTGCAGGTCCAAGTTCATTACTTCCTTCATGATCCAGGTCAGTGTCTATCTTCCCTGCAGAGCTGTGACCTTCATCATCTTTCTTTCACAGAAATTCTGTAGGGCTAAGACTATGTTTCACAAACTTGATTCCAAGTATTGCTCTATCACTTTCCTTTAGTAGCATTAGGTAGGTAAGCTCTATTTCTTCAAATAGATGTTTGTTTCCTATGGATCAGAACTTGTGTTCTTTGATTCCCTGTAGCATCAACTTAGTTCTGAGAATTCAGGAAGGATTGAATACAGTTTTGGTCACTAGTTGATTTATTGGAAGTTCAGAATGTCAAGGAACCCTGTTGAGACAAGTGAGTAATTTTGAAACTAAGGAAGAAGAAGAAATTCATTGGAGACACAGGGTTGAAGGTAGAGAATGAAGACTTTGACAGAAGTCAGAGGAGCCATGTTTGGTGGTATGAAGCCAGAAGGAAAGTTGAGTGCTGGGCTATGGTTATAGTCACTGGACTGATGGACACTCAGCCCCATGTGAAGGAGACCACGGACTCTTTAGGAAAGAGTGTTGAAGCCAGGGCTCCACCACTCACTGGCTATGAGCTCTTGTAGGAGCCACCGACCCTCTCTGACCCACATGTCTTCGATATGAAATGAGAAGCTTGTATCACATAACAGCTAATGGCCCACTTGACTCTAAAATTGTGTTTCTTGCCAGACCATTTGCTGCATGCCTATGGAGCACGCGTGTGAATGGCATTCCTACCTGGGAAGCTGAGTTAGGAGGATCACAAGTTCAAGGCCAGTTTGGGCTACAAAGTGAGCTCAATGCCAGCCTGGACAATTCTGTGAGAACCCGTGACAGAATAAAAAGCAAAAACATTTGGGATTGTAGCTCAGTGGCAAAACACTTGCTTAGTATGCACAAGGTTCAATCCCCAGTATTGAATTAAAAAAATAAAAATACTGTATTTAATATGAGAAATCAACAACATTAGACACCAAAAATGGAATGTCAGTCATTTGTTTCTTCTTCCCAATTGTGTACAATGTAGTGTGAAGCACTGGCCCTGCCTGGCCTGCCTCAAACCCCCTGTATGACATCCCTTACCCATCTAGCACATGCTGATGGAGGGTTCCATGGCAGGTATTTTGGCAGTGCTGGTAAGGCAGTGCTGGATGAAATGGGTGTGCCCTTGCCTCTTGAAACTCAGAATCTGGTTGTGAACATACAGGGACATATTGGAGGAGAGGAATCTGAGTTGGACTAGAATCTGGGAAGCCTTTGGAATGGAAATCATTTAAGGGAATGACTGTTAGAAGAAAAGAGCATATATACGAAGATCCTTTGGTGTGTTGAGGGGGATCGTAACATTAGAAAATAGGGCTTTGTAGTTGGAGCTCAAAGATTGAAAGGAGAAAGTGCCTTAGGAAGTGTGGAGGGGATAGGGTTCAGATTATGGCAGTCCTTCTAAGGTGACAAGAATGTAGGACTTCATCAAACTCAAAAGCTTTTGTACAGCCAAAGAAACAATCAAGGAAGTGAAGAGAAAACCCAGAGTGGAAGGAAACCTTCACCACTGATACATCTGACAGAGCATTAACATCCAGAATATATAAACTACTCAAAAAAAAAAAAACAAGAAAACAAATGATTCACTGAAAAGATAAAGAGCTGAACAGAGACTTCACCAGTAAGGAACTAAAGATGGCTGAGAAACATCTTAAAAAGTGTTCAACATCATTAAGAATTAAGGAAATGCAAATGAAAACCACTCTAAGGTATCATTTCACTCCAATAAGACTGGCTAAGATCAAGAAAACAAAAGACACCAAATGCTGGAGAGGTTGTAGGGAAAGGGGAACACTCATCCACTGCTGGTGGGAATGTAAACTCATACAACCACTGTGGAAAGCAGTGCGGAGAACCCTTAAAAGACTCAAAATGAGCCTACCACCTGACCCAGTCATACCGCTCCTGGGTATGTACCCACAAGACTCATCCTACCACAGTTATGTTTATTACAGCTCTCTTCACAATAGTGAAGAGCTGAAACCAACCCAAATGCCCCTCAACTGGCCATGGATAACAAAAATGTGGTACATCTACACAATGAAATTCTATGCAGCGGGAAAGAAAGAAGACATCATGAACTTTGCAGGTAAATGGATGGAACTTGAAGCCATTATGCTAAGTGAAGTAACACAGTTCCCAAAAAAACTAAACAGGGAATGGTTCCCCTCATTTGTGGATGCTAACACCAAATCCACAGTTGAAAGGCAAGCTGAGCAACATTATTGTAGGATGTATTTTTTGTAACGAGCAGGTACCATGTGGCCCTGCTAAGGGGAGGGGAACACAGTACCTGCCTGCAGCCACTGTAGGGAATTGGCCTCTAGGCGCAGAGACCAGTCGGCTACATCTGTAGCCTGGCCTGAGAGGTCCCTCCAACTCAGGCCTTTAGCCTGGGACATTTTCCACTCTTGGCCATGATTTCCCACCTGGCCAGAGCCTGCTGACCCCTGGACAGGAATGTCAGGCTGATGGCTGATGGCCTGTCTTCAGCCTATGTCCACTCACAATTCACTTCACCACACCAGCTATCCAGGTTGGTGGTCCGCATAGGGACCTCTTTCCAACTCACTGGCCACCTGAACGAAATGCTGCTTTGGCCTATATGCACGCAAAAATAAAGATAATGGCCGGGAATTCTGTTATGATGGTAATGGAGAATTCGATTTATTACCCACTACAGTCTGCTTTTATAAGCCAAATGACATCAGCTCCCAGAGCCAATCACAGGCTCCCAACTCTGTGCCACTGCACACCATTGCCCCACCCAGCACCACACACCTAGGCCACATTGTCTGTTCCTCCTTGGGGCAGGGTCAGAGAAATCCCCTGACTCCCATCCAAGTGGTGCCCTGAGGGGTGCTAGCTGAGAACTAGCCCACAGTTCAAACTGGATCTTCCTACACATTATTGTTATATTTTTTTCTGTCTGAAAGCAACTGTGCTGTTATAATGTGAATCTCCTAATGGACCCTAGAATTAACTTAGCACTTATTTTCATACATGGAAATTAATGTATATGGGTGGAAAGTATGTATTCATAATTTAGAGTAATATAAAATTAAAGGGAAAAATGTAAATTCCTTTTTTTCACATAAATTTATTTATTTATTTATTTTTAACAAATCTAGACCCGTGTTCCCGCCCATTCCCCCACCCCACCAGAGCTCATGCATTCTGCCAAACATGCTTTTCATCTCTTAGTCTTTCTCAATATTTTCCATGGGGAAGTTGACTGTTTTGAGCAGAAGTTCACTGTTTCAGTCAGTTCTTTGATGCAGTCTTTTCTGTTGTTGTTGTTGTTGTTGTCGTTGTTGTTGTTGTTGTTGTTGTTTCCAAAATGCATTACGCCCAACTGCTTTGTACAAAAGCTCAGGGGGCCCTACACAAGAAATACTTACAACTGGGTAATTGGCACTAGCATCCACAGATGAGGGATACCATTCATCGTTTGTTTTTCTGGGACTGTGTTACTTCACTCAGCATGATGTCCTCTAGCTCCAGCCATTTTCCTGCAAAGCTCGTGATGTCGTCTTTCTTTACTGCTGCATAGAACTCCATTGTGTAGATGTACCACATTTTCTCTATCCACTCGTCAGTTGAGGGGCATTTAGGTTGGTTCCAGCTCCTTGCTATTGTGAAGAGAGCTGCAATAAACATGGCCGTGCATGTATCTCTGTGGTGGCGTAAGTCTTGAGGGTACATGCCCAGGAGTGGTATGGCTGGGTCGGGTGGCAAGTTCATTCCAAGTCTTCCAAGGGTTCTCCACACTGCTTTCCATAGTGGCTGTACGAGTTTACATTCCCACCAGCAGTGGATGAGTGTTCCCCTTTCCCCACAACCTCTCCAGCACTTGGTATCATTTGTTTTCTTGATCCTAGCCAGTCTTATTGGAGTAAGATGATATCTTAAAGTGGTTTTCATTTGCATTTCCTTAATGATTAGTGATGTTGAGCAGTTCTTGAGGTGTTTCTCAGACATCTCTAATTCCTCGCTTGTGAAGTCTCTGTTCAGTTCTTTGCTCCATCTATTGAGTGGGTCATTTGTTTTCTTTTTTCTTTGTTTTTTGAGTAGTTTATATATTCTGGAAATCAATGCTTTGTCAGATGTATCTGCAGTGAAGGTTTCCTCCCACTCTGTGGGATTTCTCTTCACTTCCTTGATTGTTTCTTTTGATGTACAGAAGCTTTTGAGTTTGATGAGGTCCCATTTGTCAATTGTCGACCTTGATTCTTGTGCAGCTGCTGTCTGATTTAGGAAGTCTTTTCCTATGCCTATGTCTTGTAGTCTGCTGCATGTAAATTCCTAAACATATTTTGGAGTTAACATACTGTTTATTCCTGGAGGACATAATTCTGGTACATATATGACATTTTATAGGGATATTTTGGAGCAATATAAATGGGAGGGAACAACAACAACATAAGGACTGGGTCAAAGAACAGATTGACAGAGTTAAATTCTGCCCAAAGAAATAAACCTCTACAGAGAAAAACTTTAAAAAGTCTGAAAGATATGGGACATATAAGGCAGAATGCATGAACTGGAGTGGGGTGGGGGGAAGGGAAAGGGGAATATGTCTAAATTGAACTGAAAAATGATGTATGAAATACATAAAACATCAGTAAAAGTATTATATTAAAAAAGAAAGAAAGAAAATATTTTTAAAAATATAAAATAAAGTGCTGGAGAAGTAAAAAAAAAATCTAGAAGTTTCTATTTTTTTCCAAGCCTCAGTTTTCTCACCTGTAAAATGGACATAATAATATAAAAACTAAATGGGATACAGTATATAAGCAGTTCCTGTCAGTAAAACTTTAATCTCCATAAATAAAAATAAACTATTTCATTATGCTACTTTGCCTTATGGTCTCTGTGATCTTAAGCTTCCTTTCTTTTCTTTCTTCTCTGTGACTCTCAGTTTCTCCTGTGATCTGGAAGGTTGGTATTCTATCTTTATTTCCAGTGGCTGTCTTTGAGTTTTATTTTAAAGCTTTGCTTATTCTATATTTATCCAATTATCAAAGTCAAGAATGACATTCTGTGACCTTCCTCCATCATAAAATAAGTGGTCTGGGTTAAGGGGTAAAGAAAGTCTAAATCCCGGGTCTTCTCTGGTTAGCTGACTTGTTACATGCATACATTTTCTGAGTTTTCAAACAGGTAGATTATTCACACCATTGCAAGATAAGGTTTAAGTGAGGGACCTCCTTCAAGATATGCAGGTTAAAGTGGAGCCAATTCTTTCAGACTCCATACCTTTTATTTGGTTCTTTTCTTCACTACTGAATGTCTCTTGAGTTACTTTTTAGATACTTCCAGGGATCAAAAAAAATCACTTTTTTGTAATATGAGCCCAATTCATCTTAAGTAGGCCTTTAAAAAAGCTTTCCCCTATATCTGCTTCATCTTCATACTGTCTCTCCTGAGGTCCATGCCCCACTTCCTAGAGGACAACACTAGTCAGTTTTGAAGAGTCAACCAAATATTTTCTTTTCTCATTATGTGCTTTGGTTCCAAGAAGTCCCATGGTGGATAATACACAGCTTTGGCCTGTAAGTAGGTTTTGGATGAAGTAATATGTGATAAGTAATATAAAAGATGATTAGACACCACTATAAAACTGCAAAGAATTATGGTGATAGTATATTGAGCAAACTATCAACTCAGGAAAGTTCAAAACAAAGAGAAGCACTGGGGTAGAGTTTACAGTGGGGGTTATCTTTACCCCAACTCTTGTATCATCTGAGATGATCTCATTTATAACTGAGAATTGGGATTCAAGTTGCATTATTAGAACTAAATGGTAATTCAATGGCAAAAGAAACTTCTGTGGGGGTCCTTGGATGTTTGATGTAAATGTAAAACAGATTCCACTAAAATAATAAATGTCAAATATAAAATCCATTGTTTCCAATTACTGCCACTTCACAGACTTTAACTACCTAATTTAGCCAAAGCATGAGGGGAAAATATTTTGCGCTTGAAAATGTAAATTAAAACATTTTCCAATGCAGCCACTATGGCATGTTATTGAGCTTGGCAGACCCCCACTCAGTCTCCCATGGTCCATTACCCTGGCTCAGTGCTGTGGAGCTTATCGGTGCTGCAAGACATACTTTGCTTCAGACTCTGCCTGTTTGATAAGGGTTATCACCTTGCTAGATGTAGGAAGCTCAGATGTGCCAACCTGGGGTTTTCACAAGAAAACCACAAGGAGAGAAGGGGTGTGCTGATGGGATTTATTGTTTCATTTTTCTTTTCTTTTCTCTTTATGAAAAAAGAAGACTTTGCAGACTTCCTGGCAGTCCAGGAATTCTTTTATGTGCTAGGATCCTTCTTATATTAGAATTTAGGCTCTTTACATGGTCCAGATCTGAGAACAGGTAAAGTTGACCCACCATACTGGAGGTTTATTTTGAAGACCTTGGACCCAGTCATCTGGGAGCACAGTGTGTTCTGCATGTCACTCTAATGTGTTAGGAGTCCTGTGTGACCACTGGCTTCTTCCTGTTCATGCCACTTCCCCTCTCCCTTAGAACGTACTAGAATTTTTCATTGTTTCTTCTTCCTCATAGCTGTCTACCCAGGCTGTGGACTTGACTTGGCCTCAAGAGGCTTGGAGCTCTATAATATGAGGTAAATAATGTGTTGTCTAGAGGTGTGTTAGTCATTTTATGTCTCCTATACAAGTACTAACTAGGCTGGACTCCGCTTAATTTTGGGGATCAGATGAGATTGGTGTGTTTGGGGTGGCATGGCTGTAGAGCAGTTTATAGCTGTATGATAGGTATCTGGGGAAAAATAAACAACAACCCTCCAAAAAACAAGACCCAAGCAACCAACCAAAGAAACAAGTGAAAACAACTTAAAGGAGGAAGAGTTCATTTTTTCTCATCATTTCTCAGGGTTCATTCAGTCCATAGCCAGCTGGTTGCATTGCTGAAACCTGAGGTAAGGCTGAGTAGCATGTCAGGGAGCTTAGCATTGAGCAAAAAGAAGTTTCCTCATGGGGGAGGTGAGAGAGAGAGAGAGAGAGAGAGAGAGAGAGAGAGAGAGAGAGAAAGAGAGAGAGAGAGAGAGAGAGAGAGATTGAGGAGAGAGTATATCTAGGACGTATTTTCAGTAACCCACTTGTCCTAATTGGACCCTACCTTCCATTGCTTCCTAATAATGTATTCAAATTCTGAATCCATTAATGACTTAGTCCATTTCTAAAGGCAAAATCCTCATGGTCCATTCACTTCCTCAAAGCCCACCTCTGTACATCATATTAGTGACCAGTACATGAACCACTTTGGGGGCCATTTCCTACCTACACTGTCACACTTGGGCTTGATACACAGGTATCTGCGTAGGTTTTCTTTCTTACTGGCAAGCGAGTTGACGTGGTCTTCTGGCTGGAGGCAAGCTTTTCTTCAGGGCCAGATAATGGAATGGCTCAGGAAAGCAATGACGTCATGGGGTCAGCATAGAACGACCCCTCAAGTGTGCGTGCCTACACTATATTGGCCTACTCCTACACAGGTATACAGAGGGCACTGCACCTCTTGTTTCTTTCCAAGAAACCCTGACTCCTTCATTCTGCTTCTAAGAAATGTTCATTTTCTAAGTCCAATCTTGTAGTTTGGATGGAAATTCATAGACTTTTATCATTCCCATTCATTTGGCCTTCAGGGATTGGTCTAGAATAAGCAATCTGTGTTAGGCCAATTCAAGTACTTTCTAGACTTTTAGAACTTGGGATGGGAGGAAGTGAGGTTCACTCACCCACAGTGTTGGTGGACCTATTTCCTGTTAGGTCGGGGAAGATTGCAAGAATTCAACATACTCAGAGAAAAGCAGAGATGAGCAATGAACACGAGCATTGGGTACTCCCGACATTGCGTCCTCTGAAGTCATGTGTTCCAGATCTCTCTGCAGTCCAGTAGATTCAAAGCTACCACTCTAACTAGAGTTAGCTCAAAGTGGAATGGTTTTCTCCTGCAGTCTATCTTATTAGCTATCGCTGTACAGTCAAATACCTCTAATCTTAGTGGCTTAAGACAATGAACATTTCTTATTTCATGTTTTCTGGGATCAAATTTAGGAGCAGCTTAAAGAGGTGGTCTTGACTTGGGATTTCCTGTAATAGTCCCTTAGGTGTTGGTTGGAACTATAGCCTTTTGAAGGCTTGACTGAGGATCTAACTCCATGGTGGCTTATTTATGAGGGGATAAAGTGGATTGGGTGTTGGCGAGTGTTTTCAGTCCTTCCTGTGGTATGGTGGATGGCTTCCCTTAGGTTCAGTGATCCAAGAGACCAAAGGCAAAGATGAAAATGTTTCTTGTGATCTAACCTTGAAATGACACATTATCATACCTTCAGTATTCTATTGTTTATACAGATCAGCCTTAATTCACAAGGATATGCTTATAAAATGATGGAGACTCTTGGAGGCCATCTTGGAGGCTGACTGTAAAGGCTCCAGACTGGTAGACTGTAGAGAGAGATTTCCCTACCTTGAGGTTGGGCTCTACATCATATGGGGATTTCGATCACTATGATAATCAGCATCTGTTTCCAAGCTAACTGCCATTATTAATAACTCGCTTATCCTTTTGGATTTTAAATTCACATAAAGCATTTCTCTCTTTTGCCACCTACATAATATATGAGTGGTTCATGAATAGAGAAGTTCTCTTTTTACCTACATAAATCTTTTATTGGTTAAAGTTCCTTACTAAGTGTGTGTAGAGAGGGTGAGGAAAAATGGCATCAATTGTTAAAATAGTTATCTCTACTCTTCAAGTTCTGGATTCTTCTCTGTTATGAATGGTTTAGAGTTAGAACAAGATTGGAATGAAAACATCTGGCTTTTATATCCAACTTGCCATATACCAACTGTAGGATCTTGCCTGTCACTTAATGTTGATGAGTCTTGCTCCTCATGTTAAAAATTTGCTAAACATTTGGATTTTATAATGAGGTTTGAGGATTCTGTGATAGAATACTTTATAAACTATAGACAATCTCTGAATTTTGGTAGTTTGACTTAACGATTTAAAAAATTTTTATGATGCTATGAAAGCAATACTCTTTTAGTAGGACTATTCTTCGGGTTTGAATTTTGATCCTTTCCTGGGCTAGCCATATGCAATATTCGCTTTTGAAATGAAGGGGCAATGAGCCATCACTCTCTGTCAGCTACTGATCATGAGAGCAAGTAACCAAGACAATATAGTGTGCCATCTTGTTAAGCTACGATGCTTATAATTGAAGTATGATAAAACACAATTTTATCTCATAAAATTTTCAACTTAGATGTTGTAATAAACATGATCAAATATGGTAGGATGTACAAGTAGGTTTAGCAGGATATACCCCTACTTTAAGTTGAGGAGCATTTGTATAAGGCACTACTTGGTTCAGAAAGATATCATGGTATTAGTATAGACTAAGAAATTACACTTGAGTCCTAGTTTTGCTACCTTCAGAGCCAGGCTTTCTCGAACAGGTGTTTATTCTCCTGGAGTGTCCATTTTCTTCTTTATAGCACTGGATTAACAATAATTGTAATTTCATGAAACTATAGAATTTAGGTGGAACACTCTCTGAATTTAGATAACTTTGCCAAGCAATAGAGAGGAAAGAAATTACAAAACAGTATTACAGTATGGGGGAACAGGTAGGCACTGTGGAATCATCCAGCAATGGTGTGTAAATCAGACTTTAGGATCACAGCAGGTTTTCACAAAGAACTATGATCTTAAAATGAAACTTGAAAATTGTTGGGCATGGTGGTGTGTACCTTAGTCCTAGCACTTGGGAGGCAGAGACAGGCCTCTCTACACAGCAAGCTCTAGGCCAGATGGGCTACAGAGAGAGAGCCTAACTCAAGAAAGACAACACAGTAAAACAAACACAAACAAGAAACTTGAAAATTGTGTTGGAGTTAGGTTGAAAGCGATGGGAGAGGGTGTGAGGCAGGAATATCCCAGGTGGAGGAAAGAGCTTTGATAAAAGAACGGGTGACAAGAGGGCATATAGGACAGCTGGAAATTATCCAGTGTACCAAGAGCTAAGAGACAGAGTCACAGTAATGAGGCATGAGCTAGAGAGCTGAAGAGATGTTCCATTGGAAGAACTTTCTTGGAAGCATGAAAGAAAGTGCTCTGAATGTTATCTTAAAGGCATTGAGGGTTTCCTGAAGGACTGTAAAATAAGAAGATACAATCAGATTTCCATTTTAGAATAATCAATAATCCCAATAGGGTGCTGTGGCATTTTGGATGGAATGATTCTTTATTATGGAGATTGATCATCCTACCTACAATTGACAGATTCACACTCTTGCCCAGATGTCCAAGTCCTCGTTCTTAGAACTTGTGAGCATGTTGTATTATTTGTCATAAGGGACTTTGCACACACACACACACACACACACACACACAAATCAAAGTTATGGACCTCAGTCAAAAACTACATTGAGATTCTATCCCACCCCAGTGAAAAGGGCTCATAAAGGAAACCACAAATGCTGTTGAGGATTCACGGCAAAGGACCCTTCTTATACAACCCTGGTGGAAATGAAATGCTGTCCTGGCACCGTGGAATAGATAAGGAAGTTTCTCCATAAGTCAGGTTGGAGAGGTGGCTTGGTGGTTAATAGTGTTTGCTGCTCTTCCAGAGGACCCAAATTTGGTTTCTAGCACCCATGTGGGGTGCTTTATAACTGCCTATAACTATGGCTCTAGGGGCTGGCGTGCCCTCTTCTGCCCCCTGCTGGTACCACACACATGTAGCATACATACACAGACAAAGCAAGACATAAATAAAATACAAATAGATCAACTATATGATTTAGCCATAGCACTCCAGAGTATATACTTGAAGGACTATAGGATACTTCCACATCCAAGTTTACAGCTACAATAATGACAATAAACATAATACAGAACCAGTATAGAGCGCCATCAACAGATGACTAGATAACCTGATACACACACACAATGGAGTTTTGTTAAGCCATAAGAAACAATGAAATTATGCCGTTTGGAGATGATCATATGAAGCAAAATAAGCCAAACTCATACAAATACTTTTTCTCTCATGTGGAATCTAGATAATATACTGAAGGACAGTTTGAGAAAAGGAAAGGGACTATTGGAAGGGAGGAGGGGACAGGGGAGGGTAAGGGCGGTAAAAGATCAAAATGGTTTATGTATTTAAGTGAAAATATTTTTAGGAAAATATCACCTGTATGTGCTCATAATTTTTTAAAGAGTTCTGGTCCTCAACTGGACACACACAGACATGGTCAGGGAATGGCTTATGCCTAGGTGACACATTTACAATGCAGCCTCTACACATATAGCCCCACACAACACAGAACAAGGATCCAAGATGGCATTGATTACTTCTTAACTCTCCTTAAGGACTCCCCACCCCCACTCCACCCCACCCCCACCCGCACACAACAGGAGACCAGGAACTCAAAATGACCTAAACAGCCAAACTGTGGAGATTGAGTCTATAGAGTGTGGCTCCATGGACAGGCTGCCTATATTCAGCCTCACCCACCCAGGACCATCGTGGAAGAGGGAACAGAAAGATTGTAAGAGCTAGAGAGGTGGTGCAAGACCAAACGGAAATGAATTGTACAGGCTCCTGGGACCCTGTTCATATGAACCTACAGCATTGGAATTAGCAAAACGTAAGACCCGTGAAAGCTCAGCTGGACAAAAACTCAGCGCAGAACTGTAAAAATGTGTAGCAAAGCCCAATCTTGGCTGAAGAAATATTGGCAACTGATCGCAGTTTGGTGAGGAAGAGCTGGACTTCTTTAGGAAAGTCCCTGGAGGTTGAGCGTGATTCCCCACTGACAGTCAGAGAGCTGAAATCTCAGTTCTATAGGTGCAGGGGACTGAGCTCTGCCAACAACTGGAATGGGCTTGGGAGGGCATTCTCTCTGGGGCCCCAGGGGACAGTGCAGACCTTCTGAAACCTTTGTTCTTACCAGGTTACATCACTGTCAGACTCTGAGCTACAGAACTGAGCTAATAAAGGAATGCTGCTTTAAGCTCCTAGATTTGTGATATTTTGCTAGCACAGCAATAAGAAAAGAGTGCACCAGGCATTTCAGGATCTGTTTCCTGTCCCTTAATGTCAACATCCCCTGTCTCTGCAAACCCTAAAGAGTCACACATTTCCTTGGAACTGCTGCTGAGCACAGGGGAGGTCCTACAGGTGAGATCATGTGCTCCTGGGGAGGACCCCTGCTATGGAGAATTATGCTTAGGAAGAGGGCTAGCTGGAAGGCAGAGAAACCAGTTAGGACATTGTTGGATGTTTAAGCTAAAAGACAAAGGGGCCTAGGGGAAGGGGCATAGCCGACCTGGGAATGCAGAGGGAGGTGGGGCTGAGCAATAACTAGGAGGCTGAACCACAGGACGCAGTGCTGATTGGTTAGGATGCAGTGAGCAATCTGCCCTGTCTCTGTCCACCCCTTTTGCTTCTTCAACCATCTAGAAACATTTTTGCAGGAACCCGACTTCCCTTCCGGTAAACCGGAGGACCACGCTTTCCAAGCCGTTGGAGCGTCTACCAGAATCAGCCAGAGAAGTGGAAGCATCATAAACTCAAAAGGCCCCCGATGACCAAAGGCACCCAGGTGGTGAAACACAGTAATTGCCCAAACAACTTTCAGCCACTCCACAGTGCAATTAATGGCAGGAAATGAGGAGAGATTTTATATTTCCTAACAGTATATTGGGAGATCCAAACGCCTGAAATGAAATTTGAACTAGGATATTTAGCTGAGCCTCTCAGACTCTCGTGTATCCCTGGAACGTTGAAGAGCATTTTACCCTAGAGTTTTACTTCTAGTCATAGACCACATAATGATGTTTTGTTAATGAGAGATCATGGACCATGGTTTACACATGGCCCATAAGCTTATAACAGAGTTTAAAATTTCCCACCGCCCAGATGATGTCATCACCACTTTAATGTTGTAGGACAACACTTCACTCATGTGTTTGCTATGATGCATGTGAACATATCTCTATATGTCACCAATTCTATAAAAGCATAGCACATACATTTTATATATATATATATATATATATATATATATGTATGTATATATATGACATATACTTGATAACAGCAATAAATAAAGAACTATGTTATGGGTTTGTATTTACTATACCATTTTCATCGTTACTTGAGAATGTATACCTACATAGTAAGATAAACTTACTGGGACTGGTGTACCTTATTACATCCAGAGCTGTCCCATATATGTACTTACTGTAATTTTTTGGTTGCATCAAGGAGTTAGGTGGAGTGATTGACTTGAAACTTTTGGGTGTATTTAAACATAGCCCATAATGTTTCTGTGATGGAAATATGGTCTAATGACATATTTCCCAAACCACACCTCTGTTGTTAAGAGATGCCTGATTAGACTTTATAGTAAAGGGCTTGTATTTCTGTTTATACTCTTGTGACTAACTCCTTGATCTAATTCCTTCCTGATGAAAATACTTAGCACGAGCAGATTCCATTTTTCCTGCCTGGAATGTGGCAGAGCCAGGGCATGGAGCAGTAGGTCGATTTCATGTGGAGTTTATTCTTACGTGACATGTCACAGCAACTTACCTTGACTCCTCATCTGACCCAGGGAGAGTTCCCTTGCTGAGTAACTCAGAGGACCAACTCTGTATAATTTTCACCCTTAATTTTGAGGAAATGCATGCAATATCACGCAATAAGTCATGGAAGCCTCATCTATGACAAGTGCCATATGATCTTTGAAAGTTGGTGGAATAATAAAAATTTCTTTGCATTTATTTTTAAAATATTCTTTTAAAAAGATTTTATTTTATTTTTCATTTACATGTATGTTTGTGTGAATGTATGCCATGTGCATGCAGGTGGCTATGGAGGCCAGAAGATGGTGTTGGATCCCATAGTGCTGAAGGTAAAGGCCTTTGTGAGTTACCTGAACTGCCAGGTGTGGATGCTGGGAACTGAACTCAGTCCCTCTGCTAGAGCGGCAAGCTCTTTCACCTGCTGAGCCATTCCTCCAGCCCCACTTTCCTTATATTCTTACAAAACAAGTCACGGTGACATGAACGAAACTTCAAGTCAGAACTAATGATTCGACATATTTCCTAGGTCACAGCAGAGAATCTGAGTTTTTGTGCTATTTCAGGCATAGAGATGAGGACTCCTGCAGGTTTTCTGGGCTTTGGCACTTTAGGTGAAGTGTTCAGTGTGCAGTACTAAGGCTAATTGGCAGAGTTAGAATTCCTGGGAAGGTTTTTGCCTCTCAAAGTCTGATTAAATTTGCCACACTCTCTTAGCCCCTGTAGAATGAAACCAGTCATGGTGAGGGTGGTTTGTTTGGCGCAGGGTCAGATGGAGCAGGCTCTTCCTTCTCTACTGTAGGCTGAAGTCTGTTTAAGTGGTGTCAGTTCTATGACTTACAGACCAGTGACCAGAGCTGAGGCCTCTTGATATGCCTGTCTATTTTCTTACTTTACTTAACATTCACACAAAGCACATAGGAGTTGTTTTCACCTCCAAGGCGTCCTCTTTGTTTTTCATCTAAGCGCTGAGAAAAGCCAAGGACATGACAAACAGGGCTCCGTGTCCGAGTTTTCGGTGCCATTGCCCTGACGCAGCACCTCAGGATTGGCTAAGCTTTATAATTACAGCTACTGATTTGATCTTGCATGGTCAAATCAGCTTGGGCTATGTTAAGATGCTCTAAGCGTGACAACGGTCTTCAGAATGTCTGGAAATGGTGACAGCTACCTCTTCCACTCTTGGGTGTACTTCTGACATCATCAGAGTTTTGACTCCAGCAAGGGATGGAGAAGGCCCCAGACAAGGCGAGAGGGTGAATAAAACTGTAGAGTTGGGGCTCTCTCTCCTATAAAAGAAAACCTGTAAGTGACAAGGGCTCTCACCAAGTCATTTTTCCTCGCCAGTGTCTATCATGGCACCCATGTTTGGCACATGCACAAATTAGGTTTACAGGTCCTGTAAAGTAATTCATTCAGCTCTGAATCCGATGACAGCAATTTTTCAAGGTGTCAGCAAAATGTAGCCGGGGATGGAAAATATTGCCGTTATTTTTTTAAACCCTCTATTGTTTTCATTCAATATTCTACCAAACTGTGACTAAATCACTTACTCTTTACATTTAATTTTTAATTTTGTGGTATCTTTGTTTCAAAACGTGGTTGGGTCCTAAACCCTTATACCCAATATCCCAGCTGTACAGTCATATAGAGGGTTTGTTTCAGTAAAAACGATTACTGATATCTATAATAGAATTGTAATAACTCAATACTGTTTTATAAATTTTTGATTCACTCTGCACTTTTTATTTGACAGCTTGCCAAGTTCCGGTTTTTATCTGATCATCTTCGCATCAATAATGCATGAGGCTGAGATCTTCTTTTTCTCCCCCTCACTGAATGCTTTGCTTTTGCCAGCAAAAATATTGATTTGGATTTAATAATCTGTAGTCCGTTTGGTTTGATCACGCTTAGCAGGGAACCCTAATAAGAGCTATGGCCACATATCCAACAACATAGAATCAATTGCTCTTCTCTAATAAATGCAATCATTGAACACCTGATCTATACTATTGCTTGTTATGTGTAATTGATTAAGGGTTTGACATAGTTGAGGCTTGAATGGCCCCAGGTTTCCCAATTGAGAGCCTTTCAACCAGAACAGAAAAAGATAATTAAAAGAACCGATGCTATAGGAAGATGGTTTTCTGACTCTAATTTCTTGTCACCTCCATCAGCATACATTTGTCAACATTCTGCTCCTACCAGATTCTAACAATACTGCTGATCTCAGGCTGTGCTTGCTCCCAGCTGTTCCTGTTAAAGATGACTGTAAGAGTAACAAGCCATCCTATCACCTGCCTCCAGCATTGTTATAAATAATCAGCATCAAGAAAATGAGCTGACTAGAATATGGGAGGGCCTTCTAATAACACATCTTAATCCATTGTCTTATTTCCATGGAATGTAACCAAGGACATCTTTTACAATTCAGCATTCCCATCTGACAGTGCCACTAAGTAAGAATCGCTAACCCAGTAGTAGTGAAACAATTAAACCAGAATCTCTGGAGTGCAGTGTAGACATGGGGATGTTTTAAAGCTCTTCATCTGGTTTGAGTGTGTAGCTTGGGGTGAGACCTGGTGCTAGAAGGCAGAGCATTGCTCCCCTCAGTGGAGGTGGGTGGTGGCGTCCTGGGCTTGTTAGGCACGTGAGATCCTCGGGATCCCTCTCTCATCTACGAAATCAGAATCTGGATTCTAGCAACCCCCTCTCAGATGATTTGAAGGCATATAACAACTTGAGAAACACTCATCTAATTACCATCACGTGAAACACTCTCAAGTTAGGGAAGACAATTCCTAAAAGATTGGCATTTTTCTAATGTTTCTAGAGGAAATAGGATCTAACAGTCAACGATGTTTTGGATAGTTCTGATTTTGAAACCCGATTAGCTTAGCTACCAGGTGTGTGACTCTGGTTAAGTCTATTGCATGTAGTTTGGGTACTGGCCTTCCTCCTGAAGGTTCATGTGTTAGGAGCTTGCTCCTCAGCGTGACAGTGGAAGACAGTGGACTTTCAAAATGGAGACTGTAGCGGGACACCCTTAGGCCAGTGGGACATTTCTATTAAAAAGCATTGGGGGGTGGGGGGGAGATGGCTCAGTGGTTAAGAGCACCGGCTGCTCTTCTAGAGGACCTGGGTTCAGTCTCCAGCACCCACAGGGCAGGTGACTAGTGTCTTTAACTCCATTTCCGGGGGGATCTGATGCCCTCTTCTGGCCTCCACATGTATTGCATAAACATGGTGCACTTCAATATATGCAGGCACTTATACGCATAGAATAAAAATAAATAAATCTTTAAAAGAAAACATTATGGATTCCCAGCCTCTCTGGGTTCTTGACATGTGATCTCTTCTTCATACACAAATTCCCATCATGACATGATGTAGCTAGGAGCCCTCACCAGTCTTGAGCCCATGCCAGAGCTGACCCCATAAGCCTATAAAACTATAAGCTTCTTAAAAACATTAAGTTAGCTTGCCTTAGGTATCTTTATAGAAAAAAAAGGTCTAGCACATCATTTGCTCATCTGTGTAATTACATGAATAGCACCCATCTCCTCAGAACTGCAGTGAAATGTATCAATACATTGTATGTAAAGTGTTTAATACAAATGCCAGCTGCATTCGAAGCAAATAATACATTTTATTTGACAATACTAATATTTTGGTTGTACTCCTCAGAAATACCTATGATTGTTCAGATGGTTAAGTGCTGGTAACAATTCTTCTTAAAAACTTACCCATTTATCCTCAAAGCCTGTCAAAGTTCCCACTGACGTCAACCCCAGTGTCGGTCTTGCACTTTGAGCTTACACTTGATCCTAGGCATCATTTACACGAGGACAACATGAAGGTTAATGGGTGTGTACAAAAGCACTGGGTTGATGAGTCGGCTCAGTCACAGTGCTTACCTGGCTCCTCAGTTCGGGTGACTTCAGTTTAATTTTCTTTGGAAGCCACTAATCATTGTGTGTAAAAGGGCTCACAAAGCTGGCTTCCATGTGGGACTAACTCTGTTCACCTAAATTTGGCCTGATTTGGAAAGCTTTCCTGGCTCTTTCCCACCAAATCCAAACAGGGATGGGAGATTTTATTAAAATGACTTGGGCCCTGCCTGCTCTGTGCTCTGAATCATTGATGGGAGCCAAAAATGTCCCCCGGTGTCCATAGAAACATTGTTCTTATTTTTCAAAATTAATCCAGCTGAATTTGCAAGGCTGTGTCGCCTCCATCAGAGCTGCAGACAGCCAGGACAAAGAGCTGTTCTGATGTTCCCAGCTGGGAACCCTGCCCTCAGCAAATACAGTTGATATAAATAAATGGTCTCTTGCCTGCCTACATTCATGCCCATCTGTTTGGAGGGCATGGTGCCCAATCAAAAGTTGCCTAGATGCTCGCCATGGGCACCAGTGCCAAGGAACGATGATCTCATGGCAGCCTGCCTAAGGCTGTGAGTGGTTTCTTTTCAGCAGTGGGTTCTCACCCTGGGCCAGAATGGAGACCTGGCACTGCACACCTCCTTACTGTTGTTGCTCACACCTGTTGACAAGGCTGTGCCAAACCACAAGAAGAAGGAGAGAAAGAAAGTTGCAGTGTAGGAGAATCTCTGGTCTCCCAGGGCCTAATGAGCCCACCGAGACAGATTCTAATTAAGTAAAGAAAATCTCTGCCACTGATGGGGCACAAGATTGGTGGGTCAAACTTACTGGGCTTTATCACACGGGTGGAACACAATCTGCTCCCAGCTGGCGGCTCTGCCCCTGTCTAATAAAGGAAATATAATAGAACACTAGTCTTTGATGACATCAAGAGCCAAATAAACCAAGAGGCATGAATCATGCTCAGTCCAACACACAGTATCCCCTGATCCCAATTTTCACCCACCTACAGGCAACAATAAGGCCTGATGTGCATAATTCACAAGATATAAAATCTAGGAGCTGAGTGTACTTTGTGTTGGCTGAACTTGGGGGAAGGAGCTGAAGCCAATCATGAGAAATCATGATGCAGGGACATTTTTATGCTGATCGAGGTGAGTAAGTTCCCTCTGAGCTTGCAAAGCACAATCAGAAATACATTCATGTTCTCTGATCACTAGTGGACCCTGGAGAGCATCCTCACAGCCAAAGATAGCAAATCGCTAATCCTTAGATACCATGGAACCCTGGAGGGCTAAACACAGTGGTCTCAACAATGAAATGAATGTCATGGTGACAGGTAGTGAGCAAACCGTATTGTTAAGAAATCCAGAGATGTAGGCATGCTACCTTATCCTTTGGGGGAAAAATAGGCTGAGAAGATGCTGGGAGAAAGCATCAAAGCAATGCGCTCTATTTATACTTAAAAAGGTCATTCTTCTAGTTCAACATTCAGTTTGGATCTTAAATTTCCTTGTTTAAACTGTGAATATTCTGTCAGCTAAAGCTGTGGCTCATTCCTTGTAGAAGGATGGCATCCCAAGGTGTCCTGGTGTAACTGCTGATACTCGTGAATATGTGTGGATTCCTTTCACAGCAAAGGAGACCCCACAGCTGAGGCCTTTGTTAAGGTTTCTGGGATGTGCAAATTCTCCTGGATGTCTGTATGGATCTGATGTCATCATAAGAAGCTTTATCAAATCAAAAGGAAGCATGGTGTTGGGAGCAGAGTCAGCGATGTGTTCATGTTATGAAGATGGAAGAGGGAGCTCAAAGCTCCCAGAAGCTGAAAAGGAAAGAAGTGGATGTCCGCATCTGAGCTTGCAGAACGAACCAGCCCTGTTGACTGACACCGCGACTTTAGGCAAGGGAGCACGATTCTGCCAGAACAAGCTTCTTTTTAAATTTGTTTGAGGTGTGTGCATGTGTGTGTGTGTGTGTGTGTGTGTGTGTGTGTATGTGCATGTGTGTGTGTGCATGTGTGTGTGCAGACATATATGTATGTGGAGGCCAGACATCAACTCAGGAATTGTTCTTTTTAAAATAGTTTATTTTTATCTTATGTGTATGAATGTATTGCCTCCATGCATATAAGTGCACCCGTGTTGTTCAGTGACCATGGAGATCAGAAGAGGAGATCGGATCCCTTGGAACTGGAGTTACAGATGGTTGTTAGCCGCCATGTGGGTGCTGGGAACCAAACCTGGGTCCTCTGCAAGAGCAGTCAGTGCTCTTAACTGCTGAGCCATCTCTCCAGCTCCTCAGGAGTGGTTCTTTAGGAGTTACCCACCTTGTTTTTTGAGACAAGATCTCTCACTAGTCATGGGCTCACTGGTTGGCTAGGCTGGCTGGCCCTGGGATCTTCCTGTCTTCACCACCATAGCTCCGGGATTATAAGTGATCATCAACTCCTTCAGCTTTTTTGCTTGGTTCTGGATATCGAACACGAGTTGTCGGGCTTGCACTGCAAAAACATGAACAACTGAGCGATCTCTCCCGCCCAGTTTTTAGGTTTCTAAGTTTGTAGAATTGACACAGAAACAATCCTTGTTGTTATGCAGAAGGCAGTGCAACCCATGACAGGAGAGCTCCAGCGCAGCACAGGCTTAGGAGCAATACAGTGCACTAGCTTCTTGGATGAATGATGTGGGTAGCAGGAACTCTTACTCAGCCATAGTTGAAATCTGAGTAACTTTTGATTCTTCCTAAACATAACTGCTTATGGCTAGGAGCTTTACTGATACATGTGCGTAGTCAATTAACACATCTTTTGTTTTATAGGTTATGTGTACTATATATCATGAAAGATATTCAAAACCCTCAAGAGATCACTTTTTTGTGTGGCTCAATGGAATTGATCACCATCACATGATGTCTTAAGTAGATATTTGCCACATATCATATCATACATGCAGCACACATACTGCACACAGCACACACACTGCACATATACACATCACACACAACACACACACACATATATATATCACACGCACATACCACTTGCAAGCACATACACCACACACATACATACCACTTACAAGCACACACATACTACACACACATACATACATATATACATACTACGTGCACATACCACATACACACATATACATACCACATAATACACCACTTGCAAGCACACTGCACACAAACACAGAGAGCACACAGCCATGGAACCGTAGCTGGCTAAACAATATGGCTGTAGTCCAGTGTGTTGCAAGCCAGTTCTAGGCAGTTAAAATTTGATGCCACGTCTTTATATTCATTGTTTCTATTTCTATATTTGTTCATTTCTCTTTTTTTCACATAAAATATATTTGTTCATTTCTCAACCGCATTTGGTGTCATGCATAGTCTCAGTCTTTGTTTTAATACATGTGTTGATATGTTTTAACTTTTAATAGATTTGTGTGTAGAATTCTTTTTTTATAAATCTTTTTTTAATTTTTAATTTTATTTATTTTGTATGTGTATGAGTGTACTGTCTGCATGTAGGTCTGTGTACCCGTGTCTTGCAATGCTGTGGAGGTCAGAAGAGGGTGTCAGATTCCCCTGGAACTGGAGTTAAAGATGATTCTCAGCCATCATGTGGGCACTGGGGATTGAACCTGGGTCCTCTGCAAGAGCAGTCGGCGCTCTTAACTGCTAGGCCATCTTTTCAGCCCTGTGTGTAGAATTCTTACAGCAAAATGATATAACCTACTATTATACATGTGTATACATTTTTCTTCTTATCACTTTGCTACTTTTAGGATGTATATTTCATCTGTAGTTATTTTTCACATTGCCTTAGGTCTCATAAAAAATATATGTATAAGTGGATTCATGCAGCTGAAACCCATGCTGCTCAGGGGATGATACCATTGAGTTAGTATCTTTTTCCCTCAACCCATTCTTTTTTCCTCTCATGTCCAAAATACCATGATAAAACCCAGTGGTTGGGTCTTGCCTTTCCTTGTTGGCGTTGTGTGAGTGTAGGTTTTTAGAAGTTATTTATCCTCAGTCCCACTACACTTGCAATGATGCATTGCATGTCAGGCCTGAATGCCATGTGAATTATTGTAAGTGTATTGATACCTGTTGCAATGGCAAACATTTAGTTTGCACAGGCAGGACATAGGTTTGGAGCAGTCACTCAGATCCTTGTTGCAATAATATTAATGTCTACCTAGTATGAAGTGGACACATGTTCGACACTAGGAACATTTCAAGCCACTCAGTGGATTGACTGAGACATGGTATGATGCAAATACGGTACAAAAGAGGTGGGGTTATTAGAGGTTAATATTTGGCCTCACTCCTCTCAGCAACTAACCTGCTAGCACAGCCTGTTGCTGAATGTCATCAGCACACTCCTGTCCTAATGTCCATCACTCTATCTCAGTGGCTAGATTGCTCATCTCTTGACTGATGACAGCAGCCCGGAGCTGCAAAGGAAGCACCTTGACCAGAGTTAACACTTTGCCACTTAAAATATACCTTCTGTGCTTTTATTTCTTCTTCATGGCAACATCACACACACACACACACACACAGAGACAGAGAGACAGAGACAGACAGACAGAGACAGACAGATAAAGAGATACAGATATAAAGAGACAGAGAGTAAACTGATTGAATTAAGCTCTCTCACAAACTTGTCCAAATACCCTCCAAAGGCAGGAGGGGTAAATTAACTATTTTAATTTTTGTTAAAGAAATTAGCTATTTTTATTTATTTTTTTTAAAGATTTCTTTCTTTTTTTTTTAAATGTGTATGAATGTACTGTCTGCATGTAGGTCTGTTTACCCATGTCATGCAATGCCCTGGAGGTCAGAAGAAGGTGTCGGATTCCCCTGGAACTGGAGTTAAAGATGGTTCTTAGCTGCCATGTGGGTGCTGGGTTTTGAACTCGGGTCCTCTGCAAGAGCAGTCAGCACTCTTAACAGCTGAGCCATCTTTCCAGCCCCAAAGAAATTAGCTATTTTTTAAATTACCATAAAAAGCTTGAGAAATTGAGACTAGTCTAACTCTTATGTTGTTTACTGTCATGGAATAAAGTTAAATGGCACTCTTTTATCCTTTCCTGCCAATTGATCTGTTTTTAAATAAGCACTTCAAGTATTTGGCATATTGAAAGAAATCATCCCCCATTTCTTCATCCAATAGTTGGAACTTCTCCTGCCAAAGCTTTCTTTTAGTGATAAAAGTAAATAAAATATTTTTATTGGTGAGTTCTTTTCTCAAAGCAATTTTCATTTTTTGCTTGCAATCTGAGTTAGTGATAATTCAATCTTCTCTTATGAGGATTGCCTCAATATTTGAGATGCTTATCAGAGTGAAATGAAAGCATCGAAGTAGAATTCAATAGACCGGAGAAGAAAATAATCACAATAGTATTCATTCATTCACTTATCAACAAACATTTATTGGACATTTAGTTTCCCTGCTGTCCTACTTTTTTTTTTTTTTTTCATACTCAATTCTCTCCCTTCCTGCCTCCCACAAAACTACCACCATATTTAAGAAATGGGGAAATCTCAAGTGAATAAAGTACAATCTCATCCTTGGACCTTGATAAAACAGGACCAGGAATGTGTAACTAGTTCTGCTATGGAAAGGTACAGGGGTAGGTCTAAGGAATCAGAAAGAGAGACCATATGTGAGTGGAACACAAGGGCAGGCTTCATAGTAGAAGGTGACACTAAGACAGAGGATCTAGTAAGGAGTTCATCACCAAGTTCTATAGCATGAGTACACCACCATCCCCCACAGAAGCTCAGGTTGGAATTTGATTGTCCTTGTGGTGGTATTGAGAAGATCATAAAGGTCTTTCTCTTAGGACTGAGTTAGTTCCCAGGAGAACAGGTTATTGTTACAAAATGGCCCCATAGGGCTGGAGAAATGGCTCAGTGATTAAGAGCACTGGCTGCTCTTGCAGAGTACCCAGGACTGGGGTTTTTACTAAGTTTCTACTAAGTGTAAGTCTGGACATTTCTACTATGTCTTATGTAGTATACCCAGTGAACATGTTTGCAATTAATTGCTTTCTTGTATAATGTATGAATAATTTATATATTTCAAACTGCTTTGACTACATTACCTCCTTTGATAACGAGAGCAACTGGAAATGAGAGGGGTGGTGGGTCCATGCCATTTTATAACAGGGAACAAAGAAAGGCAGAGGAGAGCAGCCAAACTGAATCCAAATGTCAGTTGATTGATTTATGATAACAACTTAAATATATTTAACCTATTTGCTCTTTCACCAGGAATGTGAGAGTGTGGGATGACACATTAAATATAATTGTAGTGTTTGTTTGCAGTCATTACTAGTAGGATTATTACTTCTTATAGTCATATCAGAGAAATAAAAGGATGTAAAAACACGGCGTGCATTCATGTAAGAAAATGTTATAATGAAACCCATTATTATGTATAATTAACATATGCTAATAAAAACCTTAAGACACATAGGGTACATTAAAAACTATAAAGGAGAGGAAATTACAAAATCTGACACCAAGTGATTGCTTCATTAATTAATTAATTAAATGGCCATACTGTAGGAGTCTGTCAAGTGAGAAATAAATGAAAAATAAAAAGCTATGGGAACAGCCTGTGTCAGGAGGGCTCCAGCCAGCATGCCGTGAACACTGCTTACCTTTGTCAATCTGACCCTCATCTATTCACCAATTCAAAGTGAATTTAGGAAAATAGCTCTCATCAGCAATGTGGTTGTTAAACCACTTCACAACAAGACTGATGGATGATCTTTGTTTTCTGCTTCAAAATTCACCTCTGCAGTTCCCTAATCTGTATCAACTGTCTTATTTCTTCCCATTACCTGAGGCCCATCTTCTCTCCCCAACAGTTTCCCTAAAGGACAGTGTACCTTAAGAAACAGGAGTTCTTCATGTGTGTGTCTTTTTTTCTTGCTTTCTCGCTGGTCTTTTCCTCTAAGGTCCTCTCTTTGCATCTGAGTAGACTGACATTATCATCTCCTGCTTTAAAGACCAACTCAGGGGTTCTTTGGGGGTAAGATGACTTCTGAGGTGATTCTGGTAATCTCTGATTCCTGATGTTCATGCATTTGTAGGATCCCCTTGCTAACTGTCAAACGTCTGCAAAAGCGATGCGAAGTCATTTCTATGGTACGGTTGGTATTGGTTTCTTTTCTAGTTGCTGTGGGCAAATACATGCCAAGAAGCAGCTTGAGGGAGGAAGGGATTATTCTGGCTCCCAGTTTGAGAGCATGGTGTGTCAGGACAGGGAAGGTGTGAGGAAAGAGGCTCTCAGACATGGCAGCAGAAGCACAAAGCTGCTTGCTCACTTCTGGGCAGATCAGGAAGCAGAAAGCAGAGAAAGGGGGATGCCAAGCTCAGCTTCTCCTTTTCCCGTTTTATTCTGTCTTCAACTCCAGCCCAGGAGATGGTGCCACCACATTCAGGGTAGGTCTTCCTTCAGGTCATCCATTCCAGACATGTCTTCACAGATACAAGCAAAGGTGTACCTCACTAATGCCCTCGCCATTGTTTAACCTAACCAAGTTGTCAGTGAAGCTTACTTGTTGCTGGCTGCAAACTGTTGTGATGACCATCTTATGAGGAGGCTCTAGTTTACATCTTTCACATCTAGGGTACTTTGATGAGGCAAACAAAGCCCATGTGTCAAGGACCTGAGAGCTGGGCAGTTGAGAGCTCAGCCCAGTAGTGTTCAAAGAAGCAAATTTTCTGAACACCCATGAGAGTCCCCAAAGGACACATCTTCAACACAACTCACGGATGCGCTCATGTGTGTGGGTTAACACTGTGGTTATGGCATTCCAACAAACTATCAACAGAGAGAGGACCCAGATGAGCAGACTTTGTCCCATAGAAACAATGTGATCATATATCTGTGCTGTTTAGACCACAAAGTTTGGGAACGTTGTTATCCAGCAATAGAAGATTAATACACCTCCCACCTAAGCAGCCTCCCCACACCTGAGGCACTTATTCTTTAGACAGTTCTATTATCAAACTTGGAATGTAATATTTTAATCCTATTTTCTGGCTGTTCTGCACTAAGCTCATCAAGGGATATGGCCTGATTTATCCCCTACCACATCATCTGACTCAGCAATGACTTTATGTGAAGTAATGGACATGTGCCCAGTAGCCCTCTCTGTAAGCTACTGCTCTGCTACCCGTGACCACCTTCACTGGGACAAAAGAAGATGGTTTGCCTCCAACTATCTGTAGTAGCTCTTTTAATTCTTCCTTGGTCTTTGGCCTTTTTGCCTTAAGAAAACACATCTATGGCAAAAATGAGAAGAGCAAATTTTCACCTTCTTCCATTTTCCCAGTCAGTCTTAAGAACTAACTTTCAAAGTCTTAGGCACAGCCAATGAACAGCAGAGCCAAAGTTAGCCCTGGAGTACATGTGATTTCTCAATCCTTGCTACATGATCATGGACAAGGTCTCCTACATGCAAAGGTAAATAATAAGATAAAAGAATCCTCATTGGAAATACTCATCAAGTTCCTACTGTGTAGCAGGCATTGTTTCTAAGCCCTTTAACTGTACTCAAGAAACTCTCATAAAAAAATCCAAGAAGTGGGTGCTGTTATCCCCATTTTACAGACCAGCAAACAAAGAAACTCTAGTGGGTCTAAGGTCATACTCCTGAAGTGAAGCTGTATAGGAATTTACCTGAGGTGGGCTCAGAAGGAACATTAGCCTGACCTTAGGGAAAGTGATTCGTCTTGGGTGATTTTTTTTCCCTTCTATGAGAAAGTCAAATGACAGCTCAGTGTTCACATGAATTTGAATCTTGGGCATCTAAAAAAATTAATCCACTTTTTTCTTTTGTTAATGAGCATCAAATTTTCTCTGGAGAGAGACCCCCCCTCCTGCTATGGATCCCCACTGCAATGCAGGAACCCTAATTAAATCTATGCAAAAGACTTTATAAAAGGAAATAATGAGAGTCTGGAATCAGAAAGACACGACTCTGAGAGAACCTTGAGCACAGTTTGGCCAGATTTAGTCCTTTCCTCCAAGCGTCCTATGGCTGTGAGCACTGGGAAGGAGATGCAAAACATAAATTAATTTTGGAGAGAAGAAGGTTTAATTGGAAAGGTTTTCTCAAGGAGGGGCATAGGGCATTGTGCTACTCTCCAATTCATCTATTGAGAAGGCTTTAGAAATTTATTTTTTATCTTTTTCAACATTGTAATTGCCACATAAAACTAAAATAGTTACATATGATTTATGAAAAAGAGAAGCTCCCTTCTTTATCCTCCAGTATGCACAAACCCCAGAAATGATGACTTTAAAGCTTTTTGACCAATTCTCCTTATATTTGCATACATACCTCCAAATAACCAGCTCATGTTTAGTTTTTGACACAATTCTGGAAAAGGGTTTTATATGTCAACCTAACATTTCTTTCCCAGGTTTTTCCTCAAAAAGAAGGCTAGGGGTTAATCCACATAAAGATTGCATATGTATTTGCACAAACTCTTTGAGACAGATGGGCTAAGGAGAAAGAACGGCTGGCTGAAAGACACAGCGTAAGGGCAGTGGTCAAGTAGATGGGGAGCTCTCTGTTGCTACTTTGGAGTAAAACATGCAAAATGAAGCCGACTTGAAGGGTTGCTTAAACTGTAATAAATTAACAAAAAGACATGTCAATGGAACATCTAGTGCTGGGGTGTTTGTCCTTAGTATAAATGTGCATATTCTTTCAGTGACGTGCCTTTGAAATCAGGGACTACATATACTATATGCCGTAGAACTGATCACATTCTTTGACCCCTGGAAATGCATCCTAAGGAAAAAGGACAGAATAAAAAAAAAATACCGTATGAACCAATATGGTCACTATGGTATTAGCTTTCAGTGAGAAAGACTGAGACCAAAATATGAATTGCTTAAATACAGTGTTTCATAAATTAGAATAATTCTATAGATAATTGAGCTATTAAAGGTGATAAGTACAAATGATATCTGAAAACACGAAAAAGAATATTTACTGTTAGCTGAGGAGAGCTGAGCAGGGATGGAGAGAAGGTTCAGTGGTTAATAGTGCTTGCTGCTCTTATAGGGGACCAGGATTTGGTTCCCAGCATCCAGTCCACATCTGGTAGTTCATGACAGTCTGTAACTCCAGTTTCAGGGAATCCAACTCCTTCCTCTGGATTCTATGAGTAACTACACACATTCCTGTACTCACAGATGTTAACCATTATAAGTAATGACATGAAGGAGGAGTGGCCACACAGCTGGGAAGGTGGGTAGAAAAGGATAAGCCAGTATAAACCAGTGTCTTTCACGTACAAGCTGTGTCTTGCTGAAACTTACTTGTTGAATCTATAAAACTGGATGAAAATATCAAATTTTTAGTGTTGTTATAAACACTAGTGAAATATCTAGTCATCAGTTAATACAGTGCCCAACATCGTACAATAAAGTTTCACCAGATTTTGATGCTGTCAGTGCCATACAGGCCCAAACTAGAAGGTAGTATTCTGGGGAGTGAGAAACAATGCGAGAGGGTAGGATTATTATGGGTGCTGATTTTCCTTTTAAGAACTTATTTCGGGGGTTGGAGAGATGGCTCAGTGGTTAAGAGCAGAGGATCAGGCTTCAATTCCCATCACCCATAACTCCAGTTCCAGGGGATCCGATACTCTCTTCTAATCTCCATGAGCATTGTACAACATGGATGCATTTACACACATGCAGACAAGGCATTCATATCTATAAAATAAAATATCAAAAATTATATTTGTATATAAATCATATGACTCCTATGTAGTTTTTATTGTAAATACATTTTAAAGAGAAAAAAACATAACCTGAAATTCTATACTCTAGCTTATCTTAGCTCTTTCAGTTACATATATATACATATATATAAATGTGGAGAGATGATTGATAGATACATGAGACATACATACATGCATACATACATACATACATACATACAAAAAGAAGTACTTGTTTTCAGTACAATCATACAAAGGCTCTTTGTCAGTAAGGCCTGTGTCTGTGAAGATTCCATAAAGAAAGAAGCCTGGAGTGACGTGAAGGCAAGGTTGGGAATCTGAGTACTTTCCCTTCTTTTTATTGCCCATGGCTTTTCCAGCTCTTTGTTCTCTTGTGGACAATTGCTGCTGGAACTGGTACTTTCCTGCTAAATGGCATTTTAACCCCGGTATTCCCACAACTTTATGCTAGTTCTTTAACGGACATTTGCATGGCCAGATGGTGCAAATGGCCTAGCAAATATAGACTGGGTCAATGTTAAAGAACTGGCAGATTGATGGCTTTGTTGGCTGTGTGCCTTCAAGCAGACACACGACTGGAAATTGCACAGGGACTCAATTTTCCAGACCAACTTGTGGGCTTTCTGTCCCTCCTTTGCTACAGGCGATCAGCAGGACAGGTGAAAATGGGACTGGTGTGATTGGCTTCACTTTTAGATAGACATTCATGTGGGCAGATGGGCTGGCACACAGTGTACAGAACTGGGAACTAAACCTTTATACTCCTAATCCTGCCCATATCAGATTTGCTCAGGGATGGAAGCCAAAATCTTAACCTGTTCATTTCCAGAGTGTTCTATAGGGTGAAACAAATATTCTTCCAAGGAGCATCAGGAAGGCTGCTATAGAAAGTTTGCAGAACATTTTACATATGCAGTTAAGGAAGACTGCTTTACTTAATATTTCTTGGGGCCCAACTACTCTGGGGAAGGACTGTTGATTTGACTTCTGTTTCTTCTTTATCCCTGTGGCTTTCATCTCTGCAGCACAATTACTCTTTCTCAGTGTGGTCTTCCCAACTAGACTGTAAGCCCCTTGAGGACAGGGAACAAATCTGTGCATTCTTGATGCTTGATAGAATCCTTTGCCCATCTTCCCTATTGGTGCCTAGATACATGTTTATAAAACTTGTACAGCTGGCTCCATTCATAATGCTTTGGCTAGAACCTGTCCTGCTCTTTGAGGTGCCCCTACCCTGGCTCACATGACTCTGATCATGAATGACATGATACAAATACAAGTCTATAAGAACCTTCCCTTGCTTTCCACCTTCTAGGTCACATTCCTCTCATTTGTGGTCCAGGAGTCTCCCATCCTGAGTCCACTTACAGATCCTGAATGGTTTTCTTCCAAAGGAAGGACCTTTTCCCTGTTTTCCCAAAGGAAGATTGTGATGCTAGAGTTCTGTTGGTGAGCTGGAGGGTGGTCAAAGAGGAACTCTCTAGAGGGAGGGGAGCACATGGTAGAGCTAGAGCTTGGAAATGCCAATTTGGGATTGGGAATATAGCTCAGTGGTAGAGTGCTCGTTTAGCATTTGAAAGGCCTGGAGTTGAATCCCCTCGCAGGGTGGCTGCCAGGGATGTGGTATGTGAAAAGACATCCAGAAAACTTGAGCCCAAAGATCTATGTACAGTAATTGCCAGATGGGCTTCATAGTACCAGATGAAGCTGGGATGGGAGGAGGAGGTGACCATGTAGCAGGCCAGGTTCTAATGTACCCCGAGTAGCCATGCTTAGGAGCAAACTCTTATGAGCCTTGAGTTCTCAGTTTGAACCTGGTCTTTGATGTTCTAGACTAAGCCAGGGGCTATATAATCAAACTTATTTTTCAAAGTACATATAACTTAAAAATATATGGATATATAGAAGAGGTGGGTTTCCATTTGTAGTCTTAGTCAAGCTCTGCAACGTTTAAGGGTATGCTGGTGTCAATGAATTCCACTTGTATGCAGAATAGCACCAGGATTAAAAGATGAAATCAACCCCTACATTTTACTGGCTGATTGAACTTTCCTATAGACATATGTCATATATATATTATTGTTAATAAAATTTTTCATACATCATTTCTCAGTCCAATTTAGACTCATTTCCCTTTCCATGCCCCTCACCCCACCTGAGTTCAAGGCATATATATTTTTTTAAATTTTTATTTATTTTTGTATGTGTATGAATGTACTGTCTGCATGTAGGTTTGTGCACCCGTGTCGTGCAATGCCACGGAGGTCAGAAGAGGGTGTCAGATTCCCCTGGAACTGGAGTTCTCCTGGAATTGGAGTTACAGACGGTTCTTAGCCCCCATGTGGGTGCTGGGGATCGAACCCGGGTCCTCTGCAAGACCAATCGGTGCTCTTAACTGCTAGGCTATCTCTCCAGCCCTCAAGACATATATCTTTAATTTCAGTTAATGGCAGTAGAAGGTGGAAAATCAATCTTGGCTTGAGTTTCCAGGGATACTTTGGCAATCCAAAAACCACATAAAGTCAGTTCTGATCCTGTTAGTATTGGGAAGCCTTGGCAAA
This sequence comes from Rhizomys pruinosus, assembly GCA_009823505.1. Taxonomy (NCBI): domain Eukaryota; kingdom Metazoa; phylum Chordata; class Mammalia; order Rodentia; family Spalacidae; genus Rhizomys; species Rhizomys pruinosus. The sequence goes on along the minus strand of VZQC01012694.1, from coordinate 341,314 downwards.
GTCAGGGCAAGATCTGAATTACAGAGGAGTTTAAAAAAAATGACACGATTTAATCACATGTAATCCCCAAGCTGATGAGCAACTAAGTACTGCTAAGTTGAAGTCCTGTGGGCCTCCTTTCCTGAAAAGATAATTAGCTCATTAATGGCTCTAAGTGAAACAAAAGAATGAGCTCTTAAAGCACTTGAAAATAGTGTTTTCTACATGAGGCTAATGTTCCTCATGTATTCTTGTGTACAGCCAGTTGGTTTAATAATTTCCTCCTCTGATCTTGTGAAGGAACTTTAGCACAGTTTAGGTAAAGATGGTCAGGGCCCGAACAGCCAGGCTTGATGATGCTGATCAGCATTTTGAGGTTGGATAGGGAAGATTCCAGACCCCATGTGTTCAGTGTTTCCTCTAGGATACCTTGAGGAGAGGACTATCAACAAGAGAATGATTATTACAATTTATAGATACATTTTATTGCCCCCTTTCAAATGATTTTTTTAGTCCTACCATAAGCAGGAAGAAATTAAATTCAGAGGGAAAACAAGACCATCTGCTCAGACTTTCAAATTTAAATTTTATACATAAGAGCGCATTAGCTGTGGGAGGAAAATGTGATCACATTTATTTTAGCTGTCTGAGCAATGAACAAATTTCCCTCTTTGGACTTTCTGCATGGAAGTAGAAGGAGCTGTTTTGTTGAGGAAAATGGGATGGCTTAGGTATGCGGGAGATTCCTTATTCACCGTCTTATATTTATGAAATGCTGAACTTACACAGCTCTTTATAAAATATGAAATAACTGCCCACGCCTCAGGAGTTCTAAAGGGACGCTAGACAAACAGTGTTCAGGCACCTCTGAAAGAGAATCCGGAGGTGGTGATAGGCTGCGGGTGGTGGGGCGGTAACAGTGTGAAGAAGGGCGGGTTCACAGGATGACAGGGAGCCACTGATGGGGTGGGGTGGGGTGGGTCATCTGGATCCCTTTTCTGAACTTGGCCCCTAACACGGGGTCTACTCCTACTTCTACGAATCTTCCACTTACTCTTACTCATATGGGGACAGAGAAGAGTGTGGCAGCTGTCACAGGGTGGGAAAACCAAGAGTCAGAGAGAGCTGAGAGAAAAGAGTGACCGCCATAAGGCTCATGCTGGCCGCTGACCCCCACCAGCTTCAGCTGGTGACTTTCCTTGCAATGTTTCAGACAGCACAGTGGTTGATTAAGGTCAGTCTGCTCCTGCTGGCTCAAAGCTACCTGCCTGCCGCTCTGGGACCGGAAGAAAGGTCATAGGAACACAGAGACAATTAATGCCTTGATTTTCTCCACAGCCAGCCGCCCTCCCAGGCTGCTTTACCGCAGAAGCCTCCCTCTCTACTCGGTCAGAGAAAGCCTGGCAAAGAAGCCCAGTCTCTGGCTCTTCCTTTGTTCTGCTGTGAAAGGAGGACGGAGACACAGGAGCCCAGGCTGATGGCATGAATCCAGTACATAACAGTCTCTCATGGCCCCTCTAAGACCTCAGCCTTAAGTAGCTGGTCCAGAGAGGGCTGCGAATCACTGCTTATAGAAATCCAAATAGAAAAAGGGAGCCGAAGTGAGGACTGTGAACTGGGGTTGGTGAAAGACGAATCCGATTCATTTGATTGGATGCGGTCCTGAAAAAGCTTCAATCAACCTCATAATGAATAAATGATGGGAAACACAGAAACCAATAGGAATGATAAGCACTGAAAATCAGATTTCATTCAGTCATAAGATCTTTCAAAACAAAATTGCCTCGTGCCCCAGGCTCAGGAGCCAGATTTCATGTATTTGAATCTCAGGTCTTCTGTCTTCCAGCTGTGCTGCTTTGAATAGGTCCCAATACTTCCTCTGGGCTTCAATTCTCTGGTCTGTGAAATAGGGATAATAACAGTACTTCCTTAGAGTTTTGAGGAGGACTAGATGAAATAAATATTTTAATAGTAGATGAGATAAATACTGAGGCTTCAAAAGGCCTCCATAAGGATTAGCTATTCTGAGTCTAGTGATTTTTAAACTATGCCTCAGTGTGTCCTAGGTTTTATTTTAGACCACCTGTGAACATTGGATAGGGATATGTGTGGATCATTTGGTCTCCATTAGCAACCACCATAGCCGCTCAGTTTTTTTTTATTTGTGCAAAGCTTTTTAAAAAAGGCATTATAAAGGTACCAGTCCAGTGTGTCTCCCAGCTAGGAGGGGAATCCTGTCCCTGGACATTGTGCCCTTTTGTGGACCTTTTCAGATTTGAGTTCTCATTTGCCAAGTCCTTTATCAGCTAGGCTTGCTCAGAGAATTAGAAAGGTTTTATCTATGTTGACCATAAAAATCCTGATTTTCATCCTCGAGGCTTAGCTTTGCTCTCTAAATAGCACAAAGTTCTCCTCGGTAAAAGATCCTTTCAGATATTGCCCCGAGGCCATTGTATCATTGAGATCATTGGATGGAAGCTGCAGAAGTTGACTCTGGCAAGCGTGAGAGGAAGAGAAAGGTCTTGGTGAGATAATTGGGCAGCTCACAGAACTGTAAGGAGACCTTGGTTGGGACTGCACGTTATGTAACAGCCTCTCTCTAAGAGTGGAGCCTGGAGAGGCATGGAGCCACAAGAACGTCTGGTGAGTTCACGCACCATGAGGGACTTTTGCTTTCTCCTATGTAACTGTTCCCCATGGAGTCGTTGAAAGAATTGCCATGTACAGGTATCTCATTAGATCCTGTGTCCAGCCCGTCCTTGCATTCCTGTATTGCAAGAAGACTGATATGCTTTTAAGTCACCACTGTCATAAGCACTCAGGTAAATAGAACCTCATAGGTAGAAGTGCCAGATTTGCTAATAAATATAGGACAAGCAGTTAAACTAAAACACAATGACTATTTAATATCTGTCTTTTGTATTTGTCTCTAGTAGTCTTACCAACAGAGTTTTATCTTTAATGGAATTTGCTATTAAGCAATGTTCATTTATTCATTCTTGTACTTCATTTTCAATGCTGAGCTCAGGAATTACCATTGTTCTAAATTAAATTTCATCTCAAAAGTCTTAGCTCCTCCTGAGTTGTCAGAAGCTCTAATCGTTTGAATTTTTGAAGTTTATTTCTCCATCTTGCATCTGTACTTTGAAATTATGACCATGTAGGGAGAAGAGCAGGGACAGATGGAGGGAAAGACAAAGTGAAGATGCAGTGTGGAGAGGATGCGGTAATGGTGGTGGGGGGAACAGCTGGCCGAAAGGACAGACTGGGAGGAGAGTGAAGGAAAAGTAGGGAGACCAAAGAAAGATGGGAGGAAGGAAAGAGGGAAGGCAGGAAGGAAGGAGAAAGAAAGAAGAAACAAGAAAAAGAACAGGAGGAGAGGAAAGACATCTATCTAATTTCTGATTTCAGGAAATGGAATTTGCTTTAATTGAAGAAAAAGATGCAAAAACACAGAAGGCTCTGACTCAGCAGGATGTTTGGATGACTGACAGGATCCAAAAGCTAGACCTGAGGAACTGCAGCCCCAGCTAAGAAGTGGAGGAGGCTGGACCATAGCCCAGAACACTGCTCAGCTGCAGCACACTCTCTGTTCTGCTCTCTATGCAGTCTCAGGGTAGTTCTGGTTGGTACACAGCCCATCCACTGAGCAGAGGGAACCTTGGTCTAGCCCTTTGGCCTCTGTGGTGGAAAGATCAACACAATTCCCAGGAATGGATCTGGATACAGTTAGGATTATCTCTAAAGAAAATAAATAACTGAGCAAATAAATAACTCTCCCATGGAAAACAGTGAAAAGCAGCATAAGAACAGTAGGCAACTCATACGCACGCAGCCTCTAGTCTCCATCTCTCAAGGCTCCTCATCATTTGCCTGTTCAGTTTCTCCATAGTATGTGTCAAAGCAGCACCACCAAAATATACCCAGAATCAAAATCAAACTCCCATTCTATGGCCACCCCCTGCCAGCTTGCCTCCAGGTTGCCCAGCCGGTCTCTTTGAATTTGCAAGTTCCAAAGCTGCTCTCACTCTGACCTGCCCTACTTCCTGTCTGTTTCTATCCCCATCTCCTCCAGACTTATCTCTTAGTAGCACTTGACCATATGTCTTGCCATTTTCATTACCTCCATCACCCCAGTCCATGGCAACTCTGCCTCTCACCTTAGCTACTATAATAACTTCATAATCAATAGCACAGCAGCTGCTCTGAGCCCCCCATTCATGGTTCTCAAGCCAGTAGACAGAGCAATCTTTCTGAAATGCATATTTGAACTTGACATTTGTGTTTTCCCCTTCATCTCTCAGCTCGAAATATTTCAATGGCTTTCTATTATCCTTGGGAAAAGACCGAGACCTTTAAATAAAGCTTTAAATGGCCCAACCCCTCAAATAGTCCCCTTAGAGTTCACACTTATGGTCAAATAGAAGTTGGAAAGGGGTGGCTGAATGGTAAGGAGTTGTTTAAGTTGACAATGTTTGTAGCAAAAGTATCTTTGATTTTATTTTTAACATTTGGCTTTAGAGTTTGCTTTAGTCTCTTTTCTGTTGCTATAACGAAATACCTGAGACTTGGAATTTATAAAGAATGGAGGTTCATTTAACACATAGTTCTGGAGCTAGGAAGTACAAGAGCATGATACCCACTTCTAGTGAGGGTCTTCTTGTTGCATCACAACATGGTGGAGGGCGACACATGTTGAGACAGAAGAAGAGTTCTAGTCTTCTAAGTTACTAATACTATCATGTGGGTCCTGCTCTCATGATATCATCTAATCTTAATTACTTCCCAGATTTAAATATCATTAAAATGACTATGGAGGTTCAATTTGGAACACATAAACTTCTAGAGGACACATTAAAATCATAGCATAGTTAATGAGCTTTGAATGGTGTGAGGATGTGGTGTATTTAGGGCTGATCTTTGTGTACACGTTTACTTCACTAGAAACAAGCACTCCATCAGGTAGGTGATTGGCAATCTGGGTATCTGAAAACATTCAGGCCCCCTCCCCCACCTCCCTTGGATGACACTCAAATAGCATGAAGCTTCAGTGAATCCTATTAGTTTGTGTTCCGGGCCCTAGAATGTTGTTGAACATCTGTTCCAACACCATTGAGTAACTTCATATTTATAAGCAATTAACAATAAAAATACGAGTCTCCTGTCCCCCCTAATTTACAGGGGAGGTGTGCAGCCCAGAGTGAATATCCGCAGTCCACGTCTTTCCATGGCTTCCTTTTGTACTTGGCAGAAGTAAAGTTAGAATTGAAGATAACTTTGTTTTCCTGAAACGCCCCAGTGCTCACATCCTTATCATCACCGTCTGTTGAAGAGGCTGTCAGAATAGACTCTATCATCATCTTTTTTCAAAAGAGAGTATAGATTCTTTTGTACCTAATACTGACACCTTTATGCCTTTCAAAATGTTGCAGTATGATTTCATCAGCGCTGAAACTCAAGCCGCCCAGCTCCCATTTCTTATGTCCTGTATTGTCACCCTCGTGCATCTCTGTGTTGGATCCCACAGCTTATTCTTTCTCAGCTTCCAAAAATCTGTTCTTTCATGTGTGCCAGCTATGGCTCACAATCTCCCTTAAGTACAAACTTTGTAGAATATTTTCTTCAGTCCCTTGTTCTAAGTGACATGTGGCTCTATTCCTCTGAGAAGTCTGCTTCTGGTTTGAGCTTAGATACGGCAGGCATGGAGTCTTCCTTGCTCCACGTTTCTATGTGCAGCCTGCTGCCTTTCACTCCCTGGAAACACTCCATTTTGACTCCGCTCAGGGCACCACCATATATCATCTCCTTTCCCTACGGTCAACCTCCAAAGACTTCTAGAATACTCTCGTTTTTGTTTTTTTTTTTTTAATTAATTTTATTTATTTCTGTATGTGTATGAATGTACTGTCTGCATGCAAGTCTGTGCACCCGTGTCGTGCAATGCCGCGGAGGTCAGAAGAGGGTCTCGGATTCCCCTGGAGCTGGAGTTCTCCTGGAATTGGAGTTTTGGACGGTTCTTGGCCGCCATGTGGGTGCTGGGGATCGAACCCGGGTCCTCTGTAAGAGCGGTCGGCGCTCTTAACCGCTAGGCCATCTCTCCAGCCCCCTCTCGTTTGTTTATTAAGAATTTGAACTCATTATTCCTTTTCATTCTCGTTCATAGAATGTCTGTCAAAACTCTAGGTGATTCTAAGATTTACATAAACTCTGCCCCTTTAGCGTTTCAAGTCCCTCTACTCTAGTGATCAATAGCTTTGGAAATTTCTAGATAGTCATGTTCATGCTCAGATTTTTCCATCATCGAAAACTGCATTGAGCCCATTGTCTTTATTTCTGTCATAGGTCTCTATTTCTCACTGTTATTCTATCTTTTCTCCATTAGTGTCTCAGCTGTAACAGTTCTTTTAGTCTATTAGGATCCAGATTCTTTTTACATATTCAGAATCCTGACCTCCTCTGGCCCCAGTTTCCTCTTTACAATGGCCATTCCCAACAGTGCTTCCTGAAAACGTTCTTCTGTTACTCTCTCAGGTCCCTAACTTTTTTCTTTGGAGTACTGGACTGAGGAGCCAATCCTTGTCAGACTTTATTATTCTTTGCTTCTTGCCTTGTATATGGCTGAACATGATTGGGACTAGCATGCCATGTTGGGAAACCTGTAAGCATATATGAGTATTTAGTGCTGCCTGTGGCCCTGACTACATTTCCCTAATCCATTTCCTTTCTTTTGTTCAAGAAGTGGTTCTCTCCGGGCTGGAGAGATGGCCTAGCAGTTGAGAGCACTGACTGCTCTTGCAGAGGACTCAGGTTCTATTCCCAGCACCCACATGGTGGCTGAGAACCGTCTTTAACTCCAGTTCCAGGGGAATCTAACACCCTCTTCTGGCCTCTGAGGCATTGCACAACACGGGTGCATAAACCTACATGCAGACAGTACATTCATACATATACAAAAATAAAATAATAATAATAAAAGAAGTGGTTCTCTCAAGGCAAATTTTTCTCCTCTGGGAGAGATCTGACAAAGCCTGGAGACATTTCGGGTTGTCAACATAGAAAAGGGATGTCACTGGCTTCTGGTGGGTAGAAGTCAGGGATGCTGCTAAACATTCTACAATGCGCAGGGTAGTCCCTTTCCACAATAAATAACTTGGCCCCAAATTATCAAGAATGTCAGGCTTGAGAAAGCCTGGTGAAAGCCGTGCCATCCAAAGCATGATCCGTGGACCAAGAGAACGAGCTCTCTGGGGTTGGACTGACACATGGAACCTCAAGCTCTACCTTACATTTCTGAAGTCGAACTTGCCTTTTAACAAGGCCTCTTAGGTCATTTGTTTGTCAATAAGTTTGAGAGGCGCTTTAACACCATCTCAACCCTCCTCACATTTCCAACACTCCGAGTCTCTCCTGAGCCTTGCTTATTACCTTTATGCTGAGAAAGGACAAGTGTCCAGGACACCTTGTACATGTTCCCATTCTTAGAGCTTCCCACTTAGCCATGGCTGCCTCCAGACGTCCGGATGCCATTGAGTGGCCTGTGCTTCCATCTACATCAACCCTCCCTGTCATGCACAAAATTCTCATCCATTTTTCCCTCACTAAAAATCATTGCTTTAGCCATAACCGGCTTCCTTGCAGCTTCGCTATTTCCTCGGTTTTACTAGATAATTTCCATGATTATACAAAGTGTCTTTTTATCTTACCTCCAAGAAAGCCCAACAAAACAAAACAATACAAAACTCTCCTGTGAGTCTGCTTGCTCCCCAGCTACAATTACTTCTCTGTTCCATTTTATACAACACTTTTCTTGGAAAAATTAATTACATTCTTGTCCAATGTCTCTCTTCATACTCCCCCTTGATTCTAATGGTCCCAGAGTTTGCTTTTCCCAGAGACTGTAACTACTTTGTGCAGAATCTCCAGGGAACACTGTAATTCTTAGTAGCTCTTTCTCGCTTCTCATCCTATATAACTTTCAGAATCATTTGACAAATGTAAAGAATGATGTTCTTCATTTAGATTTTCAACATCTTCTTCAGGCTCCTTTTCTGTCTCTTTTGTTTCTATGGCTTCTTAATGGTGGAACACCCTGTGGCTCAGTCCATATCTGCTCTATTGCTCCTTCAAGCACTCTGTGTAATCAACAGTAACGGTATCGATTGAGATATACTCATAAGCATCAGATCTTGGACCCTAGCCCTAACCTTCTAAATCAGAGTGAGAATTTTAACAAGATCCCCCAGGTGATTCACATGCACATTAACTAACCTAGCCTACTAATTGCTAACCTTAGTTATGTATCAGAGTCACCTGGAGAGATTTTGAAATTCACAGTGTCTTGGTCTCATCTAAAACCAATTAAATAAGAGTCCCCATGGAGTAAAATCTAGGTGTCAGGATGTTTAAAATCACTAGATGATTCCAAGATGGAATTGTGACATGCTATACTCCCTCACTGCTTGGCATTGACATCTTGTTATGGTCTTTTAGTGTGGGAGTACCTGTGACTTCTAATTCATGGTAAGGGTAGTAAGCTATTTCTCTCATTATTTCAATGTACTGTAATGGAAAAGCTGACTGGATGGCCTTCCTGTGATTGCATTGGTACATGTCATATATGACACTTGAGAAAATGGAGTCAGAATGACTCCTTGGCTTGATGAAGGAAGTGGCCTTGTTAAAGGGGCCGAATAAGCTTTGGGCAGTATTATGTGTGAGCTTTGATGTGCCTCTTTAATGGTCACTAGCCTGTGGTGGCGTTAGTAAAGTAATAGTTTTAGGAGGTGTGGCCTAGTAGAAGTTAGGTCTCTGGGAAGGGTGTCCTTGAAGAAAACATTGAGAGCCAGCTCTTTCCTTTGTCTGTGTTTCCTGGCCTCCATGAAGTAAGCAGCTTTGCTCTACCACACACTCCTTACCGTGATGTTTTACATCAGCACAGGTCCCCAGACAATGGAGTCGTCTGACGAGCAGGAGGCAGCCTCTGAAGCCATGAGCCAAGATAGGCCTTTTCCCCTTTTATTATTATTATTATTATTTTTTTAATCTCAGGTACTTGTCACTGCAATGGAAAGCTGACTAGTCCAGGTGGCACTCAGGAAATGTAGGTGGTTCCTAGAGACTGTGGGAAATCCTGAAGACCTGAGAGAATTGTTGAGCTGAAAGGCAGCAACATAATCAGGGCAGTGCATTTTGGCAGTTGCTGTGTGAGCTTGACAGTGTATTCCTTCCCAAGAGAGCCTCCAGATGAGACCCCAAGTTTGGGTGACTGGAAAGAGCCACCTTGATTGTAGCCTCATGAAATTCTATGCAGAGAATCTAGCTAATCACACCTGGACTTCTAACTTAAAGTAACTGCGAGCTAGTAAGAATGTGCTGTTTTAAGCTACAACATTTGTAGAATTAAAAAACAACAACAACTAATACAGTAGCGAAGATGGTCAACCATTTATCTGGTATATTTCATCCAAATCTAAGACTTTAAACATATACAGGAATGGTCATCTATTGGTTGTCAAAAGTAATTCCTATATTTAGTGGCTAAAATAGCAATAAGAAGTTGACCTCTGGTGGCTGCCTCTCATAGGCTGCCAGGCCTTTGGCTTTGGGGCAGTGAGAAGCAATGGAAAAGGTGGAGAGCTGTCTCTTCCTTGCATCTCCTCTGCATTGCTGCAGATCTGGCAATATTTGGCTCCTCCGGAGCCCACACTCCCGTTGGATCTTCCCTCTTCTGTGTCTCAAGGATTTTATTACTGCTTTTTCCTCCCCCTATCCTTTCAAGCCAAGGTTGGTTGGGTTTGGTAATAACCTCGTGCTCTTAAAGTCCCTGGCTTTTTTACCATCTTTTGTTGGGCACCATTTTCTACCCACGCCTTTATCAATCATTCTTTCATCAAACCTTCTGGAGTAAAACTTCTTAAATTTTCCATCTGTTTCCCATGAGCTCCTGATCGATATACGCACCGTGAATTTATGTTTGTATTCCTTTGTTTGTTCCACTGGAACATAAGCATCAAGGCGCAGGGAACTTGGTTAAGCATTCCTTTGGTCCCAGGTAGAACTGAGGCTACAGAATAGATGTAGTAAGTGCTTGCTGAGGAAAAGAAGGATTTATTCAACATGAGACGCCGTCCTGACTCGGCACTGCTGTGCGTGCGATTGCACTGCCTACAGGACCAGCCTGGACTGTTCTTCAAGGAAAGAAGAACACAGTATGCAAGGCTTCACAGGCATCCATATTGGAAGGACACAGGAACAAAGGAACTTTGCATAATTAGCATTAAGTTAGCTTCTCTCTACATATTGTGAGAGAATGTCATCTGCCTTGATCCTAGAGTTATAACTTGGGAGTATCATGGATTCAGAAAGTCTTAAGTTCAAATCCTGTTCTTACTGAAGAGGGTGAATTTTGGTAATTTGCAAGAACTTAGATGAAATTAGTTTTCATGTATATGATATGATGGAATTGTTAGTCTGTGGTATATAAATTCACTGTAATGATTACTGGCAGATGAAAATGCTAGGTACATTGCCCAGGAAGATTTTTCCTCTTTATTAAGTATTACATGCATCACATAATTTAATCTTCATGTCATTATTGAGGGCACACATACATTATTTTGGGAATTGACTCAGTGATGAAAGACTCTTTCAAGCTAGTCAGTGCAAAGCCAGGATACAGACTTACTTATGGATTGTTATCATTATAAACCTTTTCTTTTCCATATGAAACATCATCTCCTTTCTACCAACATCAATCTGCATGTTAGAAATCTTCCAGAGCTACCCAACATTTATACCTTCAGCCAAGCATAGTAACATTTGAAGAGTAAGTGACTCATAAGAATGGAAGACGTTGGGCTGGAGAGATGGCCTAGTAGTTAAGAGCACTGACTGCTCTTGCAGAGGACCCAGGTTTGATCTCCAGCACCCACATGGTGGCTGAGAACCATCTTTAACTCCAGTTCCAGGGGACTATGACACCCTCTTCTGACCTCTGTGGCTTTGCACGACAGGGTTGCACAAACCTGCATGCAGATAGTACATTAATGCACATACAAAATAATTTTTTTATTAAAAAATGTTTTAAAAAAGAAAAGAGTGGAAGATGTCATACTGACCACAGGACACACTCTAGCTCAGTCTTAACTATGAGACATCTTGCTCTATGATTCAATAGTATATAAGTGCATATTCCATACTTCTGAAACTTTACTAATGAACTCTAGCCTTTCCCTACTCTAGTGGGAAAGAGCAGCCTCTCAGACATTTTGCTTTTATTTTAATTAATCCTACCAAAGCTTGTGAAGTCACTTATTGGTTTATTAGTTAATTGGTATCTTGTTGGTAGTGTAATTAACTGGTCCCTAGGCAACTCTAGAGGCTGGGGGGACATTTGTAAAATCTTTCGGAAGAGCATTCCCTGGCAAGCAAGGGCCTCCAGCATCTTGCTTCCTACCTGCCAGCAAGCTGGAATTTCATGCCAGATTTTACCTGTCAGTACTGACTTCAGTTCTCCATGTGTTTGTGATTCACTGTCACCAGCTGGAGGCTTGGTTCTGGCTCTTCACTGGGTCTAAACCACAGTCATAGTTAGTAGTTGGTGAATGCATGTCGCTGAGGCACTGAAGCTTAAACCAAAGGCCAGATTCTATGTATGTACTTTGGTATAATTTATAACATCTGTTTTCACCTCTATAATGAAATATCTGAGACTGTGCTTATAAAAAAAAATAGGTAGCAGCAGTTACTTTTCTTGTTTCTATGATAAAAGTGGCATAAGGGAAAGAGGATTTATTTTGGCTCACAGTTCATCGTGGTGGGGATGTCTTGGCATCAGGGACTTGAGGGAGCTGGTCGCATAGCCTCGGTAGTCAAGAATCTGAGAGATTAGTGTTAGTGACGTTTTCTTTCTTTTCTTTCAGTCTAGGACATCAGCCCACAGAGTGGCTCTACCCACACTTAGGGTGGATCTTCCCTCTTCAATTTACTAAATCTAGACAATCCCTCAAAGGCACGCTCAGAGGCAAACCCAATTTAGATAATCCCTTACAGACAGGCCCAGAGGTTTGTCTCCAATGTGATTTTAGATCCTAGTTATGTTGATAATCGCTGTTAATCACCACATAGATTTATTTACCTTCTGGTTTTAGAGGCTGAAAGTATTGACAGCAGAATGCTGGCTCTGAAGAGGGCCTTAGTTATCTCATTTCATATCAGACAAGACAGGACAATGGTAGGTGTCCATGGAAGAGGGAGAGATCGCACCACTAGATAGGAAACCAGAAAGGTGAGGAATGGAAGGCTTGTTTCACAACAGTCATATTGGGAGAATGGATCCATGGTTCCCATGAGACAACCACCTCACTTCTTTCTGAGGACATAACTCAGTGATCTAACTCCATTAGGCCTCAACTTTAAAATTTTTCACATCATATCACACTGGAGACCAAACTTCTCAAGTATAAAACCTTGGCAGATGCACTCAAGCTGTCTTCAACCTACCACCTATGACTTACCCCTGAGCAACCAGGGACAACCGACTGGAAGGTTGAACTTCAAGGGGTATGCTTTGCAGAGTGGGGTAGTGGCACGTGGCACCTATCCTATAACATTTTATGAGCTCTATGAACTACAGAAGCCCAAATTTTAACATTCATCGAGGTGTGATGTCATGCTAAACTTTCCTCAGATATTCCTTATGTAACATTCTCAGTGCTCCTGAGAGCTACAGTAGCCTTAGCCTGCTGATTTTATAGACATAGAAACACACACACACACACACACACACGAGAGAGAGAGAGAGAGAGAGAGAGAGAGAGAGAGAGCGCACTTAAATACCATGCTCAGGTGTATAAGAACCAGCAGCAGCTGGGTTCCATCCAGCTCAGGCAGAGGGAACTGCCGAGCCCTGGCTCTTCATTGTTAGAATAATACTGAGTGAGCATGAATTAGATGGAAGCCGCAGATGTTGCTGTTGTTGGTGTTACTGTATTCCCATTCTCATGCTCCTCTATTATCAACTTCTCAACTTCTTTGGGATTCAGAAGCACCTTAATCATGTTTCTCTTTCTGTCCAACAAATAGTTCTGAAAAGTAGCTAAACACCAGGACGTCTTCATATAAGAGAATTGGGCAAGATAGTTCCAGTCCCAGAATTCCTGTACAGTTGAGCAGAGAAGACGCTCAGTGAGCATTAAAGTGGCAGATGAGTCAGTGGGGAATCTGATGTAGAGGAGGAAGTACTGAGAGAGCTGTTAGCAAGGCTCTCTATGACACAGAATGTGGGTTTGTGTTTCAGAGTACGAAGGCCTCCTGTAAAAATGATTCCTTCCTCTTCCCTGTAAGCTTGTAGAGACTCTAAGCTAGTATATTTTTGAGCAGATTCAATACAAATTATCAGATGATTCTTATGTTAAAGTTCTTATTTCTGTAAAAGGACAAAACAAGCCATGAGTTTTAGAAGCTCATGAAAATGGAACGGATGAAATAAATTAGATATAAAATATGATACAATTTCTGCTTTCTCTACGGAGTTTCTTTATAAAAAATGCTAATATTTTCTCCACTCATGTGAAACCACATCCAATCTGATTTATAGGTGCCCTAGCCTGATACTTTTAAAGGTTAGTGAACAAATGCTTCATCTGTAAGGCCTCTTGCTTCTTGCCCAAATTCTAGATCATTACTTTTCTTCCAAATAGACGTTTTATACCAATGAGAGTTTCCTACCAACATATACAGCGATGCCAGTTTGTCCCTCCTAAATCTGTTTTGAAAATTTGCATTTACTTAAAATATTTAATCTAGGGGGAATCAGCTGCTTTCTCACAAAATGTTGTAGTTCTGCATATTATATTTCTACTAAAATATAGAGGAGGGTATGTGAAATATTTAGGGTAGGAGACCTTAGAACAAACCCAATTTATGCATGTTATAAATAATAATGAACTAGTTTTCTAATTAGAAGCTGTTTCCTCAAATAAAGCTATACCACAGTAGTTTATTTCTGTAGCTTCTCCATTTTTCAAAGTCAGTTCATCAGCATATCTGAAATCCATATACCAAACTGGCAGAAAATCAAGATATTAATTTTATATGTGATGGGGAAAGCCCTAGAGTGTTCCATTTAAATATCCACATCTTGGATTCATTTCAGGTTCTGATTTAAAATCAGAGATTCAATATTTTACAGCAGATTATAAGGCAGAATCCAGAGAATTAGATGAGACATTTTCTGACTCATATATTATCTCCTTGCTGAACTAAAGGCTTGCTTGCAGATTCATTTTCAGTATGATTTCCCCATTGGATTCGTCCCAGATACTACAATGAGAGGCCAGCAGGATGACCCCAGGGAAGAGGTCAGGAAGGATTCTATTAGAGGGAGAGATGGTGGGAACAATGACTGAAAATGGGAAACAATGAAGGAAGGGGATGAATGTAGAAGGAGAGGGAGGGAGGGAAGGAGAGAGAGAGGGAGAGAGAGAGAGAGAATTTTCCCATGCAAACCAGCACAGTACAGTATTAGATCAACACGGTCATATTGCTTCTCTTATTTAAACCTTCACTTACAATTAATAAGAATTGCTATTTAAGAAATTTGGGAAGGACTTCTGTTAAGTGTTGAAACATAAAAGAAAAACATTGGCCTTTCATCATCTCCTAAAGGGGGAACCCCCCCATGATTTATATGTACACTTTAAAATCAAAGCACCCTTTTAAGTCTCTTAGAGTTGATCATAAATAGAACCTAAGGCTGATCTCTCCAAATAATAAAATAGTGGGGGTGAATAGTGGGTGCTGATACCATTGAAGCTCTTGGACTACATTGTTAAGGATGGTTCAAGTAAGCACAACTGAATTAGTCCTAACGGTGCAAGGCACTATAATTTGTGAAGTGGGGACATTTTCCTGTGTAGATGCAACTGCTGATCCATCAATAAAAGGACCTTCTCTTTGGTTGTTTTCCCAATGGTAGTGATGCTCTGGGCTCACCAGTAACCCTTTGGTGTCCCTTGGAATTGATGGTTTAGTCTGACACTCCTCTCAAGGCAGTGCACAACTTCCTTCTTGTACTTCCCAGGAGGAGAGAAGATGAATTATTTATGTATCAATTCTAGTATTCAATTGACTAGGTTACTTACTAGAAAGTGGAGTTTTGATGGATGTTCAAATAGAGAAAAACAGCAACTGCCTAAGACCTGGAAAGCATCCTTAGAGAATATTGTTTTAAATAGAAAACAGAAAGGCTTATGTATATAGCTACTATTTACATGAATTCTTCTATTGCTGTCTGGGACATTGGAAGACAGACTAGAGGTAGGAGGCAGGCAGCTGTCGGCACAAATGTTGTTAACAATCAGGATTTGGAGTTGTACCCAGAGACCTGCGAGATCCCTCAGCCTGATCAGTGCATCTCTCAACTCTCACCAGCGAACCTTCTTCTTGAAGCAGATGGTGAGTAACATATAAACCCACAACTGGCCAATGTGTAGATGCTAAGATACTGCAGAGTTCTCAGGCTTAAGTGCAATGCCTCTGTTGCATCCTTTCTTCCAAAGGCTCAGGAATCATTGCAGAAGAGAGGCTAGAAAGACTGTAAGAACTGAAGAAGGTGCACGAATACAAGAAAACTGTTGTCTGGGCATCCACATGGCAGCTAACAACCATTCATACATTCATAACTCCAGTTCCAGGGGATCTGAGATGCTCTTCTGGTCTCACAGGCTTAGCATGACACAGGTGCACTTCCATACATGCACGGAAAACACACACACATACACACACACACATGCAGACTTGTTATAGGAGGTTCAGGAAGGAACTATTGAAGGGATAATTTTACTTGGACCCAATTGATGGAAGCAAAGCCCATGCTGAGGATAGTTGTACATATGAACCCAAAGCACTCAGGACAGGATGCACAAGACCCGTGTAAAACCAAGCCAGACAGGGAACCAGTATGGATGGGGATGTGGGCGGGAAGCCCAAGCCCTTAGCTAAAGGTCTACTGGGAATTGACAGCTGCTGGGAGAGAGAGAATTAGTTTTCCTTACTGATGTGTTGTGCAGTAGGTTGACCAGTCTCCGTGGGATAGACCCTCAACCTGAGAGCTTTTACGAAACACAGATTAGACTTAATGGACCTTAAAAAAGATAATAATAATAATAATATTAATAATAATAATAATGGACATGAAGCTGGTGAGGGGGTGGTAAGGTGAAGGTAAAGAGGAGATAGGGGGTCTGAATATGATCAAAATACATTGCATGAAGTCTTAAATCAATGAATTTATTTTAAAGCCAATTATTGGGGACATTTACCTAGGGATCTAGGGGAGAAGCCCTTCTCCCTTTAACTGGTGTGATCCAGGCTAGTTCCTGAACTTTCTTTTCAGTCTTTTTACTATGTGCGAACTCACCTAGTCCTGATGATGTAAATGTAATTTACGCTGATATGATGACTGCAAGGTGCTTAGAGATTTGCTTAGCTCATGGCAAATGCCGTAGAACTGTCAGCTGTCTTATTTATTATAGTCAATTACTAGCAACTGTTTATACTAGAATGTTTGATAGTTATTTTCAAATTAAATCCGAAGTGGAATTGCAGGTTTACTGCTCCCTCAAGCCAATGACCCTTGTGTTGTTTTTCTGTCTTTGTAATTGCAAACTGACGGAATGACTCAGACCAGAATCTTGGGGCTCATTGCTGATTTGTCTTGTTCTTTTACTCTTCACAAGGAATTCATCAGTGGTCATTTTGGCCTAATCACTGAAATAGAAACCAAATCCATATACTGTTTCCATCATCATGGTCTCCTCCTCCTCCTCCTCCTCCTCCTCCTCCTCCTCCTCCTTCTCTCCTTCTCTTTCTCTTCCTCCTTCTTCCTTTACTTGTGTGTGTATATTGTGCATGTGTGTCTGTATATATGAAGTCCAGAGGACACCTTAGAGTGTCTTTTTCCCCAGCCCCTCACTCTCACTATTCTTAAGCCTCTTTAATTTCTTCCTTTTATTTATTCCTCTTGCTTTCACTCTTTGACTTGCATGACCCATTATGTATACAGTAGCGATCATCAGTAACGCAATCACGGGTAAGATTTACATTGAGCCCTTTTCTGTGGAATAGGAAGGCCAAGGATTTTAAGCTCTGACTTCCTCTAGTACCACTGTTTTCTTTGCTCTTTCCTTTCCATTCAATTTGGGCCATCCTTTGTTCTTCTGTTTCTTCCCCTTGCATCACTCTCCAGGTTGTAGAGGCTGGAGTCGTAGCTCACATTGCCTAGCATGTATATGACTCTGGCTTGGATCCCCAACACAGAAAAAATACACTCAGCTTGAGGGCTCAAGTGTTTAAGCCTTTCCTCCACTTGTCAGCTCACTCTGCATGAGGCCAGCCTCCTTACTTCATGCTGGTTGTCACTGTCTTCCTCACCTCCTGAAGTCCCCTCTCTGAGCACATCTTCCTGGCACTTGGGGTATCTCCTCCTAATGTTACTACAAGCTGTGAAACTTGAAAGCAGAGCTGGGTAGTTATGAGGGAAGAGAACTCAATGCCTGCCTGTCTGAAGTAAATACTATTTAAAATCCTTCTTCCTCCCTCACCCAACAGAAGTCCTTGAACACAAAAAAGACACAGATGGCCAAAGTATACAGAATAGGAGTCTGCAGAGTCCAGGTCATTGGACAGGACTCCTATGTTAGACTCTACCCACCCAGGGCTCAGGGACCATTGCAGAAGAGGGGGTGGAAAGATTACAAGAGCAGAGGAGGAGGTACATGACCTTATTAAAATAGAGTCTTGGTCTTGAGATCTGAGATCTCCTGAGGCCAGTGGAAGGACAGGTACTGGGGCTTGGGCTAAAGAGCCCCCCCCCTCAACTGGGATTATGAACGCATCTGAAGGAGGCAAGCAAGTCTTAAACACAGTGAAGAAGACTCACATTGGAATACAGGCAAGAAGAAGCCCATATGCCAGGAACACGAAGAAGAGACAACACGGGAAAGGGGCAGGATAATCCCTCACCAAGCTCTACCAACCCTATGGAAGATTCCTACAGTGGGATCCCCCTGGGGATGGCCCAGGATACAGATATCAGAAACACTATTGGGAACATACTTAAAGAACTACAAGATTATAAAGAGCAAATCAAAGAACAAAGAAAAGAGAATGAAGAACTCGGGAAGGATCTAGAGAGAGAGAATGACAAACTCTGGAAGGAAGTAGAAACACTGAAAAGTTCCCATGCTGAAAAAGATAAGGAAACCAACCAGCGAAGCAAAGAGCTACAGGAAGAGAATGAGAAGCTCCAAAAAGAAGTAGAAATACTAAAGAAATCAGAAGAGGAAATGAAAAAGGAAATCAAGCATTCATCCAATCAAGAGGAAAGGAATGGAAAAAGCCTCAGAAGCAGAATGGAGGAAGCAGAACAAAGAATATCAGACTTGGAAGATAACACAGAACAACTAAAAACCTCAAGGAAAGATTATGAAAATTTAAAAATACACAAAAGTAGAATAACCAGGAACTGCGGGACACTATGAAAAGATCAAACCTCTACATCATAGGAATAGAGGAAGGAGAAGAATCCCAAGAGAATGGTATTGATCAGATCTTCAACAGAATAATAGATGAAAACTTCCCCAGACTAAAAAAAGACAAACCAATACAAATACGAGAAGCACATAGAACTCCAAACAGACAAGATCAGAAAAGAAATTCTCCATGCCACATCATAGTTAAAATGCTAGACACCCAAAACAAAGACAAAATCCTTAAAGCCAAAAGAGAAAAACAACAAGTGACCTATAAGGGGAAACCTATCAGAATTACAACTGACTTCTCAATGCAAACTATGAAAGCAAGAAGAACCTGGAGCAAAGAATTCCCAGTGTTAAAGGACAATAGATGCCAACTCAGCTTACTATACCCAGCAAAAATGTCGATTATAATTGAAGGAGAGAGAAAAACTTTCCATGACATAAACAATTAGAAAGAATACATGTCCGGAAAACCAACCCTTCAGATAATACTTGAAGCAATTCAAAGGACAGAAGAAAGGAGCAACCATCCCCAGGCACCTAGAAAGAGAAATCAATAAAAGCATAACTGCAGAAGTAGAAACCTAAACCAAAACCGCAAATGGATAATAAGGCAAAAGGAAGCAACACAAACCTATCAGTCATAACCTTGAATATTAATGGACTCCTACTATTCCAACTGCAAAAAGACCTGGACTTGGGCTCTTACGCGCAAAAATTGGATTAGAAACACGAACTCCCACTCACCACATACATGCCGACCGCGCCGTCAATATCGCTGTCTAACGAGAAACACATCTTCACTTCAAGGACAGGCACACCTAAAGTGAAAGGATGGAAAAAATAATTCCAAGCAAATGGTACCCAAAGCAGTGTTGCTATTCTAAATCAGACAAAATAGATTTCAAAGAAAAAGAAATCAGAAGAGACAAAGAAACCATTACATTTTTATCAAGGAACATTCACCAAGAAGATTTCACAATTAATGATAGACAGCCGCCAAACTCTGGTGCACAATCATTATAAAGACAATTCTCCGAGACCACAAGTCACACACTAACCCCAGTACATTCATAGTAAGGGACTTCAATACCCCTGAGTCCTTGGACAGGTCAACAGGAACAAAGAATAACAAGAGAGACATCTGAATGAACTATACACCAATGGACCTCATAGACCTTACCAGATATTCCCCTAATACCAGAGATATCATTTCTACTCAGCACCCCATGGAACATTCTCCAAAATCTACCACATACTGGGACACAGAAGAAACCTCCACAAATACAAAAAGATTGAAATAATTTCATGCATTCTATCAGCCACAGTGCAATAAAGCTCAACAAACACCAAGTAAGCCCTACTGCCTACAAGAACCATGGAGACTACACACACTCTATGAATAGAATGGGTCAAGGAAGAGATGAAAATAAAAGAAAAAAAATTAAAGCATTCCTGGATGATGACATGGACAATCACACAACAAATCGATGATACCTTAAGCCATCCTAATAGGGAAGTTATATAGCCCTAGGTGACCTACATTAAAAAACAAAGGAACAAGGGAATGAGCTATCATACAGCTAAAGCCTTGAGAGCCACAACGATGAACCTACAAACGACGGAAGAATAACAAATCGGATCAGAAATAATGAATAGACAAAAGAAACAATACGAAAATCAAGGAATCCAAAAGTTGGTTTCTTTGAAGAGATAAAAGATAGGAACTCTAGCCAGTTACAAAGAAGAAGAATCCAAAGTCAATACAATCTTTGATGAAAAAGGAAATATCAAACAGACAATGAAAAGATCCGAAATTATACGGGATTACTTCAAAAACCTATACTCTCAAGTTTGAAAACCTAGAAAAATGGATGAAAATCTGAAAACCTGGGACACCAAAGCTAAATCTAGAAGAGATTCACAGCTTAAAAGACCCATAAATGCAAGAATGAATATGTTGATGAGACCTCCAACTAAAAAAAGCCAGGTCCAGAAAGTTTCACAGCAGAATTATATAACATTTAAAGAAGACATACAACCATGATTCTGAAACTGTGTAGAAGGATCAAATAGGGAAGTTCTCCCAAATTCTCTATGAAGCCAGCTCACTCTAATACCAAAACGGAGACGATACACTAAACGGGAAATTATGACCATCTCCCTAAGATGACAGATGCCAAAATTTCTACAGGTATATGGCAATCGATACAGAACACATAGAGTCATCTCCATGACACAAGTACTGGCTTCATTACCAGACTGCACGGATGGCAGTCAACATATGGAAATCATAACTATCACCAACGTAATGGAATGAAAAGATTCAAACACACACGAACCTGAGTGACGTGAACCAGTCCAGAAAACAAAGAATTCATGGATTCATATCTGTGGCTACTGGTGCCAATTACCCCGTTGTAAGTATTTCTTGTGTAGGCGCCCTGAGCTATTTGTACAAGCATTGGCATCAAGGCTTTTGGAACACAACACAACAAAGAAATACGTGCATCAAGAAGCTGACTGAACAGTTTGACACTTTGCTCCACAAACAGTCAAACATTCCCCATGGACATATTGAGGAAGAAGACTGAAGAGATGAGAGCAAGCTGTTGGCAGAGATGCGACGAGCTCTGGGCTGGTGGGGGAATGAGCGGAAACATGGGTCTAGATTTTCTTAAAAACTAAAATTTATTGTGATCCAAAATTATACTGGTAGACCTGAGTTAGGAAAAAAAACAAAAAACACAACCAACCACCATTCATTGAATGAGTGACACGCCTTTGACAAATCAGCATCCTTCATGCTTTAAGGTAGAGAACCTTGGATTGGAGGATCATTCTCAGTGAATCAAAGGCCACTATACATGGACCACAGCATTTATTTCCTAAATGGGAATGACAAACAACTTCCCTTATAAAGGTAGGAACTTGGCAAAGCTGTCCGCTGTCACCACTCCTTTTAACTATAGTGCTTGAAGATTGCAAAGAGCAATAGGCAAAAAAGGAATTAAAGGAGTACCTATTGGAAGAGGACAGTCCAAGCTATCCTATTTGTGATGGTTGTTGTTTAGTTAAGGAATGCTAAAAACTCCACCAGAAAACTCCTAATAATGGATTAACAGCTTCACAAAGTGGCAGGAAAAAAATTAACCTAAAAAAATCAATGCCCTTTCTATACACCAAGAACACGCCCGGAGAAAGATTCACAAGGACCTTTCCCGACAATGCCTCAAACCAATAAATCCTAGGGACAAACGTAACCTAAGACAAGCTCTCTACAACAAAATTGTTTAACCTTTAGGAAAGAATTGAGAAGCCATCAGATGATGGAAATACTTCCCATACTCTTGGATTGGGGAAATTAATATAATAAAATGTCCCCATTCTACCCAAACTCTTGTTTAGACTTAATGCAACCCCAAACAAAATCCCCAAGAATTTCTTAACAGGCTTGGAAATCCGTCAATTCATGTGAAAAAAACAAAAGACGGCGAATAGCCAAAACAACCTGGCGAAAGGCTCACGGGGGTAGGGGGTCGGGGGGGTGGGGTGGGATCCTATACCAGACTTCAAACCTATACTACAGGGCTATAGTCATTAAAAAAAAAAAAAAAAAAAAAAAAACCTGTTGACCAATAGAACACAACCAAAGATCCAAACTGGCAACCACAATTTCAGCATCTCATATTGAGAAGGGGGCCAGAGACACAATGGAGAAAACAGCATCTTCCAGTGGTGTTGGCAAACTGGATCACCACATTTAGTCGCAGAATGAAATTAACCCTTCCTCTTGCCCTGTACAAAAGGTAACTCCAGATGGATCAAAGACGCATGTGAACCCCAACTCGAGGTTAGAAGAGAAAAGGGGCAGCAGACTACAAGACATAGGCATTAGGAAAAGACCTCAAATCAGGACAGCAGCTGTGCAAGAATTAAGGTCGACGAAATGACAAATGGACCTTCTTATACTACAAAGCTTTGATCATTCCAAAGAACAGTCAAGGAAGGAAGAGAAATCCCACAGCGTGAGGAGAAACGTTACTCAGAAACATCCGACAAAGCATGTGATTTCAGAATCTATAAACTACTCAAAAACAAAGAAGAAAGAAACAAATGACCAAATAGATGGAGCAAGAGATCTGAACAGAGACTTCCCAGTGAGGAATTAGGAGGATGGCTGAGAAACACCCTTAAGAAGGGTCAACATCACTAATCTAAGGAATTGCAAATCAAAACCACTTTTAAGATATCATCTTACTCCAATAGACTGGCTAGGGATCAAGAAACAAATGATACCAAGTGCTGGAGAGGTTTGGGGGAAAGGGGACCACTCATCCACTGTTGGTGAAAATGCAAACTCATTTCAGCCATAGAAAAGGCAGTGTGCGGAGAAACCTTCAGAAACTTGGAATTAACTTGCCACCTGACCCATCTATACCATTCCTAGGAATGTACCCTCAAGTCTCACCACACTGCAGAGATATATGCAAATATGGCCATGCTTATTTCAGCTCTCGTCACAATTAGAAGGGAGGAATGAACACCAATGCCCCTCAACTGATGAGTGGATAAAGAAAATGTGGTACATCTACATAATGGAGTTCTATGCAGCAGTAAAGAAAGACGACATCATGAGCTTTGCAGGAAAATGGTTGGAGCTAGAGGACATCATGCTGAGTGAAGTAACACAGTCCCAGAAAAACAAATGATGAATGGTATCCCTCATCTGTGGATGCTAGTGCCAATTACCTAGTTGTAAGTATTTCTTGTACATGGCCCCTTGAGCTTTTGTCCAAAGCCTTTGGGAGTGATGCATATTGGAAGCAACAACAACAGCAACAACAACAACAACAACAACAACAACAGAAAGGACTGCATCAAAGAACTAACGGAAACAGCGAACTTCTGCTTAAAACAGTTAACTTCCACATGGAGAATATTGAGAAAGACTGAGAAAGAGATGAAAAGCATGTTTGACAGAATGCACGAGCTCTGGTGGGGTGGGGGGATGGGGGGACACGGGTCTAGATTTGATAAAACAATATATAAATAAATAAATAAATAATAAAATAAGTCTTGTATCCAAGATGGCGGTTCTGTGTGGGCGTGGCCAGTGACAGAGTCTCCAAAAACAAGTGCTATGGCAATGGAGATGAGTTGGGAGGACGAAGCGGAAGAGGAGGCTGTAGGAGCCAGAGCAGTTTGTGTTGGTGGAATTATCAGGAATTCTTGATTCAGACTTTCGACCCAAATGTGAAAAATAAATGCAAGATTTTGGGAATTGACACTGAAAGGCCTATTCAGGTGGACAACTATGTCTTTGCTGGGGGAATATGAAGACACTCTTGGGACCTGTGTTGAAGAAAGTGTTGAATACGTGGATCTAGGAGGAAATGATAAAACAATCCTAAAATACAAATGCCATACAATGAAAAAGCTCAGCATGACAAGAACTCTTCTGACAGAAAAGAAGGAAGGAGAAGAAAACATAGATGGAATGGAATAACTGCAGATGAAAGACGATTTCTTCTATAGACTCAACATGATTTGTAGCTTTCTACATGAAAATGAAGATGATGCTGAGGCTTCAGCCTCTGATAAAACTTTGGAGTTGGAAGAACAAGGAAGTCAAATGAAAGACAGTGCAGAGCTGTTTGACCAGGAGAAAGCACTGCTCTCAGAAACAGTGCATCCTGGACCTCCTGTGGATGCCTCTTCATCAGAAATAGGAAGTTGTGTTTTCATGAAAACTCAAGGTGGAAATGTTTCTCATATTAACCAGTCCTGAAAAAATTTTTTTGGTCTTTTTTTTTTTTTTTTGAGACAGGGTCTCCCTTTAGTCTCAGTCCTGAAATGTTTGAAAAGAGGTTTTATGTAAAATAATTGCCTGAGCCCTCTGTGGTGGTTGCACGTCTTTAATCCCAGCACTAGGGAGGCAAAGGCAGATGGATCTCTGTGAATTCAAGGCAAGCCTGGTCTACAGAGTGAGCTCCAGTACAGCTGGGACTAAAGGGAGACCCTGTCTCAAAAATACAAAAATAAAATAAAATAATTGCCTGTGTAGCTTTCAGTTGTCTCACCAGTTTGTTGTTATTGTTGACCATACACATGTTCCCAGTTATAGCACAACTTGTTCCAGAATCTTGCAAACCAAGCATGAAATAAATTTTTTAAAATATGACTTGTATGACTTTTGGGTCCTTTCTATGGTTAGTACATTTCTTTTAATGAGTTATTTACCTGAGGGTTTTTTTTAAAAATATAGTTTATTGCTATTAAACTTTTTCATACATCATACATTATTTCTCAATCCAATTTAGATTCATTTTCCTTTCCATGCCCCCCCACCCAAGTTCATGCATTCTGCCATACATGTCTTGCATCTTTTTCCAAGTCTATCCAGAGTTGTTTAGTTTTGTTTTTTTTTTTAAACCAGAGGATTATTGCTTTTGGGAGAACTTCACTGTTTCAGTTTTTTTGTCCTAGTTCTTTTGTTGTTGTCATTCCTTCCAACTTGTATTGCTTCAACGTATGCATATATATGTATGTATATATATACATATATATGTCTCAGGTATACTAAAATTATGTCGTCGGAAAACAAACTATGCTATTTCCAAATCATATTTCAGGATTCGCATTTTCCATTTTGATTTTATATTACTTTAAAATATGCATACAGGGGCTGGAGAGATGGCCTAGCGGTTAAGAGCACCGACCGCTCTTGCAGAGGACCCGGGTTCGATCCCCAGCACCCACATGGCGGCCGAGAACCGTCTGAAACTCCAATTCCAGGAGAACTCCAGTCCAGGGGAATCCGAGACCCTCTTCTGACCTCCGTGGCATTGCACGACACGGGTGCACAGACTTGCATGCAGACAGTACATTCATACACATACATAAATAAATAAAATTAATAAAAAAATAAAATATGCATACACACCCTCCACCCATATACCAAAATATCAAAGCCTGAAAATAAGTGGTAGGTTAATTCTAGAACCAGTTAAGGGATTCACAATATAGGAGGACAGTTGCTTTCAGATCACGAGGAATATAACTAACATTGCTCAGTTTGCCTTACAACTAGGTACTTGGTGCTAGCATCCACAGATGAGGGATACCATTCTTTGTTTATTTTTCTGGGACTGTGTTACTTCACTTAGCATAATGTCTTCTAGCTCCATCCATTTACCTGGAAAGTTCATGATGTCATCTTTCTTTACTGCTGCATAGAACTCCACTGTGTAGATGTACCACATTTTCTCTATCCACTCATTGGTTGAGGGACACTTGGGTTGGCTCTAGCTCGTCACTATTGTGGAGAGAGGCAATAAACATGGATGTGCATATCAAAAATAAAATAAAATAGCCTTACAGACTCCTGGGACCTTACTCACATGAACCTACAGGAATGGTGTCAACATGCAGAAGACTCTTGCAAACACAAGCAGAAAAATAAAAAGCATAAACCTGTGGAAATGGAAGCAGGTCCCAACCTTAGCTGAAGAACTAGTGTCGCTTGATTACTGCTGGGTGAGGAAGAACTGATCTTTCTAAAGGGAGGGACTCTAGATGGGCTGACTAGAACCACAAGTGGATAAACTTGCACTCAGGGATGTTTGGGGACACTAACTTGATTGCATAGGCCTTAACGTCAATGACAGAAGGCATGAAATCCAGTGTGTGTGTGAGAGGGGGAGGGTGCTAATGGGGGAAGGGGCGTAAAGATGATTAAGGTGTTCTGTATGAAGATAAGTGGATACAGAAGATGTGGTACATCTACACAATGGAGTTCTATGCAATGGTAAAGAAAGATGACATCATGAACTTTGCAGGTAAATAGATGGAAGTAGAAGATAGTATGCTAAGTGAAGTAACATGGTCCCAGAAAAACAAAGGAAGAACGGTATCCCTCATCTGTGCATGCTAGCACCAAATACCTAGTTGTAAGGCAAAGTGAACAACATTAATGCTATGTTTCTCTTATCCAAAAGCAACTGTGCTCTTATAATGTGAATCCCTTAATGGACTCTAGAAGTAACTTATCACTTATTTTCAGAGTTTGGAATCTTGGTATATGGGTGGAATGTATGCATGCATATTGTAGGGTAATATAAAATTAAAAGGGAAAATGTGAAACCTGAAATATGATTTGGAAATAGCATATGGTTTATTTTCAGATGACAGCATGGCAGCATAGGTGTGACATATTGAAGCAATACAAATTGGAGGGAACAACAACAACAAAAGAAGTGGGACAAAGAACCAACTGAAACAGTAAAGTTCTCCCCCAAACAATAATCCTCTGCTTTGGAAAAACTTTAAAAAGACTCAGGTAAAGATACAAGACATGTATGGCAGAATGCATGAACTTGGTTGGGGAGGGAGACATGGAAAGGGAAATGAGTCTAAATTGGGCTGAGAAATGATGTATGACATGCACAAAACTTCAATAAAACTATTTTTTAAATTTTTAAAAAAGATGTTCTGTATGAAGTACACATAAATTTAATAAATATATTTAAAAGGGCCCCATTCCATATAGGCCTGTACCACTGTAATCTTAGCATTGGGAAGTAAATTTTCATGAAGCGATCCCCCTGTAGCATGCATTCTATAATGTATTAGTGGTATTCTCTTGTCTCACAGGATAAGACATGACTGAACAGTTTATGGATAAAAGATATATTCTAACTTTTCCATTTTCCTGTTTATGGACATTCCTTAAAGTTGTACTAAGGAAGTCTGGTAATTTAGCCCAATTGCCCCCCCTCATTTCAAACAACAGAATTAAAATACTGTAAACTATTCTCAGGTGTTTGAAGGAGCACAGTCCACCCAGAAGTGTAGGTAGGTATACCCACACCTATAAATTCAACCAAATATTTAAAAAGTCTTTCCTTCTTCTGGCTGAACTCAGTGCTTTCCACACCTCACATGCATGAACAGATTTCTGGAATACAGATTTTCCTTAATATTCCTTAAGGTTGCCACAATTGTGACAAGGTGCCCTGGACAGAGCCCTTGTTAAGTAACAGTGTCTGTGCTGATGAAGTAGCGACTCCTGTCTTAGATCTTCAAAGTTAACAACTTTGTATCCAATCAGCTTGTGTAAATTTCTCCCTTGTTTAGTAATAGAACTTTTTTCTAGCTTAGCCTTCTTGAATATGCTCATATTTGTTATGGTGTGTATTTACATTGTAATATTCTGGTATTCCCTTCAAAATATTATTCTTTGGAAATACACTCTTTGATTGATTGTTACTTTGGCTGATAAGAGTACAGAAGAATTTTCTGCTCAGGACAGTCCCCAAACAGGGAAGATGCTCAATCAGTACAAATGTTTGTGAACATAATTGAAGTTCAGTTGATTTATTCACATGACCAACAGGCTGGGGATGAAGACTGAATGTCATTTATGGGTGGCAGTAACACATATGACATTAAAGAGGAATGCTAATGCAAAAGGAGGGACCTAGTGATATACTTAGAAAAAATGGAGGACAGTAGCAATACATGCAGCCACTCTGTGAACATGAAATGTCAAGCCTTCAGATACTGCTGCCTCCCCAGAAAATTTCTGTTTCTCTCTAAAGTCATTAGTTTTTCATCCTCTATTGGATAATCTTAGTAATCATGAAAAGGCACTGTGATTTTTCCCTTTTGTTAAAATAAAAAAAAAAGAAATAAAAGTTGAACTTGATCCTACATATGCTTCTTACTATTTCTATGCTCTTTTCAGAATGTAATTTACAAAAGGAGAAGTCTGTTCTTGCTGTTGAAACCTCTCTCTTCCCATTCCTTTGGGACTATCTAAAATTATAGTTTAGCAGCTATCACATCATCAAAACTGCTGCTGCGGGGGCCACAGCAACTTTTCCTTTGTGATTCATGGTCTAATCCACAAGTCTTCCTAACAATAACTCTTGATCACTATGTCCTCTGTGTCTCTCCCAGCCCTGGCTTCTCTTCATCACTAACTCTTAAGTATTCAAGCACCCAGGACTCCAATCTTGGATCACTTTTCTATCTTTATTTACTTCTTTGGTGGCATCATAGAACCTCATAATCTTAACTTTAGTCTCTGTAACCTATACACTTGACCCTGATATTTCCCTCTCCACCCTGGACACTTCCCAAGTCATTTGTGCCTAATCATCATCTGTCCGTACATCTGTACATCATCACAACATTATGATGTACAGAACAAAACTTCAGAATTATTTTCATTCAAAAATTTTCCACTATCGTTTTTAGCTCAGAGGATGATGACTATTTCTTTATGATATCTCCAACTGGACTTCAAGGTACTTAGAACTTTGGATGCATCCTGAGCTCCTTCCTTTCAACATCCACATCTGTCTTGTGGGCTCTACTTTTAAAATTTATCAACAGCCCGAAGTGTCTCATCTCTCCACATTGTCTTGGCTGAAGCATTGTTCTTTGTCTGGGATGTTTAAATAGCCTCCTGGTTGTTTACCAGGTTTCCATTCTTTCTTACAAGGCTGCTTTTAGCATGGTTGCCAGAGTGCTCCTTTAAAACCCAAGTCAGCCCAAACCTCCACTCAGCTCAAAACAATGCTTGCTTTCTTATTCTAGCGTAAAACAAGTCTCTGCGCAAACTCTAAAGCCTTTATCTCCCAATAGATTAAAGGTTTTGAGAACTTCATTCATTGCTTACAATGGCCTCTGGTACCTTGTAGTTTGCTCAATAAAGATTTTCTAAATCCAGAAATAAAAATCCCCGCCTGAATTCTTAGAAAGAGAGTTGAAGTATTAGTGTATGTCAATAATATCAAATTGTTCACAGGAGCTCCTGGTGAAGTAGTATAAGTCAGAACAGTTTGATAACCGACTGTCTTTGAAGTCTCTTGTTCATAACCTTCATCTGGTTCTCTTCTGATCTTTATTCCAGCCAGAATGCTCTGCTTAGTATTGTACAACCTGCCCAGACACATCCTTCTGGGGCTTTCAAACCTGTTGCTCTTGTTGCCTGAAGCCCCAGTGTCTGTAGATTTTGTTCCTTTACTTATATCTTCCCCCATAGGTCCTTCCCAAACCTCCTTTAACAATTTTTTTTATATGTATATGAGTGTTTTGCCTGCATATAAGTGTATCTATGTTGTGCTAAGCCTATGGAGGCCAGAAGAGGGCAGCAGATCTCCTGGAACTGGTGTTATGCATGGTTGTTAGCCACCATGTGGGTGCTGGGAACCTAACACAGCAGTCCTCTGCAGAAAAGCCAGTGCTCTTAACTATTGAAGTATCTCTGCAGCCTTCTTTCAATGAATTTTAATCCATTGTTATATCATCCCCCTTTCTTTCCACAAAGTACTGATTCCCACATAGCAGGTCACCTTGACCCTCTGTCACATTTACTTTTATTGACTAGAGCTAACTCCTTCAGGGACTTTTTGCCTGCCTGATTCTCTGCTAAATTGGCAGCATTTCCACCAGTGGTGGGCACACAGGAGACCCCCAGAACATTAGGCTGGAATGGATAAGAGGGGTGATGAGTAAATGAAGCCCAGTAGGTAAGCCCAGTAAATAAGTGAAAGCTTCATTCTGAGAAGTCTGAAGGGCAGACATCTCAGAAACTGCAAACAACTATTCATTTATTTATTTTGGGGGGCACGAGAAATTTGTAAGTTAGGTCACTGGCCTATTATTAATACCTGTTGAAGAAAAAAGAGGAAGTTCCAGAATATTATGGATTTAAAAACTGTCATTCTTGTTTTCAAGACAGATCAAATGAAGTTTCAGCCAACCTCAAATCGGCTCACTTACCACTAAACCAGATTTTAGAACTGATTACTATAATCAGTGTCTGCCTGCCAGGGAAAGTTTTCTACCAAGATCAAATATGAGTACAAGTGCTCCTAGACTCACAATAGTGACATGTCCCAGTAAAGCCACTGGAAATCGACGGTATTGTATCAAATCATATTGACTTTTCCTAATTAACTGAACACCATGAATTGGCCTAGACTGCTTTAAATATGCTCATAGGACCTTAGCTAGAGTGGGACAAAGTCATTCAAAGCAAAGCCTTTTTAAATAAAGTGTTGGAGGTGTCCTATGTCATGTAATTTATTGGTTACTGTATAGAACATTGAAACAGAATAGTAAGCTTTCATACCATCTGACAGTAGAAGTGGTTAAAATTAATCATCATAAGCTGGGAGACATCAAGGTATTATGAATGAGATGTGTTAGACTACTAGACTCTGCTGATTTCTTATCCACTTTGTTTAAAACTATAATGTTGGAAAAATATGAGAGGCAGGATCTATTTGCATTTTAGCAAGCCATTGATGAGAAATCTCATGTTATTTTCTTATGGATAAAATATGGAAAAATAAGCTGGACTTTGCATAATTGGATGGATTAATGGTTTGTTTAACAATTAAAATGATTTCCATCAGTCCAAATAGAAATTCCACTCAAAAAGTCTTAATCAGCTCTCCATGTTTGGTAAGCATTTTCTGTTCTTTCATTTTTCTACTGAAAATATTAATCCAGTACCTCACAGCTCTTTTCTTGGTCCTAATCAACATATTTACCAATATCTTTATCAGCATTAAAGATTTAGTTTTTGTTTATATTTAGGTCTGGGGAAGTACCCACAGAGGTCAGAAGGCATTGAATGTAGATCCTGGGAATGGAACTCAGGCCCTTCGGAAGAACAGTAAGTACTCTTAACCACTGAGCCATCTCTCCTGCCCCAATATTAAAATTTTCAAGGATGGTTGGGAGAAATGGTGAACATTTTGAATGACAGATTTGGATCGAATTTCATCTAGACTGGCTTGTGTATTGATAAATTGCTCCCAACAAGGCTAAGTTTAAATAGCTGCTATGTCCAGGTTCATAGGGGGAAGATGTAGCTCAGTGATGGTCCACTTCAAAACCTTAGACATTTGATTAGGAGAGGTAGAAGTGATGTGCTACAAAAAAAAGACCCTGGAGGTGACTGTCTACATCACTAAGACAGATGTGTTCCATATGCTTTTGTTTGACCATCTTCTAAGGTTATTATCATAGTCAAATGACCTACTTTTATGTTTATAATGCCCAGAAAAGTGATCTTTTATAAAAATAATTTTAATTTGCATCTAATAAAATTCTTTTCCCTTGGAAGTATATAGTCTTGCTAATTTTAACACATGACTGATTTTTAGTGAATCATTCCTGTTTCTATGATTAGGGACATTAGTGTTTTCTTGAAGCTTCCTTTGTGCAATTTCATTTGGGGTGCTACCACAGAGCCTACCTTGTTAGACATCAGAAATACCAAACAACCAGTAAATAGTAACGCTGCTGAGCTGTTCTTAGTCACCTTTCAGAGACCTCTGACAGTTGCTTTATGTATTATTCTCCCAAGACTCAAAGGCAAACTCTTAGCTATGAGACCTTATAAAAACCAACCCACCCTCCCAAAAGTTATAAACTAATATACAATGAATGGATCATGGAAAACATTCTCATTCTAAAAGAGATGAATAGGAAATTAGCAAGGAAAAGACTAGATGGAGCAAACATTAAACCCTATAGCTTTTCGTCTGCTGTTCAGGGCTTGTGATGGCATCATCTGTGTCTCAATTAGCTTGAACCACCCACCACCATGGCCCTCACATTTGTGGCACTTGTGGTCTCTCTTTTGGGCCAGCTCCACTTGATGCTTCCATGACCAATGTCTCATGTTCCTGGAGTCATCCACATCCTGGGGACTTCCCTAAAACTTAAGTAACCACCTTTGAACTTCATGCATTGGTTTATCAGGACATCAGAGCAGAGAATCTAACTCTGGTACATACTTCTTGGCTTTGTCGGATTTTTGTTTTCTATCTTGGGTCAAACTTCTATGACCCAGGTAACCCTTGTTTCCTCCATACCTAAAAATTCAACATCTGGAGAAGGTAAAACTCTGTTGCTGGCCTGAAAAGTAGTTGGACTTCCTTTCTCTATGGCTGTATACCCCTTCCTGCACATGCCTTTCCATCAGGGAACCCTAAAGGCTCTCTTTGTTCTGATGCTCCCCCCTCCCCCGGCTTTGTCTTTTCAATTGGCAGCCTGCCAATGAGTTTACACTTTTTTAAATTTTATTTATTTTTTATGTGTATGAATATACTGTCTGCCTGTAGGTTTGTGCACCCGTGTTGTGCAATGCCACGGAGGTCAGAAGAGGGTGTCAGAGGTTCTCAGCCACCATGTGGGTGCTGGGGATTGAACCCGGGTCCTCTGCAAGAGCAGTTGGTGCTCTTAACCGCTAGGCTATCTCTCCAGCCCCTGAGTTTACACTTTTAAACTAGAACCTTCAGTAGGTGGAGTCTCACCCTCAGGGCACCTTTTCTTTTGCCCTAATGCAAAGTGCACTGGTTTCTCCTTAATGTTGCTAATATCCTTAACAATTCTAGTTGTTTTACCTGCAATTGCTTTTTCTATAGATTTAACTGCATTCACCTACCTGTCCTGATCAGACTTCTCATTTTTGCATCTTCCTTCTCTGCCTTGTGCTCTGAGGTCTCACCATATGTATGGCTAAATGCAGCAAGCCATAACCTTACCAAAAAGGGAGTCCAGCCTGAATATTATGTTGTCTTGGGATGTCCAGTGCCAGATAAATTAGTCTGTTACTTTTACATTAAAACTCACTCAAATTTTTAGGGTATGAGTAGAATAGAGACAAATTCTTTCCAAGAATAAAATAGGACAGGAGAGTCTACTTTCTGAGCGTGTCTTTATCTCTATCTGAAATGCTGTCTGCTCTGTGGCATTCCAGCCTTCCATACTTCCCAAATAAATTCCCACTCGTGGTTTTAAAGGGTGGAAGTCTATCAAGGCAGAGACGGCATGGTGAGGGAGTGGTGCAGGCCATGGTGGCAGGAGCTTATGGCAGTGGCTTGATCATAGGTGGCAACAGACATTAAACAGAGCACAGTTCAGATCCAGAAGAGAGTATGAGTCAGAATTCTCCTCCTATTCCTGGTAGTCAAGCCCCCAATTTTTAAGGGCTCCACAGCCTTCAGAATTGTGCCAAAAGCTAAAGCTCAAACATTCATACATGATCCTATGGAGACAGTTCGGATTTCAGCCAAACACCCCAAATCCCCCAGACTTTAGAGACGGAAGTGGATCAGACAAATCATTGCACGTAGAGCTAGCTGCAAAGGAGATCTCTACTCAACTGACCCTCAACTGACCAGAACATAGAATGAGGAAATGTAGGTGGGAAATTTCTTTGAAAAAATACTATAGCCTTCATTTTTAGCCTTTAGAAGGAGAGAATTTCTTGGTTTAATGTGTATAGTTACAACTGACAGTGAGGAGAGCAGGTACCTAATTCACAATGAAGGCTAAAGGTGTGTTCATAAGACCATCTGATAAACCCATAATTTATTGAGGTAACAGGAGGTCATAGAGAAGAGAGGGACATGTGATGATATCTGGAATTAGTATATCTGCAAGAGGAGAGTTATCTCATTTTTGACAACATAGAAGAAGATATTGAATTCCAATGGATCAGAAAGGGTCTAAAATCATAAGTGAAATATCAAGCTAAAGCAAGGATATCTGCTAAGATCAATAATTTTTTAAAAATAAATCTTTAAGGCTGGGGTTATAATACAAACACACACACACACACATACACACACACACACACACACACACACACACACACACACACACAAATTGGCCTGCAAAAGAAAAAAGGTGGAGGAGCATTAAACATCTGTCAGCCCCAGAAGGAACAAAACCAGGTTTTGACCCAAGACCTTTTCCTACTCTGAAAAGGTCAGAAATTAGTTAGCAAGCAAAAAAAAAAAGGGGGTAAAAATCACCCCCATCTTCCATCACCACCTTTATCTTTTTGTAGGCTCCTAATCTGAGGCCGACCCCAGCTGAGGAAGAGGAACATCATATTGTTAGATGAAATTGGCAGTTTTGATTAGTATCTTGAGCTGAGCATTTTAATTACTGAGCACAGTCCATTTTGTGACTTGAAGTGACCTTACGAATGCCAATTATCTAAGGCAGGGATATATCATGGTTTTTTATTACAGAAAGGCGCTTTACCCTTTCTAATCACATTTTAATGGGAAGATACGAAACAAAATAGTGTTGCATTATAATTGCACCACAACATCAATACGACAATTACCAGTATGCAGTATTTTAGAGGCAAGAAGAGAAAATTTGTTCTTATTTGTTCACATAAGAAGTTTAGCCATTCACAGGTGTCATTTATCTAACACAGAAACAACCCAATTACATCAGTGTGACCACAAAAAGATTCAGAGGGTTGTGTCAGTACTTCCCCAAAGTGAAGTATGAGAAAGAAGGAAGATTAAATTTCCTCAGTAGTTTGGGAGGTCAAGTGGGCAGAGGTGTCAAAACATCATGTATTTAATAAAAAGAAAATTTCTTAAAGATTTAAACAAAAATTTAAATTGTGTGTGTGTGTGTGTGTGTGTGTGTGTGTGTGTGGACACTGGTACCCTCACCAGAATAAGGTGTTGAATCTCCTGAAGCTGGAGTTATAGGCAGTTGTAGGCCCCCGTAGCCAGGGTGCCAAGAACTAAACTTCAGTCTTCTGCAAGAGAAGCAAGTGCCCTTAAGTGCCGAGCCACCTTCCCAGACTGTAAAGATTTCTTTAGAAATCATGATCCCTGATAGGGTGTGCTACTGTGGAAGGAAGCAGCTTTAGAGCTGTTCAGGCTCATTGCATGATGCTGTGAGAGTGTTTGCAGAGAGGTCTACACAGTACAGGAATGGCTGGAGTTCCTGACTTTCAAAGCTCCTTCCAAATTTAAGATAGATTCTATTCTCTCTCTCTCTCTCTCTCTCTCTCTCTCTCTCTCTCTCTCTCTCTCTCTGTCTAGATGCACCTACATTGTACAGGAACTATACTATCAAGTTTCCAAGACTTTGTTAAATTTAAAAGTGCATGAACTCTTTTATGGAACAAGCTTATACCCTATCTGCTCAATTCTATTTTAAACCCCTAAGAAACTAGCCAATTGGGAAGAAACTCTCCCATTTTTTTTATAAAAACGTGGAATCTATGACTTAAAATTCCTTTGAATCATAGCGCTTGAACACAATCTAAGGGATAATGAAATGTATCACTTGTTTTATCCACAAAGAAGAAACTTCCCACCTTCTGACTTCCCAAGCAGCTCTGCCAGTCTCCTTTTGCTCATTCACTAACTCTTTATAGCTCAGTCCATGAGCAAAAGGCAAGTCTTTGTTACAGTGTGTCCAGGCCATTGTCTGAACACATCCTTCTGGAAAACAGTGGCAGGAACACAGCTGCTTCTGGTTGAGGATGCTTCATGGGGCTCCTCATGCATGCCTGTTCTTTTGAAGAATTGCTTATGCCAATGGCTCTTATATTTCTCTCAGATTCCACAGTAGCAGAGAACACATGGTAGGTATTCAACAGAGAAGCGATGGTGGCCTCTTCTTTTTCATCTCTCACTTTAGGAAGCTACTGAGAGAAAACCAGATCTGTCTTATGAAGAAAATCACAGTGTTTAGGAATGCTGGGCAAGTAATTTCATTCTCCTTTATTCAATGACTATGTGGAATACAGACATAAAGCATCCAAGATTTACTCATGTACAGGTATGGGGGGGTAAACACAGGAGAATAGCTACAATGAAAGAAAATATCTGAATGTGATGATGTTATGGGGGAGAGATTAGAATCTCAGTCTTGGCAGAGTACTCCAAGGTTGGAGAAGGTTTGATAAATGGAGGCCTTTCTGAGACTTCTGCTCTCCTGAGCACATCTGTCTCCCTCTCACTTGAGCACTGCCTCTTGGTGTAGCTGACACTGTAGCTTGCCTTCTCCACAAACCACCATTATCTCCTTGCTGACATAATTTTGTTGTTTGTATAACAGGATACTTAGTCCAAGATCTGAATCTTGAGTGCTTTAAACATGACTTTTTAAATCTTTTATATGAATGATTTAGGGACGAGAGTATGTACCATCACAAACACTGTCATCTTTTTCCCAACGTAAACCCTGGCTCTCCTCAGAGGATACTGATTGTCTTGTGACCCTTTAGAGAATCGTGCCATTCTCCATTCTACAAATGTCAGGAGTCCAAAATTAAGGATAACATTCAAGGTACCTGTTGCCTGGCAAACCATTATTTCTCTACTATTATGGGGGAAAAGAATCCATCCTCTGAGAAGGCTATAGGGAACAGATTGTAATTGTACCTGATTATGCCTAATAATAGCTACCATCTGGCTAAGACATCCTCCGCCCTTGCATGTTGTTGCTATGTTCTCTGTTCTCCTGGGTAACTCCTTCACATCCTCTTCTGGAACTCTTTGGAAACTGATCCCCATGTTTCCTTTCTCTCCAAATACCTCCATCACCACGAGTGACTTCTGCATCCATGGAGGCCCCTGCTCTAGTACCTGAGTTCTGAGAATAGGAGCTCCGCCTTTCACCGAAATAGTCTTCACTGTGCACTGCCTTGTTAGCGAGCCACGTCAGGGATTTCGGTGTGCTTGTCAGGGATTTCGCCCCCACCCCAGTGACCCTCCCAGCTCCTGAGTTTTCCTAGCTTCAGCTCTGATAATCATGGATCAGAGATGAATTGTGCCCACTGTGCTCTGCCTGAATTTCTGGCACAGAATCACTGAGCATAATAAAATGGTCATTTAGGCTACTAAGCCTTGGAATAATATGCTGTGTAGCAACTGCAATCAGAATCAATGCCTTGCACTCTCAGAGAGGGTGGTTCATTCAGTGATCACCAATGTCTTCTAGAGAAGACCCTCCAAAATGAGGAACAGGAAAGAAAGAGCACCCTATGATCACACCTGACTAGAACTCACAATAACACTACCATCAAGGTTGCAATGTGGTTAGCTAAAGAATAAGGAATCTAGTGTCCAAAAAACATGGCTTCAAACTCCTACCCTGCAGATTATAAATTGTGATCTGGGGCAAAAATATTAAGAGCCAGAAAGGTGGTGCAAGACCAAACGGAAATGAATCCTACGAGCTCCTGGGACCCTGCTCATATGAATGTACAGCATTGGTGTCAGCATGCACAAGACCCATGCAAGCTCTGCTGGACACAAAATCCAGTGCAGAACTGCAGAAATGCATAGCAGGGCCCAACATTGGTTGAAAAAAAATTGGCAGCAGATGGCAGTTGGGTGAGGAAGAACTGGCCTTCTTTAGGAAAGGAACTCCAGATAGGCTGACTAGAGCTCAGGGGAGGAGCTGGCACTGAGGATTGGGTGGGGAGTGTAGTTTTTGTGCAATGGACTCTAGAAATTGACAGAATGTGTGAACTCTGAAAGCGGGGGGTGGGGGCTGAGAGACAAGGCCAATGGAGAAGTGGATATAATGGTGGTTAGGACTGACTGGAAAAGGGTGTATGAAACACATAAAATTCAATAAAAAGTAAAAGTACTCCAAAATATCTCTACATTTCTCAGTCTCAGTTTCCTCATCCCAAAAATGAAACTATCACATCTCAGGTTAAATAAGATGAAAAACATAAATTGAATGCTGTTGACACTCAGCATGTGGTGACTATTTCTGCTAATTCTGTAACAGTCTGGTTTCTATAAGGAAAGGTGAGAGAGCAAGTAATGATGGTAAGACACAAGAGAATCTTCTATTTTGGGAGGGTTTTAAAAAATTAAACTTTTTGAGACAGAGACTTATGCTTTAGACCAGGCTAGTGGCTTATAATTCACTATGTAGCCCGAGGTAGCCTTAAATTAATGGTGAGCCCCCTGCATCAGCTTCTTGAGTGCTAGGATTACAGGTGGGAGCCACCACATCGAGCTGCAGCTAGAGAATCCTAAACACTGGGTAAAAGAGTCTGGAATTTGTATATATATATATATATATATATATACTGTAGCAATACAAGTTGGAGAGGACAACAACAAAAGTACTGAAAAAAAAACCTCTGGAAAGACTCAGAAAAAAGATACAGGACATGTATGGCAGAGTGCAGAGACTCTGGTGGGGTGGGGGGCATGAAAAGGGAAATGATTCTAGATTTGATTGAGAAACGATGTATGACTTATGGAAAAAGTTTAATAACAATAAAAAAAACAAAAAAAGTTTGGAATTTGTGACAATTATTAGGTTTTTAAGAATTGGAATGAAGTTCTTTTTTTGTTTATCGATTTAATCATTTAATTTTGTGTGAGAGAGTGGCCTTTCAATTATATTTTGCTTCACTATAATGCTAGCAATTTAACTATACAAGTTAAGACATATTTCAAATCTCAAAGTATAAGAAAAAATATGTCCTCATTTCTCCAGATGCTGAAATGTTTTATCAGATGAATCTGGCTGGATGGTACAGAATGAACTGAAGGGTCGAATCCAAACAGAGAGGCAGTTTGGGGGTCTCTCAGCTGTGTAATTCTCAGGGGATAAGGAGGCCATGACTCACTGGTAGGCTGGAGGAGAGGGTTGTGAAAGGGAGGCCCCCCTGGAGCATTGACAGGTGGTCTTCTGGGAGACTAACGGTGTCTTTCTTCCCTCTAACCCCTAACATTTTACCATTAATCATTTCTCTTTTTTTCTTGGATTAAAAAGAAAATTAACTAAGTGTGACTACTAAGCAAGTTACGCTAAGATGTGTGAGCAATTTTCTCAGAAATATAAATTCTACACATTGCAGTAAAGGAAACATGGAATGTATGCCAAGTTCATGTGAGAAATCTCTGTCTAAAAATTGTGCCAGCTCTCTAAATATAGAGCTGTTATGAAGAACAGAGACAACGTCCCTGTTAAACCCACCTCGAACCAGAGAATGGGCCAAGCTGCCTCTTGCTCTACTCACTGCTTCTCCCAGAGGGATTAGCAATGGAGTTAAGGGGTTTTCTTCCCTTGAGCCATAGTCTTCCAGTGTCTGTAGTTTCCCTTCCTCACAAAAAGGGGTAGGCAGCATCCACATGGCCTTCCTCATCGAGAAAAGAAGAAATCTCACAGGCAGATGGCTGAAACAGGTCTGTCTACTATCTGTGCTCTGTCTAATATTTTTTTCTGATGAAAGAATTCAGAGAGGGCAGTAGAGATCCACTTTGGATGCTTTCATAATACGCTAAGACTTCTGTCCGATTGATCCCTTTTTAAGAACAAAAGTAGGTCTGCTTTTGAGGAAGGAATCACCCTAATGCTAGAAAGGACCTAAAAATATCAGTGATTGACTGAATGTAAAGAATCCCAAATGTTTCTAGGCGTGATCAGTATAACCAAGGAAGAGGGTTAGGTTGGGGAAAGGCATGTGTGGGATTTGGGGTGCTGTGGAGTTGAACACACCAGTTCCTCTTTAGAAAGGTGACCTGGCTCTAGTCAAACCTGAATGTATATACTACACTAGATGTGAAAGAATGTACTTCTGTAGGAAGCTTCTGGAAAAGCCACAATGTGTGTGTGTGTGTGTGTGTGTGTGTGTGTGTGTGTGTGTGTGTGTAAATTCTGATCCTGGCAAACTTAAGTCAAATTTTTAATCCCAA
This sequence comes from Rhizomys pruinosus, assembly GCA_009823505.1. Classification (NCBI taxonomy): domain Eukaryota; kingdom Metazoa; phylum Chordata; class Mammalia; order Rodentia; family Spalacidae; genus Rhizomys; species Rhizomys pruinosus. The sequence continues at coordinate 301,272 of VZQC01012694.1, read as the reverse complement.
GTACCTGTGAATGTGGCCTTGTTTGGAAACGATAGTCTTTGCAGATATGATGAAGGAACTCAAGGTGATATTGCAGGTGCAACAGAGATCCGGAATCCAAGACTAGTATCCTTGTAAGAGAAAGCAGGGAGATTTGAGACACCCAAACACAAAGATACAGAGAAGTGGGCAGTGGAAGACAGAGGCAGAAGTTGGGAACATTCATCTGAAAGCCAAGGGGTGCAAAGACTGAATTCCCGCCAACAAGCAGAAGCTAAGAGCCAGCGTTATGAGATAGATTCACCTTCAGACTCCTGAGATTCGAATCCAACCTGATGACTTGGTTTTGGATTCTTGGCCTCTTTAAGGGCGAGAGAAACCATTTCTGTTGTTTGTGTCTTTTGTTGCAGCAGGCTCAGGAATCCAATAATACTAACACATGCAGAGAGAGAGAGAGAGAGAGAGAGAGAGAGAGAGAGAGAGAGAGAGAGAGAGAGAGAGAACAGGTTGAAGGCAGGAGACCTCTGTAGGTCTAGAAGATGGCTTCATCCACCACATATGGCTGCTCAATAAGCTAATTAGAACTAAATAAAAACACCTTCATTCTCTCAGTTGTGCCAGCCACGATTCCAAATATCAGTAGCCATCTGCACACCAGTACTAAACAGCATGACACAGACCACATTTCCGTCTTCCCAGAAAGTCAGACCAGACTGTGATGCCCAAGATGGCAATTGCTGTAAGAGCTATATAGATTAAGGCTCTGTGCTTATGAGCAGGCAGGGTACGTGGGGACCACCATCTTCAAATCTGTCTGTTCATTCACACCTGCACCAGGAGATAGCATCTATCACAGTAGTGTCACTGTTGATTATGAAGGAAGAAACACAGCAAGGCATCGATGTAATGTAACCACCTGTCTCAGACAGCCTAGCTCAGAGCCTCTCCCAAAAGAACAGGCGTTAAATGACAGTATTGATAGGGTACAGTCTCTCAAGAAAGCTCACCAAATCACTTGGACAGAAACCATCAAACATACACACTGAGTCATACCCAGGTGGACATATTTGTTCAATCCCCTCTGTATATTGCTAATTCTTCTTCTATTTTAAGAGGGATTTTCCCTTCTTGAAGTGACTTACTCTCTGGCAGGGTCTGTAGTTATTGGGAACAGCAGGAGCTCCTTGATGGGTCTTGGAAACTAAAGAAAGAATTTAATAGGGGGTTGATGTGATAGACAGTTAAATTTTCCCCCAAAGATGAGTCTGGCAGTGGCTGGTGAAATGATTTGAAGGGATAAAGATGGGCGGCTAGGTGGTCTTGATGAAAATGGGAAAGAAATTATGCTCTGAATTGCAAAAGCTGCCGTCACAGAGATCCACCTGTTCAGAGCTATCTTTAGCTGCACTTGGGAACAATTTATCTGCATAACCTTTCTTTCCCTCACTTCTCTTTCCTACAGGTAGAGGGGGAGGAATTTGTAAAAAGAAGATGTGAAATAGCACTACAGGATTGTGTGTATGAGTATGCAAGGGTGGCAAGAGAAAGTGAGAGAAAAGGGAGGGGAGGAAAAGGGAGGGTGGGAAGGAGAGAGAGAGAGAGAGAGAGAGAGAGAGAGAGAGAGAGAGAGAGAGAGAGAGAGAGAGAGAGAGAAGAGCAAGAGAGCGAGAGAGGTCTATCTGTAAGTCTGGTGCAATATTTTGCTAGGATAGTATGCATTTTAATGACACTGAATGGTTCCCTACGACCCGACCACAAATGCATAACTCATCCTAAACCCCTCCCTCATAGGACCCCTGGCTGTCCAGCAATATGCCACGAAGCATCATGTTACCATTCTCTGTCCATAGTCTTTAGAGTGTCCAGCTCGCTGTGCCTCATGGCCTCCCTGTGGTGAACTCTACTCATGTTCAAGTCTACTTACTGCATACGCCTCGGACTACAGGAATTTTCCCATCATGCTCGGTTCCTTTCAGAAGGGATTGCTGCAGTCTGTGTGATCCTCCTTGTAGTCAGATGTGTACCCACTGTGCACAATTTGGATTCTTTGCTTTGTTTCACTTTCTTTATTAGCAGAATTGATCCCAGCATTGCCCTGGGTGAATACTCAGGTGAAGCATGCTGAATGGAAGTATGGGAACCACGGGCAAAGTTTATGCCACAGGGATAAACTCAGCCACATTCTTCTCATTCTTGGCACATGATGCTGTGACATGTTTTCAGTAAAGAAATTTCCTTGTATGAAATGCACGGAGCTTCAATAAAACATTGGTGAAAAAAAAAGAAATTTCCAAAGGACCTGCCTCCAGGAGAGTAAAGAACCTATCTCCAGGATGGAAGAGAGAAGAGAGAGAGAGAGAGAGAGAGAGAGAGAGAGAGAGAGAGAGAGAGAGAGAGAGAACAGAATCAATAGAAGGAATATCTATCTATCTATCTATCTATCATCTATCTATCTCTATGTATGTATGTATGTATGTATGTATGTATGTATCTATCTATCTATCTATCTATCTATCTATCTAAAGAGATCTGTGTCCTGGATTACCTACGGAGAGATCTCGCTGTGGGAGTCCTCTATGGGACTGATAGTGTTTGGTGGGGATTTTGTATTTGCTTTTCCCATGTTGTTGATTTTTCTTTGTGCTTCTGGCATGTGGATTTGATTCCTTTTGTTTGTGATTGTACGTAAAATTCAAGTGTTTCTTCTTGCAAAAAAATAAAAGAAATTTCATAGTCTAAAACTTAGAGGTGACATGTCATTTTGCATGCAAGCGAGTTAATCATCATAATACCAGATCCCTCTGGCCTGCTCCCCATCTTACACTTGCCCCGCTCCCCATTTGCCCCATCCCTGTCACATGTCACCTTACTAAATGTTACCTTCCTCTCCTTAATCACTTACATGACAAGGATGGCCTTCAACCTTGATTTCTTTCTTTTCTGTTTATACTCCTATATTCAGTTCATCATCATAAACTGTCAACTCTCTTCTCAAGTTTCCTCCCTCTATCCATCTTTCCATCTTCACAACTTTCACCCTGGCCCACCACCAGTGTCTTTGGCTTGGGTTACAGCCTGTAGCCTCCTAGATCAACTACTCATGGAGCGGACAGACAGGCAGCTTGGAAGTATAAGTTGGAGAATCCTCTTCAGCTGGTGAAGAATTTAATAGCTTCCCACTGTCCTTTGAATACAGTGGAAATTTCTGAACCTGGTGTGAGGCCTCACGAAGTCCTTTGGCTGATTGCTGGGTACAAAGTACAGTGCTCCACAGAGTGCATATTGAATAAATGGATATATAAGTAAATATTGAATTCTGATTACTGTTCACTACCATAATCTTGCTGCTTTTTAAGAATTCATTCAAACATGGGCTCTGCCTAGCATCTTCCTTAACTCCTGTATTCAAAATGACCTCTTATTTTAGCTTCTCATGTTGTTTATCTCAAAGCAATGATTTTGAGAAACAACCTATGCCATAGTTAAAGTGGTTAGAGTGGGCAGGACTGGAGCCAAATCCTTGTTTAATGATTCTTACCTTTGTTACCCATTTTGATGAACAAATCATCTGAGTCCAGTATATCAGAGAAAATACTTCCAACCTCATTTTATAGAGGACATTTACTGAGGGTCTATAACTACTATGATATTGGCTCATAATTTTAATTTTAATTAAGTTTAAAAGTTAGCATAAAAATGTGGTACATCTACACAATGGAGTTCTATGTAATGGTAAAGAAAGATGACATCATGAACTTTGCAGGTAAATAGATGGAGTTAAGTGAAGTAACACAGTCCCAGAAAAACAAACTACGAATGGTATCCCTCATCTGTGGATGCTAGTACCATGTACCTAGTTGTAAGGCAAACCGAGCAACATTAATGTTATATTCTTCATTATCTGAAAGCAACTGTGCTCTTATAATGTGAATCCCTTAACAGGTTCCAGAATTAACCTACCATTTATTTTCAGACTTTGGAATTTTGGTATGGGTTGGAGGGTATGTATGCATATTTTAGAGTAATATAAAATCAAAATGGAAAAATGTGAATCCTGAAATATGATTTGAAAATAATGTAGTTTGTTTTCAGCTGACATAATTTTAGTATAGGTGAGACATATACATGTCCATATATATATGCATGCATACATTGAAGCATACAAGTTGGAGGGAACAACAACCACAGCAAAAGAATTGAGACAAAAAAACCAACTGAAACAGTGAAGTTCTCCCCCAAATGATAATCCTCTGCTTTGAAAAAAAACTTTGGAAAGACTCAGAAAAAGATGTATGGCAGAATGCATGAACTTGGGTGGGGTGGGGGGCATAGAAAGGGAAATGAGTCTAAATCGGACTGAGAAATGATGTATGAAAAAGTTTAACAACAATAAAAAATATAAAAAAGCTAATTTCTAAAAAAAATGCTAGCATAAAAGTAATGGGCTTCACTCTGAGATTTCTGTACACAGTTTGTTTTTGTTGATCTCCTCCCACATCACCCAGACTGCTGCTCTTGCTGGCTCCTCCCTCCCACCCCTCCCCATCTCTGCTCTCATGTCACATGTATGTGTTATTCCAGATTATTTATTATTTTTCTCCCTCTCAACCCTCCCATAGACTTCTCACCATGGTCACCTATAGCTTCATATAGGCTCTTCCTCTATCTACTCTCCATAGAGTAGAGACCAGCAGTTGGGAAATGTAAGCTGACAAATTCTATTCCTCTGGTGAAGCATTTTAATGGCTTCCCACTATCCTGTGAATAAAATGGAAAAATTAAAAACCAGGATCCAAGAGAGAAAATATGAATTGTTTTTCTTTTTTTTGTGTATGTACATATGTGGGCATGTGTACATGCTTGTGTGTGTGTGTGTGTGTGTGTGTGTGTGTGTGCGCATGTGCGTGCGCTACAGGGTATTTTCTGTGTCATTCTTCAGATGCTATCCAAATTTTTTTATTTTATTGTTTTGGTATGTGTATGTGCTGTATGCATGTGTACACTTTCTACTGTGCTCATGTGTTTGTGCGCATATGTGCCTGCTCATCCAAAGGTCAGAAATCGATGTTACCTCTCTTCTTCTATTGGTCTCCACCTTGCTTTCTGAGACAGGGTCTTTCAGTCAACCTGGAGCTCAGGAATTAGACATTTCTTAGTCATGTAGCTTCAGGGAACCTGTCTCTAGTCCTGGGACTACACCTGCACACCATCACACCAAGTGGGTGCTGGGACTGAATGCAGGTCCTCCTGCTTGGGAAGCACTTTGCAGCCTGCACTCTCTCTCTCCAGCCTCCCATTTTTGTTTTTAGGCTGCATCTCTCACTTGGCCTGGAGCTTATCAAGTGCTCTGGGCTATCTGGTCAGCAAGCCCAAGAGATATCCATGTCTCTGCCTCCTGAGCACTGGGATTACAGGCATACACCACCGTGTCTGGCTTTCTATGTAGGTTCAGGTTGTCTATCTTACACAGCAAGCTCTTACTGACTGACCTATCTCTCCAGCTTGATGTTTGTCTGAATATAGAATGTTTCGTTTAAGAATACAATTTCTAAAAAGAATACAATTTCTAGTTCTATCCATTTTCTTGCAAATGCCATGATTTTGCTTTTCTTAACAGTTGAATAAACTTCTGTTTATATATATATATATATATAATGTTTTCTTCATTTATCTGTTGATTAATAACTAGGCTGGGTTTATTATCCAATTTTTTTTGAAAGGAAGAAATGTCCTAAGTGATGTGACCAAAAACATTCAATATCTGTGATCTCGATCAAGGATAGCTGCATCTTGCAGAAAATGCCCAGTTCTAGAGTTGTGCTATCTTGGCACTGATCCCCAGATTCTTCACCCATTGGCTGTGTTCTTGTGTACATTTTTTTATCTTCTTGAAATTTAGATTTTTATATAATAATTGTGATACTATCATAGCAAGGATTTTATGAGGATAAAATGACATGCATTCAAAGATTAAGAAACAATGTCTAGTTATAGCTATGTAAAATACTTTTAATATTAGTTCTGTTTCCTTGAAACAAGACAGAAATTTGGTCACAATAAATGTGATCAAGTCCAGCATACCTAATGATAATAGTGGAACTGTTGTTAATTTCTTAAAAGAACCTAATTTACTAAACCTGACAAAAATTAGTTTTCTCAGATTGGTTAATCCAGGGGAATGGTCTGGGCTGTTCTACAATGCCTATTCATCTTGTCTAGGTTGTGGTTTCAATCACTGTTGCAACAGCTGTGGGCTAGGGGAACTAGATTAGCCTTAACCTACTGTGTGCTATAATGGTTCTTAATTAGCTGGTAGACATGTCTTCTTGGAAGGAACATCTGGGAACTCGGGAAACAGAACACAAAGCTGTCTTAAGAGGAAATAATAAATACATGACTTTTAATATGCGCTGGGCCTGGTAGCACACACCTTTAATCCCAGCACTTGGGAGGCAGAGGCAGGCAGATCTCTGTGCGTTCAAGGCCAGCCTGGTCTACATAGCAAGTTCCAGGACAGCTGGGGCTACAGGGGGACCCTGTCTCAAAAAGAACAAAAAAGGTAATATATGCACAAGAAAATATTAATATGTTTTTGATATATTTCTAAAGAAGAGCACCTAGGGGTGAGTAAGGTTTGAATAGTGTCTATTAGTCACATGTACCTGAAACTTGGAAATGTAGCTTTATCTGGAAATGGAATCTTTTCAGAGGCAGTCAAGATAAGGTGAGGCCATATTGGTTTTGCATGGCTGCTAATTCTAATAAGACTGATATCTTCATAACACATGGGAAATTTGGTGGGTAGGATTGAACAAAAAAAATGGGAATTTTCAAGACACACACAAACATAAAGAAAGGACAGACATGTGAAGGGGGGAGAAATTGGAGAGATGGTGCCACAAACCAAATAATGACAAGAAGTGCCACCAACCTCCAGAAACTAGAAGAATATTCTTTCCTAGGGGTTTAGGGATATGAATTTTCTGTTCTACTATTCTCTATGCCTGTGAGATAACAATTTTCTATTGTTTCAAGTTACCAGGGTATGGTGATTTGGGACAGAGGGTCTAGAAAACCAATACAGTTTAGAATCTGAGCAAGAGGCTGTGGATTCTGCTGGATAGCAGCTCTTTATCTTGGGTTAATCTCCACAAGTTTCAGTTTTCTTGTAGAAAGCATACAGCTTCACTGAGAAGTAATAAAGATGGTGGTCTTCTTGCTTCTTGGTCTATGGCAGGAAGGCCTTGATTTTTAATCCCCACAGGGCCCCTTCAACTGACCTGCCACATAGCTCTGGACATATTTCAGCTTGGAGATATGATATGACTTACCAGCCTTTTATTCTTTAAGTTGGCCTGTCAAAATTTAGATGGGGAAAACCATTAAAACCCAGATCTTCCTTGGGGGACTTTACAGTTTTGGTTTCTGGGTCCCCTCTCATGTGTGGAGCTTTTCTTTTCTTTTCTTTTCTTTTCTTTTCTTTTCTTTTCTTTTCTTTTCTTTTCTTTTCTTTTCTTTTCTTTTCTTTTCTTTTCTTTTCTTTTCTTTTCTTTTCTTTTCTTTTCTTTTCTTTTCTTTTCTTTTCTTTTCTTTTCTTTTCTTTGTGAGTGTGTATAAGAACATAGGATTCTTCATTCTCTTTAAATAAAGTCCGTGCTAAATCTGAGATTTTTTCTTGCTTTTTAATTCTCTAATAGGCAGAGAAAACTAATCCAAGTCTAACACCTAGACTGATAGATATCATGGTCACAACAATTTGGAGGTTCAACTGGGATTCCTTTTGTGGGCTATCGACTCTTCAAGGCCAATATTAGTCAAGAGAAGACTGTAATGGGATAAGGAGAAGTGACTGTCAAGAGTCCAAGTCACCCCTGAATCCTGTAGCCTACCCCAGGGCCAGGTACTAGGCACAGTGGAAAGTCCATAACTGATGATTTTATTTTTCCTCTTTGATGGCTCCAGGGAAATTGCACCTAAAATTTGAATTCTGTCAATTTCATCCTATTCTCTAGTGAGTAGCTGAATTCTGCAAGGTTTTTATCTCTCTTCTCTATAGCTATCTCAGCCCTCTCTTCCTCTCTCAAGCAAAGTAGAAACGCAATTAAGATTGTGAGAAAATGTGAGAGAATTTTTAAAAACAAATCTAGCCTTTGGTAATCTGGATGCTAACAGCATCTACCATTCCTACTAGAGACTTGTGAATAGACATTAGCTAGCTTCCCTGTGAATTAAACTTGAAATATCTGGGAAAAGAAATAAAATAATTCTTTTTGGGGCTGGAGAGATGGCTCAGTGGTTAAGAGCACTGACTGCTCTTGTAGAGGACCCGGATTTGATTCCCAGCACTAACATGGTGGCTAAGAACTGTCTTTAAGCTGGGAGTGGTGGTGCACACCTTTAATCCTAGCACTTAGGAGGCAAAGGCAGGTGGATCTCTATGAGTTCAAGGCCAGCCTGGTCTACAGAGTGAGTTCTAGACCAGCTGAGGCTATAGGGAGACCTGTCTCAAAAAAAATTTTTTTTTTCTGAGTTTCTAACTAAAGTCATACACATGGTTGCTGTGGTTTAAGGGGGGGGGGATTAGCTGTTTCTAAAGGTTGTTTTCTAAGGAAGTTAAAGTCTAGCCAACATGGAAAATCACAGGTCATGTTCTGATGGGACATGTGCTACCAGATGGAATCCCTTGGCATTCACAATTACAACTGGTGGTAAGACATGGACTTTCCTTTCTTAGATTGAGACTGTGGAGTTCCTTCTTGTTTCTTCACTTTGTTCCTTTGGGCTGACATACCTGAGGGTAATTTTTACTACTGTATCAATATAAATCTAACCAGATGCTTTTGAAAAAAAGAGAAAAGGGTGGCTGTCCACATTTGTGGTATAGACATTCTTCTGAATGGACTGGCCCTGGACACCAAACATCTGTGAACTTGACTTGGTGTCCTTCTAAAGGAAAGGTAGAACCAAAGATCTAGCGACCCTTCCCAACTGGCCAGCTCACCTAGGAAGGACCTAAGGGCTTATAAGCCCAGAGTGCTAGTGGACGGCTCTCTCTCCTGCTGGCCTCATGTGGTGCAGAGGTCCCAGTGCTCAGGGGCCTGGGGAGAACACGAGGCAAAGAGGGCAGAAAATCCCATACGTGACCTCCTTACCCTCTCACTCTGTGAGAAAGCCCAATAAACTTGCCAGTCTCCCCTAAACAGCACTTTAGAGAGTCTTTTCCTCATTTTGTCTCTGGGACTGTGAAAGTGGGAGGAGGGGCACCATGCCTGAGCATGTGCATTTCTTCTGGGAAAGAAAATTTAGGTGATGACATTTAATCTTTAGATTTTTGAATCCTGAGGAGCTTACCTCCCAATTGGGGGGTTGAGCCTCACAGGCAAAAAGTAACCATTTGACTTTGTTGCCATTTTGTCTAGTGATTCTATCAAGATGGAGGTAACCATGTGAGTGGGCTGCCATCTTGGTTAACAACAATGTGGGGCCAGCCATGTGACTTGGTCACCATTTGGGTTTGTGCCATTTTTAAAGTCAGATAGATAATAGAACAGAAGAAAGATGCTTCTCTGATGCAAAAATCCTAAACAAAACACTAGGCACTCAAATTCAAAACACACTAAATGGATTTATTTCAGAGCTACAAGGCTTGTTCAATATATGCAAATAAGTGCATTCATTTGCCACATTAACAGAACAAAAGGTAAAAATCATCACACACACTGAAGATATAGTCTATGTGAGAACACTTTCCTAGCATTTCTAGGGGCCCTGAATTCCCTTCTAACAAGGAAAACCAAAACAAACACACTCTCTCCCCTCCAACATAGTCATCAATAATGAAGAAGCCTTGCAATATTCAGCACCTTTTCATGATAAAAATCAATCATAAAATCATAGAAAGAATGTACAGCAGTATAACAAAGGCATCTGACAGACCCATACATATCATTATATTTCATGAAAAACTGAAAGCTTTTCTCCTAAGATCAGGAGTAAGAAAAGAATGTTCACTCTTACCACTTGTAGTCAACACAGTACTGGAAGTCTTAACCAGAACAATTAGGCAAGAAAAGAAGTGAAAGGTAAGCAAACACGAAAGTAAGAGATAAAATAATCTCTGTGAATGGCATGATCTCATAGATATTGGTGCACATGTGTTTCTATGTACCAACAGTGAACATCTGAAAAGGAAATTAGACAATAATTCCATGTACAATAGCATTAAAAAGAATAGACTTAAACCAGGAAAATTACTTTTATGTTAAACTAGAAAACATTGATTTAAAAGACAAAAGTAAAAGATACCCTATAGTTACAGTCTGAAAGATTTAAAATCTCCATACTATGGAAGGTGATCTATGGATTCAAGTTCTCATCAAAATCCTAATGGCCTTAGTTATAGAAAGACAAACAAACAGAAGAGTTAAAAAACAAATATGAGACAACAAAAGAACCAGAAAACAATGTAATTTTGAAAAGAAGTTAAAAACAACAACAAAAACACCTGGTGTTATCACACTTTCTGATTTCAACATATACTACAACAATATGGAACAGACATACAGGAAAGAAAGGCCAATGGAATAGAAGAGTGAACTCAGAAATAAACGCATATATACATGCATAAGCAAGTGACCTTCAACCAGAGTACCAAGAATACAGATGGGGAAGTGATGTGTTCTTCAACAAATGGTGTGAGGAAAGCTGGACATTTACTTAGTCTTCTTAGGACTGCTTTTAAAGTATCCCATAGGTTTTGTTGTGTTCTATTATCATTGTCATTCAGTTCCAGGAATGGTTTTATTTCTTTCTTTATCTCTTCTTTGACCCATTCATTATTCAGGAGTGTGTTGTTTAGTCTCCATGTGTTCTTGTAGACAGTAGGGCTTATCCTGGTGTTGATAAATGGGCTTTACTGAGTTGTGGTCTGATAGAATGCATGGAATTATTTCAATCATTTTGTATTTGTGGAGGTTTCTTCTGTGTCCCAGTATGTGCTAGATTTTGGAGAATGTTCTGTGGGGTGCTGAGTAGAAAGTGTATTCTCTGGTATTAGGGTGGAATATTCTGTAGATGTCTGTTTGGTCCATTTGGTGTATTGTATCATTCAGTTCAGATGTCTCTCTGTTTATTCTTTGTCTGGTTGACCTGTCCAAAGGGTTCAGTGGGGTATTGAAGTCTTCTACCATGAGTGTACTGAGGCTAATCTGTGCCTTGAGGTCCTGGAGAATTGTCTTTATAAAGTTTGGTGCACCAGAGTTTGGTGCATATATATTCATGACTGTGAAATCTTCATGGTCAATTGCTCCTTTGATAAAAATGTAATGGCCTTCTTTGTCTCTTCTGATTTCTTTTACTTTGAAGTCTACTTTGTCTGATATTAAAATAGCAACACCTGCTTTCTTTTTGGTACCATTTGCTTGGAATATTTTTTCCATCCTTTCACTTTAAGGTGGTGCCTATCCTTGAAGGTAAGATGCATTTCTTATAGACAGCATATAGATGGGTTCTCTTTCCTAATCCAATCTCCCAGTCTATATCTTTTGATTGGGGAGTTTAGTCCATTAATATTTAAGGTTATAACTGATAGGTTTGTGTTGCTTCCTTTCACCTTATTATCCATTTGCATTTTTGGTCTAGGTTTCTACTTCTGCAGTTATGCTTTTACTAATTTCCTTTTCTAGGTGCCTGGGGATAGGTGTTCCTTTCTTCTGTCCTTTGAATTGCTTCAAGTATTCTCTGAAGGGTTGGTTTTCCAGACATGTATTCTTTCATCTTGTTTATGTCATGGAAGATTTTTCTCTCTCCTTCAACTATAATTGACATTTTTGCTGGGTATAGTAACCTGGGTTGGCAAATATAGTCCTTGAACACTGAGAATGCTTTGCTCCACTTTCTCTTGCTTTCATAGTTTGCAATAAGAAGTCAGTTGTAATTCTGATAGGTTTCCCCTCATATGTAATTTGTTGTTTTTCTCTTGTGGCTTTCAGAATTTTGTCTTTGTATTGGGCATCTACCATTTTAACTATGATATGGCGTGGAGAGTTTCTTTTCTGATCTTGTCTGTTTGGAGTTCTATGTGCTTCTTATATTTGTATTGGTTTGTCTTTTTTGAGTTTGATGAAATTTTCACCTATTAATCATTGAAGATCTGGAGTTTGTCATTTTCTCTCCTAGGTCCTTCTTGAGTTTTTCATTCTCTCTCCTTAGTTCTCTGACTTGTTCTTTATATTCTTTGATTTCTTTGAATATGTCCACAATTGTTCCTCTAAGATCTGTGTCCTGGGCCATCCCCAGGGGGCTCCCACTGTAGGAATCTCCCACAGGGTTGGTAGAGCTTGGTGTGGAATTATCCTGCACCTTTCCCATGTTGTCTCTTCTTCGTGTCCCTGGCATGTGGGTTTCTCTTTGCCCTTATTCCAATGCGAAGCCCAAATTCCTCTTCACTGTGTTGAAGGCTTGCTTTGCTTGTCTCCTTCAGATGCCTTCATTGTTTGTTTGTTTGATTTGTTTTTCTCCTTGCTTATGGAGTGTTGACTTGTCTAAGTTTCAGGCTTTCTATTGGAAGTCTAACTCACTCTTCCCTTTCTGTTCTGAAGGTTCTCCAAAGAATCCACTTGGATACTCCCTTGGTAATTCCAGTTGAGGGGGTGGGGTTATGCCCCACTACTCTGTGTTTCAGGTGGTCGTTGGAAATCCCCAATCTAAGCTCTGTGCACTCAAGTCTCAGATATGTATTCTTTCATCTTGCTCATGTCGTGAAAGATTTTTCTTTCTCCTTCAACTCTAACTGACTTTTTTGCTGGATATAGTAGTCTGGGTTGGCATCTAAAGTCATTTAGCACAGGGAACACTTTGGTTCTTGTTCTTCTAGCTTTCATAGTTTGCACTGAGAAGTCAGTTATTATTCTGATGGGTTTCCCCTTATAAGTTACTTGTTGTTTTTCTCTTGTGGCTTTCAGTATTTTGTCTTTGTTTTGAGCATCTAGTGTTTTAATAATTATATGGTGTGGGGAGTTTCTTTTCTGGTCCTGTCTATTTGGCATTCTATGTGTTTCTTGTATTTGTATGGGATTGTCTTTTTTTCAGTTTGGGGAAATTTTCTTCTATTATCATGTTGAAGATCTGGTCAATAGTGTTGTCTTGGGATTCTTCTCCTTCCTCTATCCCTATGATTTGGAGGTTTGGTCTTTTCATAGTGTCCCATATTTCCTGGTTGTTCCCCTCTTGTGTTTTTTTTTTTAATTTTTCATAATCTTTACTTGAGCTTTCTAGTTGCTCTGTATTATTCTGCAGATCTGATATTCTTTTTTCTGCTTCTTCCATTCTGCTTCCGAGGCTTTTTCCCATCCTTTCCTGGGGGTTGGATGAATGTTCAATATCCTTTTTCATTTCATCCTGTGATTTCTTTAGATTTTCCACTTCCCTCTGGAGCCTGTCATTCTCATCTTGTACCTCCTTGGTTCATTGATCATTTTCTTTTTTCATTTCAGCCTGGGATCTTTTCAGTGTTTCCACTTCCTTCTGGAGTTTGTCATTTTCTCCCTTTAGTTCTTTCCAACATTTGTCATTATCTCCCTCTGGGTCCTTCTTGACTTTTTCATTCTCTTCCCTAAGTTCTCTAATTTCTTTGAATATGTCTACAGTTGTTCTCTAAGGTTGATGTCTTGGCTTCTTTCTTCGGAGATTTCATTGTAGGGATCTTCTGTAGGGTAGGTAGAGTTCAGTGTGGATGTATTAGGAGCTTTTCCCATGTTGTTTTTTCTTTGTGTCTTTGGCATACGGATTTGTCTGTTTATTTGTTTCTTTGGATTCTGGCACTTCAATGTTGGCTGCACAGACTATAATCACCAATGCTCGGCCTGTTAGGTTCTCTGCAGTACAGCTCCACCAGGTTGATGGGGGTGGAGGGGTGCTGTGTTGCTACTTTGGCCCGTGCACAGGTAGGCCCCCGAGGGTCAAGGCGTATGGAGTCAGTGAGGTGCAGGTGAGGCAAAGTGGACCTGCCTTGACCCTTGGGGAGCTCGACACCTGTCCCCAGAAGTCCCAGCTTGGGCTTAATTTTTCTTTTAAAAAAGCCAGGAGTGGTAGCAAATGCATGCTATTCTGTTACCTGTGGAGGCTCTGGGAAAAGACTCGAAAATTCAAAGCCTTCCTGAGAAATAGAGATCTCAGGGCCAGCCTAGGAAACTTAGGAAAATTAAGAAAAATATCAAAAATTAACAAAAAAGTAGTGAAATAAAAAGACTAAAGACAGAGCTCAGTTGTAGAGCTTTTACCTAGCTTCTGTGAAGCTCCAGGTTCCATATTCAGTATCACAATAAAAAAGTAAATAACTAAACAAATAAGCCATTACTAGAAATAACTATAGTTCTATTTACATGAAATATCTAGTACCCAAACTCATAGAAACAGAAAATGGAAGGAGATAGGAGAATTGAGAGTTGCTCAATATTAGGGTACTCTTTTTAAAAAAAAATTTTTTTTTTATTAATTTTATTTATTTCTGTAGGTGTATGAATGTACTGTCTGCATGCAGGTCTGTGCATCCGTGTCGTGCAATACCGCGGAAGTCAGAAGAGGGTGTCGAATTCCCCTGGAACTGGAGTTCTCCTGGAATTGGAGTTTCAGACGGTTCTCAGCCGCCATGTGGGTGCTGGGGATCGAACCCGGGTCCTCTGCAAGAGCGGTTGGTGCTCTCAACCGCTAGGCCATCTCTCCAGCCCCTAGGGTACTCTTATACCAGATGAGTTAGTCTAGAACTTTGCTGTGCAATGTAGTGCGTTTAGTTAATGATGTGGTCTTTTACACTTGAAAAGTTAAGAGAAAAGTTCTCACAGTTGTGTTCCACATACACAAGCACACTTCACTGTGCACATAACACACAAACACACATGTATGTATTCATGCAGCAAAAACACACATGCTGAAATATATAGGAGTCTTTTAGATACAGTGAACGTATTTATCACAACTCTGATGATGTTGGATGATGTTGTGCTTGTAGATATGTGTCAAACTTAGAAAATGGGTGTACTATATACGATACAGTTTAAAATACTAGTTCTATTTCAGGAAGGCTATAATATGATAATGAAGTAAAGCAATAGTGATATTTAAAAAAGAAAAAAACTCAGTGAATAGACTATCTTTTAGCTGTAGCTGATGATAGTACCCATAGTTGTCATTTGCATGTCGCCTAAGGATCCCAGGACTCTCTTCTCTAGCCAGCAGGGATCTCTATATTAGGTATTACAACTCTGGAAGTGTCTTTGTGTAAGCATCCTGTGGGGTTACTCATGATCAGGAGGGACAGGATCCAGGAGCAGAGCTCTTCGGAGTCTCATTCCAAATTCTGGGACATGTTCTGCACAGCATTTGCTGCTGTCCTTGCCAGTAAGAACCCCTATTGCCCCAGACTAACTTGGGTGCTTAGTGCACACCTTGAGTGGCTTTCTCTCTTTCTTTGTTTCAAACTTTCCAGTCCTCACTCTTTTTCCTTAGATTCACTTCCCAAGATAAACTGCCTGAACACAGGCCCTAATAATAGGCTCTGCTTCTTGGGGAACCTGGGCCAAGACCACAGTGACAATCACAAGTTTAGTCTTCTGACAAACACTGAAATGTATGCAAAGTGCTTAGATTACTGCCCAACACATAGAAAACCCCCAATAAATGTAAGCTGTTTTCTCTATCTGAGATGAAATATTCTGGAAGACAAACTGGAAATGTGGTGTCATCAATCTCTTGCTAAGTACAGAGTGGATACAGAACTGGAAACATCATTTGAGCTTTTTTAGCCTCAGCACCCATCTTCATTAACACAAGTGGGGCAGTAATGGTGGAAATGAGATATCAAACCGCACTCCTTTTTATGATACCCACTCAAACCTCTGAACTCAAGAACAGAAAGTGAAATCAAACTATTTACCCGCTGGAGGGAGAAGAGAATAACAGCATGTGACTTGTAAACTTAACAAATGTAATCACAGTAATTGAGCAGCCCAGGAAATAATTTGGCCAGCATAATTATATTACAAATTGCATATTGCACAATTAAACAATCGCATTTTGGTCACAAATGAAACTCCAAATGTACAATTTATGGTGAAGTGGAAGGTAATTTAAAATGAGAAAAGAAAAGCAAACATCCAGAAATGCATTTTCATTTATAACTGTATTGGAGGGCATAAGCAGAATAATCAAGGAAAAGGTCAGTATTTGTGGGGATGGAATGTAACCAAATTGACTGAATTTTGCCGAATGCAATTTTACTTTCCCACTTGTGTGAAACCTTGAAGTCTCATCCTTCTTATATGTAAACATTATTATATCAAGGATTCTTACTTTGGGGTCTGTTGTAGTTTGAATGTGAAATGTCTCCCACAAGCTCATGTATTTGAACCCCAGGTCCCTAGAAGGTGGTGTTGTTTTGGAAAGTTATGGAGCCATCAGGAGGTGAAACCTTATGTAGGAGTTACTGTGGGTGGGTGTGACTTAATAAACCGTTCTTCCTTTAAGTTGTTTGTTAGGTGTTTGTTGACAGCAATGAGAAAAGTAACTAATACAGGGGTGTTTAAAACACTATTTTATTTATTTTATGTTTTGGTCTTTTTGATGCAGGGTCTTCCTGTAACCAGAGCTGACATGGGAATCACTATGTAGATAAGGCTGGCCTCAGACTCACAAGTTTCTGCCTGTCTCTGCCTTGAAAGTTTTGGGATTAAAGGCATGCACCACCATGCCCGGCCTAATAAGGGATTTTAAAACGAGGTAAGAACAAAGTTATAAATTTAGTGAGAAAGTCAAGTACCCAATCATGGAAAACATATTGGAGGAATCATCTTACTTTTTTCTTCACACACACACACACACACACACGCAAATTTTCTTCCCCCAGAATACACCTAGTTACTATATATTCAAGGAAATTACATCTCTTTTCTCATTTTGCTACTCAGAGTTCCTGGGAATTTGGTCACTTTATCTTACCCTCATCAAATATTTATCATAGACCGTCAGTGATATAGGTTGGGGTTAAAGGTACAGTAGGCTTCTATCAGGAAAAACACTTTAGATGAGAGAAAAATAGACAGTAAAAAAATTATCACAAAGAATGCTTTGCAAAATATGGGTGAATAAGAATGCAAAGACCCCTGTATGCTCCTGGCTTGCTGGAAAGAAGTGGTCAGACCTCAGGTTGACCCTGAGGGAGTGTAGTTACATTGAGTCCTGAGCACACTTCAGTGAGAGACCTACATTCTTGTGAGTTACTAAAGGGAGGGAAGCTTTTCTAGAATTTGGCCTGGGACCTCAAATTTCAACTCCTGCTGCTGATGGGAGCCATTTAAAGGCAGAGGTAGTTAATATATTTCCCTATCAAAAAGAAACTTGAAAAATAACTTTAGTGATTTAAGACAAATTCTACAAATAATTGTGAGTTTATGTCCTAGAGGGATGGAGATATAGTCCATTTTTCTGACTGAATTTTTTGATAATGCCCTTAAGAACTGCCAGGATCTCTTTGCTAAGCACTTGGAATTTAGGGATAAGAGAACATCAGGGATTTTTTGAAACCCAAGAAAACAATATTCCTTGTGTTGCCCATTCATCAAGGACTCAGCTGCACTGTATGTGGACCTCAGTGCTGTGACTTTATAGCCTGTCCAGCTGAAAATCCTCACAATAGCCCTATTATCACTCAGTCTTACAAATAGGACCATTGAGGTCTAGAGAGAGTCAATCTATTGTTTCAGGGCTGAAGTAAGTCTGAGTCATTTCCAAGGTGAAAGCACAGTGCACAGGGACACATGGCAGGGTGTAAATCCAAATCCAAAATGGCACTTTATTCAAATGCTACAGATCATTGTATAGGCAGTGTATAGACATTGTATAGACATTGCCTTCCAGGAATCCATCCCAGACCTTTGTGTCATCACATCCCAATTCCTGCATAGCCAAAGAGGTCCCATGACTCATGTGCCCATGGGGGTGCCGGCTGGAAATGTTAGCCCATGCATACCTAAGCTCAAACCAGAGCTGCCTACACAGGACTTTGGGTAGTGAAATATCAGTTATTGAGCCCAGTGTTTTCTCTGTCACACTTCACTATAAAGCTTTATGTGTTTTAAGAAAAGAAAGCAGGGCTGGAGAGATAGCCTAGTGGGTTAAGAGCACCGACTGCTCTTGCAGAGGATCTGGGTTCGATCCCCAGTACCCACATGGCAGCTAAGAACCATCTGAACTTCACTTCCAGGAGAACTCCAGTTCCAGGGGAATCCGAGACCCTCTTCTGACCTCTGCGGCATTGCACGACACAGGTACACAAACCTACATGCAGACAGTACATTCATATACATACAAAATTAAATAAAATTAAAAAAAAAAAGAAAAGAAAGCAAAAAAGGAAGGGATGGAGGGACAAGGGAGCAAGAGAAGGAAGGAGGAAGGGAAGAAGGGAGGAGGACTCATAACTGTGAGATTGAGTTGGGTCTCTGGCTCTAGTATTCTGTTTTCTAAGCGTGAGTCTCACCTGAGAATTTGACCACAAAGCCTGGGCTTCTGAATCTGCAACTCTGGAGGAGGGTCAGTAGTCTGCATTTCAACAACTCTTTTAAAGCTTCTGAGCTGCTGGTCTAGGTAAAGGTGGAAGGCTCGCCGGGCTTTCTGTCTGTTTGGAACCTGAGAGTTTGAAACGACAAGGAAGTCTGATCCATGTCTTTATGAATGGGATGAAGTCATGAGTAACCCCAAATCCCTTGGGCTGAAATCTTTCTCTTCATTGCCTACCTCAAACTGACTTCTGTCTTTGATCCCTGAGTTTATTTACTTTAAAAATAGTTTTTCTTTACATTTATTTATTTTGTGTGTGTGTGTGGGGGGGTGGAGGTCACATGGATGTCACTCTGCATTTGTGGAGATCAGAAGACAACTTGGCAGAGTCCATTCTTTCCACCACGTGGGCATGGTAACTTCTGAGTCATATTGACACCCCCTGAGTTTGTTCATTTGACTCCTATCATGTGGCTTTTCAGACACATTTCTTCATTAAGAAGTTTTCTTTTTCTTTACCTCCCTAAAGGTTCTAGCCTTTAATTATTCAAATGTATGTATGTTAATTGAACATGTATCAATCCATGGTTCAAATGGGAAAATCTGGTAGGACACTGAGCAGGGTAAACTTTCCAGGTACCTTTAATGAAGGAATGCTCTTTAAAAGATGGAAAGCGATCAACACCACAGGGAAGAAGTTAGTAATCAAAGAAAAGGAAGTAAAATGCCTGGTAATAAAAGAAATGACTAGATACATGGAGGTAGGGCTTTCTCATAAACAAAAGTCTTGGTGAGATGGGGAGTCACCAGACGAGCAACATGCCCTGAGTTACGTCTCTACTGGCTGATGGCTTTCTCTTCCAGGTTTTTCCTTAGTTTTTCCTTAGTTTTACAGGACTCAGGGGTCATATCAAGGGGCAAGAATGAGCTGAGGATTGGTTCTGTGAGCTATCTTGCTTGATCCAAGCTCTGCAAGATAGTTGTAAATAAATTTAGAGCATGTTGCATGCTCTTTCTCCATCTTGGGGGTTTCAGGGCACATTAGCCATCCAGAGAAGTCCTTTACGTGCGCTGTTTCATAAAGTGATGGTCAATTGTATTTGATTTTAAAACCGTTTTTAACAATATCCTTAAGGGGTTGGAGAGATAGCCTAGCGGTTAAGAGCACTGACTGCTCTTGTAGAGGACTCGGGTTCGATCCCCAGCACCCACATGGCAGCTAAGAACCGTCTGCAACTCCAATTCCAGGAGAACTCCAGTTCCACGGGAATCTGAGACCCTCTTCTGACCTCCGTGGCATTGCACGACACGGGTGCACAGACTTGCATGCAGACAGTACATTCATACACATAAATAAAATTAATAAAAAATTTTATTAAAAAAATAGTATACTGAAATATCCTAGGAACGTGCTGTCTTAGCATCTTTGGCACTTGGGCATTCAATGATCCTTAGTACACGGAGTCCTGTACTGCTGAATTTCCAACAGTCTTTCATATCTGATTCATCAATGGACCCTTGGCAGATGATGCAATTCTGTCTCACTATTCGACTGGTCTGCAGGCATGTTATATGCAATTTGAGTTGGGTTCCCTAGGCAGAGCCACCACTAAGACAGATCAATTGAATAAGCAATTTTTTTTCTGGAAGGGGGAGATGGCTCAGTATGTAAAGTACTTATCTCTATGCATGAGGACCTAAAGTTGATACCCAGCACTCACATAAGAAAGGAGAGCATGTTTCTAATCTCAGCACAGGGCAGGGGCAAATGGGCAGATCCTTGGGGACTCACTCATCAACCAGTCTAGTCAAATCAGTGAGTTTCAAGTTCAGTGAGAGACCTTGTCTCAAAAGTAAGATAAAGAGAGATTGAGAAAGATGCTTGCCATTGAACTCTGGTCTCCATATAGTCACACCACACACACACACACACACACACACATGATTTTTCTTGTACATTTGTGCTGGGTTAAATGTCCTCTGAACACTTTCATTGGATGAACCTTCCACAAGTACTTTTTTGGGGGGCCTTTTTGAGCTCCAGCTGTCCTGGAACTCACTATGTAGACCAGGCTGGCCTTGAACTCACAGAGATCCTCCTGCTTCTGCCTCCCGAGTGCTGGGATTAAAGCTGTGCCCACCACACCCAGCAAATACTTTTATGATCCACATTGGAAAATGTTTCATGATTGAACCCTTGTACTAGATATATTCTTTTACAATATCCCATTTGGCAATGGAGGCCGTGACACTCTCAGCTTTAGCTATAGAATTTTCTGGAAACATGATTACTGAAGGCAGTAAACTGGACTAGGAGAACACTGACATTGGTCTGAGTCAGTTTGAGCCTCTTTGCTCTGAGATCTTCAGCCACAATCTCAGTCTTGCCCCTTTGCTGAGAGTCTTGCTGAAATGCTTCTTATTCTGGTTTTTGGGATCCTGTAAGGCTAGCCTCTGTTAACTGCTCTGTCTTATTCTGGTTTGTGGGAACCCTATAAGGCTAGCCTCTGTTAACTGCTCTGTCTTATTCTGATTTGTGGGAATCCTGTAAGGCTAGCCTCTGTTAACTGCTCTGTCTTATTCTGTTTTGTGGGATCCTGTATGGATAATCTCTGTTAACTGCTCTGTAAGGCTAGCCTCTGTAAACTGCTCTGTAAGGCTA
This sequence comes from Rhizomys pruinosus, assembly GCA_009823505.1. Classification (NCBI taxonomy): domain Eukaryota; kingdom Metazoa; phylum Chordata; class Mammalia; order Rodentia; family Spalacidae; genus Rhizomys; species Rhizomys pruinosus. Next base: position 280,079 of record VZQC01012694.1, on the reverse strand, counting down.
GCCTCTGTTAACTGCTCTGTAAGGCTAGCCTCCTCTGTTAACTGCTCTGTAAGGCTAGCCTCTGTTAACTTCTCTGTAAGGCTAGCCTCTGTTAACTGCTCTGTAAGGCTAGCCTCTGTTAACTGTTCTGTCTTTTTGTCACCACTGACCAATTCCCCTGCACTGTAATATTTTTAGTTCCATAGTTATATCATCTTCCTCTTCTCTCTCCAATGGACCACATTGTACCTTTTGGTCTAAACATTTCTCTAGCTAAATTCAATTCCTGTAAGCATCGCAATTTCACATTAATTCTTCTGGGGAACTTTTCCTATTTGTTGGAGTTTTTAACTTGTAAATGGTAGAATCAAATCTGGCTTATTAAGCAGAAAAGGATTTTACATGGTTCATAAAATTTTGGAGCATTGCTGGCTAATCGAGTTCAAGGCTCACTTCCAGGGACTGTGCCCCCAAGCCATACTGAAGGACATGTCCAATGAGAGAGCTGTCACCACTAATGTCACCTAGCCTTGGGTTCTAATTGTGGACCATAGCCAGGAACCTGATTTGATTGGAGCTGTGATTGCCACCAGCATTGATACACAGCCTGACCTAAGAACTGACTTTCCAACAATTGCATCAGTAGAAACTGCTGTCACAAAGGCCACATGGTTCAGTGTGGAGCCTTTGGATTTAACTCTTTTAGTTCTACAGTAATGCCTTAGGTGTGGTCTGACTGGTGTGATTTAAGGAACATTTATGGGTCCTAGTTATAAAAGAGGCTGGTTTGGTGATTCTACATTGGAAAGGTGGGACGTGTGAGTCTGGAAATGTCCCGATGCTTCCTAAAAGGACTTGAAGATTCTGGGACACAAGATCTTATGACAAAGTCATTATCCATTTCCCTCTGTTCTCTGGCTTCCCTATCATTTCATCTTATCCCTTCCCTATACAGTAGTTGGTATTTTGCTTGTTTTATAACTCTCCTCAGACTGTCCATATGGAAAGCAAAGGACTATGTGATACAAATTCCTTTTTAGTCACTATTCTGTTCCCAGCCACTTAGTATTGCTCCACATAGAGAACATACCCTATTGCTCCACATAGAGAACATACCCAATAAAGAGATTTTGAGAGAATAAATTTGTTTCAATTAATGTAGGCTTCATAAAGCTGCCACTCAGAGCCAAGGAAGATTCTTCTCCAATCTTCTGCATTTGTCCCAGATTTTGACTCAACCCTAGATTTGTGTTCAAGTCTACTATCCCGTAATGAATTCTATCATTTTGGCAAGGAGAGCTACTTTGCATTCTACCTTTTCTGCTGAACAGAGTCCTGCAGCTACAAGCACGCCTCAGCTCTGTATCCTCCGAAGTTCTGAGGTTATCCTTAAAGACGGAACGGACCCAATTCAGGATCAGCGCAGCCTCACCTGCCTAACGCGTGTACTGTTGCTTTTTTTTTTTTTTAATTTTTTAAATTAATTCTGTATGTGTATGAATGTACTGTCTGCATGCAAGTTTGTGCACCCGTGTTGTGCAATACCGCGGAGGTCAGAAGAGGGTGTCGGATTCCCCTGGAACTGGAGTTCTCCTGGAATTGGAGTTTCGGACAGTTCTCGGCCGCCATGTGGGTTCTGGGGATTGAACCCTGGTCCTCTGCAAGAGCGGTCGGCGCTCTTAACCGCTAGGCCATCTCTCCAGCCCCCACGTGCGTACTGTTTTAGCCTTCCAATTACTGTGCCTACTGCACCTATTTTCCTTGTGTCGTCAGGTACGGAATTGCCTTACATTTGAGCAGTAGTCACAACTAAGCTTTCTTCTATAGCTCTAGGTCTTTTAGTTCCAATTTCTCGTTCTTTACTATCCCATCAAGGAAGGTTTAGCCTTATTCAAGTCCACACGCAGGTTGGCTACAAGGAAAGGATGCTCTTTCATTAAAGAATATAACGATTCATTTCACTGAATTTGAATTATGGGTGGAATTTGAATTATGGGTCCTATAGAAATCTTCAAGCAGTCAGCAGTAGGAAAAATTGGCCTTCAATTCATACATGGAATCATAGTGAGGGATAGAAAATGAGCCACTAGCAAAGGAGGGTAGAGAGAGAGTAGAAGAAAATTCCAACGAACTAACATAGTCTGAGAGAGATTCAGGACCAAACTTCTCTGCCTATTTGCAAACCAAGAAATTGAGTATCTTCAGATGAAGCCAAAGGTAAAATGACAAAAGAAAAAAGTGTTTGAGTGAAGTTTCAGGGAGATAAAGAGTATGAGGTGGGTAGAGGATGCAACTGAAGAGCTTTTGCTGTGACAGAACAGGACATATAGCCCTCGAATGAGAAGCAAATAAGTAAAGACTGGAAAGGCGTAAAACTGGAAAGAAAATGAGCTTGGAGAACTTTTCTAGGGAATTTCATGGCTGATAGCTTCAGGTTTGTAGATCATAGTTAGGAGACTGAGATTTACTTGAGTCCTTGGAAAGAACAGAGGAGAAAGAGCAGGCAAAAAAAAAAAAAAAAAAAAAAAAAAAAAAAAGTAAAAAAAAAAAAAAAAAAAAAAAAAAAAAAAAAGCTTATATGGGGAGGAAGTAAAGCACTGGGCTCCAACAGAGGGAAATGCTAACTTCTACAGCAGCTACCATCGCCACTGCTATGTAAGAAGAAAAAGCAGATTATTCAGATTTTGAAATCTCCTGAAATAAAATAGTATTTGAGATGTGGTTGTAATTTAAAAATAGAAGAAATGGCACACTTAGTAAGAGAGCAGGTTAATTTACAATGACTCATGTTCCAAGTTTCTTCAGGAAGAGCTTAAGTGTGATAGTTCTTAAAATAGCAGAGGTGAAGGAATGAGGACTAATTGAATGTCTGTGGAATACACCTGACACTGGGCCAGGCCCTTCAGTCATGCCCTTCTATTGAAATCAAATTTATCAAAGTTCCCGAGGGGCCACTTTCGTCAAGAGCATAAAACTACCGAAAATAGAATTTACAGAAGTAATTTGAACCTGTCGAGCACTGAAACATTGAAACAAAAGAGATTTAAATAACTTCTTAGTGTTTTCAATAAGACCCGAAGATCATTTTACAGTTCTCGCTTTTTGTTATATTTATATTTGCATCTCGATAATTCGTATGCAATATTTCAAAAAAGCAGTTCAAGATACATACCATTATAAATACCAAAATGCCTGGCAGACTGGGCTTAAAATGCTCATAATACATTTATTGGATAAAGAACTTGAATCCATGACAAGGAAGTTTATAAATAAGGAATCAAAATACAAATAAAAATGGGCAACAGTTTTTCAACTGTAGAAAAGAAACTATGAAAATTCTCTCCTTAACTTCTGAAAAGGTATTCAGTGTCATTCGTCATCAGGTTAACGACAAGTAAAAGGACCACTGTCCAGAATGGTTGCCGGTAAAATGAGTCAATATCAACAAATGTTAGAGAGTATATGAAACAGAAACTCTACAAACGCTAGATTTATGAAACTATAATACCTGAAAATTTTACTTTTCCAGTAAAGTTAAAAAGTTAAAGTTCTTGTGCCAGGAGTGGTGGCACACGCCTTTAATCCCAGCACTTGGGAGGCAGAGGCAGGTGGATCTCTGTGAGTTCAAGACCAACCTGGTCTACAGAGTGAGCTCCAGGTCAGCTGTCTCAAAAATACCAAAAAAGTTTAAAGTTCTTGTATGATCCAGGAACCTAGTGCATATGTCTACAAAAGACTCATCTAAGGATTTTCTTAACAGCTTTATTCTTACTTATAAACTAGACCTTATACCATGCACCAAAGTGAATTCAAGATGCATCAAATGCCTCAACATTGTGTTAAAAGGGTAAAACTCTGAAGAAGACAAACAGATCTCAATGAGTGTTATTAGGACAATGCTTACACATAAAATAAAAATAATAAATAAAATATTAAAAAAGAAAATGAAATAGCAACAGGACAAGAAAACATAATGACAAATCACATATCAAACAGATAAGGGCTGCGTTTCCATAATACATAAAGAACTCTTATAATTCAATAGTAGAAAACAAATAACCTAATGTTTAAAATGGCAAGAAACTTGAAAAAGATATTTTTCTAAAGAAGGTGCATAAAAGTAGCTGATTTGTACATAAAATTGTGCTTGTCTTTACTAATTATCAAATAGTAATGAGATGGCATTTCAAACCCTCTAGGAGAACAATAACATGGACACGAAGAAATGAGACCCCCTCCATATTGTCAGCATGAATATAAAATGGTGTAGTCATTTCGTAAAATAGAGGATGCACACTTCACAGGACCCACAAAGGGGCATGGTTGGATGATTTAAGGAATGATCAAGTGACCAGTGCAGGAGGAGTGAAAGAGGAAGTCAGAATGTTAACTGAGAAGCTGATCAAAGAGAACATCTGGCTAATTAAGAAGATTCCAGACTCTGTTTTAGAGGGGTAGATTTAAAAACAGGTATTGCTGGGCATGGTGGTACATGCCTTTAATCCTAGTGAGTTCAAGGCCAGCCTGGTCTACAGAGTGAGTTCCAGGAAAGCTGGGGCTACAGGAAGACCCTGTCTCAAAAAAGACAAAAATAAATAAATTATAACAGGTATTATGAAGGGAGACATAGGAAAAATGGGGGTACTTTATGGGGAGGATATGAAGGGAGGGTTAGACAGGGAGAGAGAGATGAGAGATAAACAATGCCTAACTAGTATAAAAGAAAAACCCAGAGGGAATTGTATTAGTCCACAAACCTATTGAAAAATTACAATATTTCTATGTGATCTACGTGTATAGCTGAAGGCTACATAATAGGAAAGAATGCCAGACAGGAGAAACCTCCCTTTGAGAAATGTATCTAATCTTAACATGCATGCTGGTCATCATTTACCCAAAGAGGACACCACTGCTGCCAGCTACTGTCCATCAGGGCATGTAATCTCAGCCCCATAGTAAATGCTTATATGAGTCAGCTCACCCCCAGCCACTGGCCCAAGTTGTGATGGGTAGTCATGAAGAGAGTTGCTCAGGCAGAGAGCCATAACCACAGTGGTATACCAGGCAAAGGGGGTGGGCAGAGTGGGGCAGGAGAGGTTTCTGCCTTGCCATGTAGGTACCTACAAAGTGTATATGGTTACACCTCATTCTACAAAGCCCTAAGATATTTACTGTCTTGCTAGACTAATTAATACTCTCAGGTTTATAGACTGTAGAATCACCTAGGAGACTAATCTCTGGGCCTATCTCTAAGGGAGGTACTTGATTAGGTTAACTGAGGTGGAAGACCCCACTTGATTTGAGGGACACATAGACTGGAGATCCTGGACCGAGTAAGCCAGAAAAAGCTAGCTGAGTACCAGCTTTGACTGACTAAGAAGACAGTATGGCCAGGGATAGTGGTACACACCTTTAATCCCAGCACTTGGGAAGCAGAGGCAGGTGGATCTTTGTTTCCCACCACAAATTTGCTGTCAATGTGGATTGCATCTTCAAACTGTCAGCCAAAATAAAACTTTTCTTCTCTTAGGTTACTTTCTTATCATGTCCTTCTCCACAACAATGAGAAAAATATCCAATACATCTGACAAATATTAATCTAAGGAAGTGTCCAAGAATTATGCTAAAGTAACGTTGCAGTGAATGAGCGCAAGAGAGAACAAAATATTTAATAGTTGGTTAACAGGGATTAAGAATAAATCCATGGGGCTGGAGAGATGGCTCAATGGTTAAGAGCACCGACTGCTCTTGCAGAGGACCCAGGTTCGATCCCCAGCACCCACATGGCAGCTAAGAACCATCTTTAACTCCAGTTCCAGGGGAGTCCGACGACGTCTTCTGACCTCCGAGGCAATTGCACGACACAGGTGCACCAACCTACATGCAGACACTACACTCATACGCATAAAAAATAATAAATAAACAAATAAATTTAAAAAAGAATAAATCCTAAATTTTTTTTTTTAACAAATCTAGACCCGTGTTCCCGCCCATTCCCCCACCCCGCCAGAGCTCATGCATTCTGCCAAACATGCTTTTCATCTCTTAGTCTTTCTCAATATTGTCCATGGGGAAGTTGACTGTTTTGAGCAGAAGTTCACTGTTTCAGTCAGTTCTTTGATGCAGTCTTTTCTGTTGTTGTTGTTGTTG
>VZQC01012694.1:217524-248480 GCA_009823505.1 Rhizomys pruinosus | reverse complement strand
GAAAGAAAACTGACTGAAATGGTGAGCCGGGAGGGGTGGGAGGGGTGGGAGAGGGAGAGGGACACGGGTGTATATTCGAATAATGCATATATAATTGACGATATATAATTGATGTGAGTTCAACAAGTATCCCGTTTTGCCCAGACTCTGTCTACAGGATACATGGTGTTTATGACTTAGTAAAAAGTAAATATGCGTATATTAAAACAACATTTGTTTAAAGGGTGATAAAAACGGTAATGCAATCTTAGTTAATTGGTGGTATAAATTGCTTTTGTCCACATTAGCTCTTTAATTAAAAAAACTGTTATACCAATTACTCTGGTAATTGCATTAGATAAAACAAATGTTCTCTATAATATTTGCTGTCATTATAGTATCACCTGGTAGCAATCTATTTCACCTATAGGGAATTGATTTACTTAAAAATTCAGTTTGTTCTCAAGTTAATACATACAGTAACCCAAAACAGCCCCCTTCCCCAATCCCCCAAGCCTCTGTAGTAAATTTTGATTTGAAATCTGTGCTGATTCCGCAACCCCTAGGTATGTATAAAACCACTGCTTTTTTGAGACTCTTGGGTCAAAAATAAAAACCTAAAATAAAAAGGGGGATTCAGATATATATGAAAACCTTTTTGTCATAAAACACCCCTGCAAATCCAAATCTTAAAACTCACTCTGGGACACTAGGATTGTATGTTCCAACAGGTCAGAGTGTCACCAACTTAATGGCTGAGATAAAAAAGATAAATGCAGCTGCTAGTACAGATAGTATGTACCAGAACGTGCCCAAGCAGAGAACACGCACCTGACTACCCACACCCCCCCCCTTGGGACCGGAAGGTAAGAGAAAAGCCTCAGATGCAGCAGACCTCAGGCCCCTCTCTGGATCCTACTAGTAACCAATTGCTATTTTAATGAGTCCTCAATGAAGCATTACGTTCTAGGTTGCGGCCAAGGTTTTAACACAAGCACTTTCTTAACTCCCCCCCCATAGAATAATGAGAGAAATCTGATGATGATGAGGTCGTTCTCCGCTGTAGATTGGAGCCAGCTTTTATAGAGGTATTCTCTTGTAAAATCAGTAACACAACTGCCTTCTTTTAATTGACTAATGGACATAGAAAACTGTGAAAAGGATTATACTCTATTCATCCCAAATATAATGCTAAGGTCTCCTTAAGCTATGCACTTAAGCAAACTGTATTAATACAGGAGCTCTTACATCAACAATGGATTATTCTACCAAGGCAATGTTGGCCAAGGGGATTCCAAGCCCCCCACAAAAGGTAAGGCTCCTTGCCTCCAAACTGGGATATCTTCAGGACAGAGAGGCAATACGGCCCTGCTGTTGAAGGACCTGATGTAACATGGGAAAGATGTTTGGAGACCGCCATTGCAAGTATACAGATGTTCTCTGGGAAGCCAGAGAGTGTTACAAAGGCCACTAACCAATAAAGGAATATAGGTCTCCTTGAGTCACGCAAGACTCCTCGCCATAAGCACCAGCTACAACTCACCTGCCTGGAAAGACTATGCAGCAGTGGCCCGCCATATGTTGTATATCTCAAAATCTATTTTGGGCGTATTAGCTCCTCTCCTTGGAGGAATTAACCCACGGCTGATGCCACAAGCTTCATCTCTATGGTTAGAGATGTTATAAGCCACGGAAGAACCACTGGTCACAATTTAACAGAAGAAAATGAATAATGCATGGGGGCTTAACATAAGTCACAAAACTGTATGTCTATACCAAAGTAAACCAACACATAACAGATTAGTAGGCTTTTAAAATACCTATGATCGAATAATTGCGTGTGTCGCATTAGTAGGATCGAAAGTTAGTCCTGGACAAGCTGTCAGCCCATGAAAGAGAAACACCATGAATTGACTCAGAGTACCAAGAAAACAGCTCCATAGAGAGTGGACTGTTTGCTTCTCATCACCTGGCCCTTTTCTAAATGCCTAGGGACCACAACCCTGTGGAAGAGGGAGCTGTGTGTAGAATGTAAGGGCTGCATTGGGTGTGAATTATGAGAAACTACAAGCAATTAGCTGACACTTCATTTGATCCACTTGATTGAAAACATTTATACAAGCCCCCCCCCCCCTGCTGGATGGTGGGACCCATGAGCTGTGTGGGTTTGGGCACAACTGCTTGCAAATTGGTTTTACATGAAGGATGTTTGTACTCACAAATTATCACTTAATGTTAAAAAAAAATGAAAACAAAACAAAAAAACAGAGAAAGATGCAGAAAAGTTACAGCAGAATGCATGATCTGGGATGGGTAGGGGTGGGGTGGGGGGAAGGGAAAGGGATATATGCCTGAACTGAATTGGAAAATGATGTATGAAATACACAAAGCATCAATAAAAAAATAGTAAAATATATGTAAAAAAAGAAAACCAACTCTCTTTTTTCCCAGTAGTCAGGGGCTGCCAATTGCTTCTCAGGTGAGGTTGGGGCTCTGTCCCCATTTCTCCCCTCTGTGCTGTGTGTTTGTCTAGTTTGCACTTTCATGGGTCTTGTGCATGCTGTCACCTCTGATGTAAGTTCATAAGAGTAACTTCCCAGTTGTCTGGAAAATGATTTCCTTGTGGTCTTCCACCACTCCTGGCTCTTACAATCTTTCTGCCCAGTCTTTCACAATCATCCCCGAGCCCTGGATGAAGTTTGATATATGTGTTCTACCCAGGGACACACACTCTTAGTCTTTGCACTTTGGCCAGCTGTGTTTTCTTCTGGGTTAATCATTATCTCTTGTCTGAGGAAACTTTGCTGGTGAAAGTTGAGAGGTGCCCCCTCCTCTGCTGTGTTCTTCAAGCTTTAGGTGTAGGAGTTGCATCTTAGATGCCTCACTTAGGGCTGGGAACCTCATAGACACTTATTCTCTGCATTAGCCCAGTTACAGGACTCTGCAATAGTCTCCATCTGCTGCAAGAAGCAGCTTTTTTGGTGAGTGGTGAGAGATACACTTCTCTGTAAATATAAGGACACATTTAAAAGTAGTGTTCTTGGGCTGGAGAGATGGCCTAGCAGTTAAGAGCGCCGACCGCTCTTGCAGAGGACCCGGGTTCAATCCCCAGCACCCACATGATGGCCGAGAGCCGTCTGAGACTCCAATTCCAGGAGAACTCCAGTTCCAGGAGAGTCTGACACCCTCTTCTGACCTCTGCGGCGTTGCACGTCATGAGTGCACAGACTTGCATGCAGACAGTATATTCATACACATACAGAAATAAAATTAAAAAAAAATAAAAAATAAATAAAAGTAGTGTTCTTATGGGCTTCTCCCTCAAAATTAACCATTCAGGAGATATTATTAGCATAGCAAGTGAGAGGCAATATAGACCCTTAAATTGGCCTTGGCTGCCTTTAAAATGAAAAAAAAAAAAAAAAAAAAAGCCCAGAGAGAGAACATAGGTGACTTTTCCAGTGTTGTGAGTCAAGTTGTGAACCTAATACTAGAGCCATGGACCTCCTAACTAATTCTAGTTCAGTGCTACTAAGTCCACTCCATAGTTCACTGACCCTTCAGTCTACACATTTGCGTAATATTTTAAATTAGCACTTGGTCTTATTGGTTCCTTCCTGGCTATTCATCTTGCCTTAGCAGTAAAAGTGACAGAGTCAATGTTTCTGAACTGATTTTTCTGCCCAGCATCCTGCCTTGCAATGCAGACTACTGTCTGTTTGTCTGAAAGCGATTTCATAACCCTGCTGATCCTCATGACTGCCTCCATCTCCATGAAATCACTCAAGATTTCAACACATTTCTCTGGTGGCACTCACTTTGCTATGCAGAGGGAACTTAACTTTGTGCTGAACAAATTGGATTTGGGAAGAAATCCCTAATCCATTTTAAGTTAATGGCAACTTAAACAAAATAAAGGGAATACAGTGTGCTTAGGCATAGATAATGTGGGGGGGGGCGGAAATAGTCAGAATCTTACCTCACATAAAATAGAAATGACAAGAATCACACTGGGACATCTCACTGATAAGGTTGAAGAGGCAGAAAATGCATATTCAGAATAATATACATATGGTCATTGAAAATAGTCATGAACTGAGATATGATAACATTGATGGGAATAATAAATCTTATTTATATTGAGGGCTGATTGTGTGTTAGGTAAGCCCTTTGCTAAAACATTCTAGCTATCATACCCCATTATAACCATCCTGGCTATAATCTTAGCCAGATAAGGAAAATGAGAGTTTATACAATTAAAGCATACATAATTTATAAACATTTACATTTATAAGTGGCAGAGCTGAAGGGCATGTTTTTAATGGACATATTTTCTCCTCTGGAATCTATGCTATCTGCAGGTAGAGTGTCTTTATTTTTTCTCATGTGTTCCCCGATGTGTCTTGGAACTTGGTTCAGAGCCTGGATTCAAAGTTAAGAGGCTTAGTAGGGCGTGGTGGCGCATGCCTTTAATCCTAGCACTCGGGAGGCAGAGGCAGGCGGATCTTTGTGAGTTCAAGGCCAGCCTGGTCTGCAGAGTGAGTTCTAGGTCAGTTGGGGCTACAGAGAGACCCTGTCTCGAAAAGACCAAAAAAAAAAAAAAAATTTAAGAGGCTTTCAGAATACAGATTCTGCCACTTACCAGACTAAACTGGGCCAAGCCACATAATTTTTATTTGCTCTGCAGTTGGAGAGACGAAGTGGTCATCAGGCTTTTAAACCAAAGTTAACAAACAACTACTATAGTAGTAACAAACCTGGGGCAGAAGAAAAATGATGAATTATCCAGACCTACTGTGGTGGTTAGAGTCTGGCAGTGGGGACAGGGGACTCAGTCACTGGGGCAGAAACCAGACACAGGAGCAGTGGGGCAGCCGATGACGACATGGCAGGCCCATGCCAGAGACTTGGAAAGGACAGCTTTGAGAAGGGATTCAGGAGTAGAGACAGGATGAAGGGGACAGAGGCGAGAAGGGAGGGCCTGGAGGGCTACAGAGGCAGTGAAGCTTTTGTTAGGACTGTCCCACCCCTATAATGCAGGGGACAGCATGGTACTACTTGCCAGGGGAAGGTGACCCTCCACTTCTTTACAATAAGCAAACAAGACAGTAAGAAGCCACTTAAAAAAATTCCGCAGATGCATCTTCTCTGGGCTCCATACAAACAGCCTGAGAGCTTCAAATCCATAGTGACACCGAGGGCGGACTATAGGCTTGCCCAGCCTGTAGTCAGAGCGGTCTCTGAAAAACAGAGAGGACTCAGAGGGGGCCAAGCGCAGCTGCAAGGGGCCATCGACCCGCCTGTTAACGGGGTGGAGATTCACGTGAACTCAGTGCTGCCTGTGCCGCCCCTTGAGTTTGGAGTCAATCCAAAAGACTGATTTCAGCCTGCCACCTGGTTCTGGTCCTGTAGGGAATCCAGTTGTGAAGCTGCAGGACCCTTGGCTGGTAACGCTGGGCTGACACACAGTATTCCCATCCTCCGGCTGGACCATCTTATCCAGAGAGCCATCGGCCTCTCTCCCATGTCTTTCCCTACTGCAGACCTCACCCTGAAGGCAACCACCTCCCACCTCTGTATCTGGACAGCCTCGTGCTTGCGATTCAGCAGCAGTTACCAGCAGGCTGCCACTGCCCAGCAGATCCCAATCTCCCTCCACACATCTCTGCAGGCCCAGGCTCAGCTTGGACTGAGGGGCAGGCTCCCTGTCTCCCAGTTCCAGGAGATCTTCCGCTTCCTGCAGCCTTTCAGGTCTCGGGTGCACATGCACACCAGCCTGTCACCGCCCAGCACTATGATCCTCTCTGGGCGCACAGCCTTGAAGCCCCCCGCACTCGGCATTCCCAGACATACAGCCCTTGGAGATGGTGAAGCCACAGTCTGGCTCACCCTACTAGCCCATGAATGGAAACCAGACCCTGGTCTACGAGGGCCAGCTCTGCCAGGCTGCTGGGCTGGGTGCCTCCCAGGTGCTGGATTCCCAGCCCCCACAGCTCACCATGCCGCTGCCTTGATATGGCTCAGGGCAGCAGCCACTGATCCTGCTACAATCTGGAGGTTTTCTGTTGAAGTTATAGCCTGTATAAAAGCAAAAGGAATCGGCCTGGTGTTCCTGACATTTTGAGTCCACAGAGGAAAGTATGCAGCATGGATGGAACAGCTTAAAGTATGGTCTTTGGCTATGACTAAAGGTAGAACTTGGCTCTGACTGTCTGAGGTTCCATGACCTTTATTCTTGGCTATAGAACTTCTCCTAGGATGACCCTTAACAGTGAGATAAGTTCAAATTTATATGTAAATTGCTATAGCATACTAAAGATCCATTACTATAAGATTAACAGCAAGAAGGTCTTCTTAAGCATCTCCAGGACTTCAGCATCTATGTCACCTGGCAGAAGGATGTAACCTAGCTTGGCACCTTCCAAGAGACAAAGCCACCTTAGCAAATGAAGCTTCCATAACACTGGGAACGATGCTTACCCTTGGGAAAACACCTTCCGTTTCCCTAGAGAAAGAAACCCTGGACTGAGCTGGACTGACCTAGACTGAATATATTTGGGGAGAAGTCCCAAAGCTCTGTGAGCAGTCTCTACAGACCATAGTCAGGCATTCTTCTGACCCCTTGACTCTCTCTGGCCCATGGCACAGCTGTATTCCTGTTCTTGTAAGAGTGTAGACAGAATAAATGAACAACATGCCAGATGTTGTCTAAAGCCGGTCCTTGACACCAACTGAACCTAGACTGACCCTGTGGAGGCTGGTTAACTGGGACCACGTAAAACTCTTGAAAATGAAAATGGCCATTGTTTACATTTTGCATAAAATTAGAGTAACAACAGAAAAACAACATTGACATTTTGAATTTTTTCTTCTTTCAAAGTAAGACTGATAAGGACTTGGGTTCAAATCTGTCTCTCTTCAATTCTCTTCTTGCATAAAGCAAGAGTAACTTTTATTAGTTCAGTTTTCCCAACTGTCATTTGAATGTTCTGATCTTAGTATCAGACATCTGATGAGAGTACTTAAAAAAATGAATGTATTCTTTGAGGTTTCTTTAAAGATTATGGGAAAATGTGTATAAAGTACATAAGACTTTATAAGCATTCTATAAATAGATCATATTGTGGGGTTTGAATGGGAGGGTTATATGATTTTTGTTTGTTTTGTTTATTTATTTATTTATTTTTTTTGAGCTAGGATCTCATTATGTAGCCCTGGCTAGCCTGAAAATTGCAATGTAGACCAGGCTGACCTTGAACTCAGAGATCCACCATCTCTGCCTCCTGAGTCCTGGGATTAATGGCACACACCACCAAGCCCAGCTTGATGATATTGTTTTTCTACCTAGTACATGTAAGGAACAGTAAGGAGAAATGTGTGTTTGCATCAAAGGTAGGATCAAATTCAAGTCTCCAATAAAAATATTATTGAAAATTTTTGTTTAAAATTGAACATTGGATAAAGAATATTACCAAGCAAATCATAAAAGCAGAGATGTAAATGAACAACATTCTTATGAAAAAAATTGTTCAATTTCATGTTTTCTGAGAATTAAAAAGTAAAATATAATTTTTCATAATACATATAAGAAAAAGAGAACAGCTTTGATAGCATCTTATAATAAATACAATGTAGTTATAGAACAGTGTCAATTACATGTTTTTAAAGAACATGATTAGACAATATCTATTAGAGACATAATGGGCATGCTCTTTGACACTTCAATCTCACTATGGGGGTCAATTCCACAAAATAAGGAGTGCCACGAAAGGATAATATTCTGGACAATAAGATAGCTCTTTAATAAAGTTTAAAGGATTAAAATCATAGAATGTATTCTGTGACAAAATGAATTAACTTAGAACTCAACAAAAGAAAAAAATTATCAAGAATCTAACCAAATATTTAAGAATTAAATAACAATACTTGCAATTAACTGATAAAAATGTGAAATCAAAGGAAAGATTAGAAAATATATTAAACTGAGTAAAAATGGAAATGCAAAGTATCAAAACTTATTGAACATAGTCATCAAAATTTGTGTGACATAAATATATGGAAAATTGACATTACAAAAGGTTGAAAAGAATTTCCTATGAGGCTGCACATCTGTAAACCCAGCATTCAAGAAGCTGAGGCAGGAGGATCACATGCTCCAACAATCCTGGCCTACGGAGACCCTGCTTCAAAGAAGAAGGAAAAAACAAAGAACAAAGAAAATGTTAATCTCAATAGATATCAGATGTATTTGAAAGATTCAATAGCCATTTATGAATTTGAGACAAAACTTATTACAAAGAAATTATCATAAGAAATTATCCCAACATTAAAATTATCTATGGGAAAAACCCCTGCAAATAGCATCATGTTTGCTATTAGAAGACTGTTTCTCTGTCAGGCCAAGTAGATCCATGGACAGTGTTATATTTGTCTGCCCTAATTGAACATTCATGATTATAGAACACCAATATACTAAAAATCACTTCTGCTTCTTTGTACAAGAAACATAGCAGAGGTTAAACTGTGAAGTGGTTTACTATAATAGAATTAACGTAAACTTATTCCAGTAAGTTGGAAAAAATATGTGTCAAACATGTACAATGAAACACATAAAACTTTGCTAAGTAACTAGATACAAGATGTGTGGGCATACATAGGCAAGCAAAGTGGGACGCTTTATACTGTCTGATTTTGAGACAACATCATAGGAATCAAACAGAATAGCTCTAGTGTAGACAGAATGCAGAAGTAGACCCATGCACTACTCTGATTTTTAACACCAACAACAACAACAAAAGATAGAAATGACTCAGACAGTAAGTTAGACAAGTTGCATTTCATCAAAACTATAAAATATTGTTCTTCAAATGATACTGCTAAGAACATGAAAAACCAAGCTGCAGGTAGGAGATTTTTGAAGAACATGTAGCTTGAGATTTTTAAAAAGTAAAGTGGGGGCTGTGGGGATAGCACAGTGGTGAAAGGCTGAGGATGAGAACCGCAAGGAACAAAAGTAAAGTGGAAGAAAGCCATGAATGAAAACTATGAACAGAATCATTTTATTAATTTGAAATTTTAGCAATGGCACAAAATATACTCATTAAAAAAGAGGATCAGTGGTGGTGAAGGGCTGGGTGTGAAGGACATGGAACTCAGTGGTGGTGAAGGGCTGGGTGTGAAGAACACAGAACTCAGTGGTGGTGAAGGGCTGCGTGTGAAGGACACAGAACTTTTTCTGAGTGTGGTGTATATGATCAAGACTTTTTAATGATTTTTTATTGAACTTTTGTGTATTCCATGCATAGCACCTCAATCAGTCTTAATTGCTTTTATACCTCCTTCTCCATTGGCACCTTCCACAGCACCCCCTCTGGAGTTCATACATGCTGTCATTTGTGTTAGGGCCTATTGTGCCAAATTAATCTCCCTTGCCATTCCTTAGTGCCAGTTCATCATTCTGAGCTCTATTCAGCCTAGCCAGAGTCTCTCACAGAGGGCCAGTTCTTCCTCACTCAACTGTAATCAGCTGCCAATATTTCTTCAGCTAAGATTGGATTCTGCTACTCATTTTTGCAGTTCTGTGCTGGGTTTTTGTCTGGTTGAGCTTGCATGGGTCTTGTGCATGCTGATACCAATGCTGTAGGGTCATATGAACAGGCTCTCGGAAACTTGTAGGATTCTATTTCCATATGGTCTTGCATCACCTCCCTGGCTCTTACAAACTTTCTGTTCCCCTCTTCTGCAATGTTTCCTGGGCCCTGGGTGAGTGAAGCTGAATATAGGCAACCTGTCTATGGACCCACACTCTGTCGACTCCTAATCTCCCAGTTTGGTCATTCATGACCTTTTGAGTTCTTGGCCCCCTGTTGTGTGAGAGAGCTTTCTTAGTGAGAGGTAAGAGGTGAATTAGTGTCCTCTTGGCCCCTTGTTGTATGTTGCATGAGCCTTAGATGAACAGGTTGCATTGTAGATGTGTCACTTGGGCAATTGGCAGACAATGTCTGTGTGGTCCAGTTGTGGGACTCTGTAATATTCTTCATCTGGTGCAAAAGAAGCTTCTTTTTTGAGTGTTGTCTGGGATGCTTGTCTACAAATACAAGGATACTTATTTTGCAGTTAGTAAGAGGAATTTCTCTAAGATCTAGGACCTCTCCATCCATGTGTATCTGGCCATGTTTACAGTACCACACATGAGCTTCCTCTCATTGAGTGGGCTTTAAGTTCAATTAATTAGCCATTGGTTACCCCCAAGATAAAAGTGCCACTACTGCACTGATCTTATATGCTGTGCTGAACATTGATGTGGATATTTGATATTAAAGCTAATATTGGACCATCTATTGCTATTCTCCTTTAGCAGGTTTCACAGTGCTCTCCAAAGCTGTGAGAGCTAGCTTTCAGGGGAGGTAGCTTCCAGGTCAGTTCCAGCTCTATTGCTCCTTCCAGACTCCTAAATATGTTCTGTCTTCAGCAATAGGGTCTTTCTTTCAGGTTCTGGGGGACAATCAAGGGCTTTGGCAATAGCCTGTGTAATTTTGGGAACTCTAGGACTACCCTGGCCAATGATTCAGAGGAAAGTTTCTCCTGTCTGACACTATTTCCTGTTATGTAGCCTTCAGCTATGCACATGGATCTGTAGAGATATAAACAGTGAGACATCTGAATTAAACAATACCATTCATCAAATGGACCTAACAGACGTATACTGAATATTCTACCTAAGCACCAGAGAATATACTTTCTATTTAGCTTCCCATGAAACTTTCTCCAAAATTGACCATATACTGGGGCACAAAACAAACCTAAACTAATACAACAAAATGAAATAATCCCATGTATTCCATCAGACCACAATGCAATAAAACATAATATCAATACCAGAAGAATCCATAATAACTACACAAACACATGGAGATTAAATAATACACTCCTGAATAATGAATGGGTCAATGGAGAAGTTAAGGAAGACATAAAAATATTCTTGGAATTAAAAAAACAGAACAATACAATAAAACAAACCTCTGGGACACTTTAAAAGCAGTCCTAAGAGGGAAATTTATAGTACTAAGTGCCTGTGTTAAAAAACAAAACAGAAAGAACACAAATAAATAACTTAACATTACAACTCAAGACACTTGAAAGATAACAAATGAAATTCACAGACAAGAATAAATAATAAAAATCAGAGCATAGATTAATGATATAGAAACAAAGACAATAATACAAAGAATCAACGAGACCAAGAGCTGACTCTTTAAAAAGATATTAAATAAGATAGACAGACTCCTCACCCAGTGAACTAAAAGAAAGAAAGAGCAGCACCAAATCATCAAAATTAGATATCAAAGAGGATATATCACAACAGATAACAAAAGATCCAGAACATCATAAGGGAATACTTTAAAACCTATACTTTATTAAATTTGAAAACCTAAAAGAAATGGATGAATATGTTAAATCATGGCAATCACCAAAGCTAAACCAAGAAGAGATCAATAGCTTAAACAGACCCATAACATCTAAGGAAATTGAACAGTAATACAAAACTTCCCAACTAAAATCAGATGGATTTATAGCAGAATTCTACCAGACATTTAAAGAAGATCCACAACCAATATTGCTTGCTATTCAAAAAGACAGAAACAGAGGGAGAACTCCCAAATTTCTTCTATGAAGCCAGCTTCACTTTACTACTAAAATTGGGTAAAGATTCAAACAAAAAAGAAAACTATAGACCCATATCCTTAATAAATACAGATGCAAAAATTCTCAACAAAGTACTTGCAAACTGCATATAGGCATACATCAAAAAGGCCATCCATCATGATCAATTCTTTTTTTAATGCTTTTATTGATGTTTTGTGTATTTCAGACATCATTTTTCAGTTCAGGCATATTTCCCAGATCAATTCTAATTTATTCCAGAGATACAGGAATGGTTCAACATACCTAAGTCAATAAATACCATAAATCATATAAATGGATTCAAAGACAAAAATTACATGATCATCTCAATTGATGCAGAAAAAGACTTTGATAGAATTCAACATGCTTTTACGTTTAAAGTCCTAGAGGGAATTGGACTGGAGGGAACATATCTCAACATAATTAAAGCTATATACAACAAACCCACAGCCAACATCATTTTAAAAGGAGAAAAATTAAAAGCATTCCCTTCAAAGTCAGGAACCCTGCAAGGCTGTCCACTGTCTCCACTTCTTTTCAATATAGTGCTTGAAACTCTTGCTAGAGCAATAAGACAAGAGAAGGAAATTAAAGGAATATGAATTGGAAGAGAAACGGTCAAACTATCCCTTTTTGCAGATGATATATATTTTTGCAGATGTCAAAAATTCAACCAGAAAACTCCTAGAAATGATTAACACTTTCAGCAAAGTGGCAGGTGACAAAATTAGTCAACAAAAATCAGTAGTCTTTCTATATACCAATAACAAGCAATTGGAGAATGAGTACCTGGAAACCCTCCCATCCACAATAGCCTCAAAAAACATGGTCAAGATTTTAATTGCATGATTCTTTGTATTCTGTGAACGTTCTTAAAACATATCAAACTGAGCACATAAAATTGGTGAGTTACATTGAATACAAGCTATGCCTCTGTAAAATTGATTCAGACAAGGAGACAAAAAACAACTTTCATCCAAAAAAAGACTTTTTTGATTTGTTTAAAAGAGAAAAATAAGCCAAAGACTGAAAGTAACTTCATGATTATTCCTTGGTTCACTATTTATAACAGGACACTGAATACCATACCTATTCCATAAGTATACTATTATGCAGTTTTGAAAGGGAAATACCCATATATGGTTTAGAACTGCACTTATGATATATTTGGGGAACTTCAAACTTACATGCATAGTATACCTCTCTATAATTATGAAAAATTAAACCCTACCTATAGAAGCATACTTCATTTTTGACACTTTTGGGTGTGAAATCAAAGGTGGGAAGCAGGGGACATTTTATCTTTATGAAGTATAAGTATAAAAGTGTTTCTGTACATACTCTACAAATCATGTTTTTCAGTCTAAAGATCTTAATAGAACTTAAGGAAAATAATCATTAAAATTGCCTTTTTCTGAGGGGGTTCTTATATTCTCATAGACATAAAATAAGAATGTCATAGTTGTTGTCTTGCATGGTTGATGCTATATTACAAACTACTGGGTATATCTTGGAGATCACCCCTTTTTCAGCACTTTACTGAACACCAACCAAATATTAGCCATTGACCAAGCTGTGCTGTATTTTTCTAGTTTGCAATGGAGCCTCAGTGCTTCTTAATTGCTGGTGGAAATCAGACATATATTTCATGGGTGAAGAACATAGGAATAGAATGGACATCACGTTTTCTTCCTCTAACCAATCTTAAAAACTTAGAAAAAAATAGTATCTGTCCACTCATAATCTGATTTAAAGTAGAATTTGGCTCTGAAATTTAAGTGTGAAAAAGGATTTGAGAAATGAAAAAATATATAAAAGTCCAATTTAAATTTTTTTAAAAGAAGCCATATGTTCAATATCTTCTGTTCACTGTTTTTATCCACATTTCTAAGACTGCATCTAAGATCATAAATCACAATCTAGTAAAAACTGGGACTACCTGCCTTCAAGTAGAACTCATGAACCCATCAGTTTCCAGGTAGGGAGTTCTAATCCTTACTGACCAACATACAAAATTCAAGTTTAACCCTTGAGTTGGGATATCACCTCAATTCCACATGCCAAACTTCATTAAGAAATCTGGGTCACACTCACAGTAATTGCCTGAACCTTCAGCCTCAGACTCCTAAATGGCATGCTGAGACAAGGTGAAAAACAGCATCAGGACTGGGAAGATTGCTCAGTGAGGACCTGAGTGAAGTACCACATGTTTTAATCCCTGAGTTCCCACAGAGAGATGAGAGGTGGAAGCAGGGAAAGTCTTGGAAGCTATCGGACCTACTAACCTAGTGTATGCAGTGGGGAGGAAGAGACACTGTGACAAATAAGGTGGAAGTGAGGACCCATGCTGAATGCTGAAGACCCATCCTCTGGCCTCCACATTTGTGGTTACACACAGACACTCACTCACACACACACACACACACACACACACACACACACACACAGATTTAAAAACCATCTCCTCTTTCCCAAATCAACACTAACACAGCAGTTTAAGTATAATTTAGGAACCCTCTTGGTTTTATAGTTCAAGCCCCACCAATTGCTGTCTTGTATCATTCCCTGTACATTAATATCTATGTGTATAACTTTAAATATCTGTAAACTGAAAATAACAGGAGCGTCTTCCTCATAGAGGAAGACTCTCTGCTGATGAGCATATTCCAAGGACTGGCGCATGGGAGGGAGTGGAAGCCAAGGGCACTTGTGTCCCACTTTACCTTGATGTTTTCACTTCCTCAGTTGTAATCAGGGGGGCCTATACTAGAAACATCGACCAGGGAAACTTCTAAATGAAAATGTTCAGAAGAAAATGTAAACGCATCTACCCCATGCCAAATTTCTTCATTCTAGGATTCTGGGGCTGGGACTTTGTCACAAATTTGAGCAATGGTGTTATAAAACAGACTGACAAGGCTGCGAATTGCAACACTACATCAAACTGGAGTCCTAAGCTGTTAGACTTTTTTTTTTTTTTTTTTTTTTTTTGCCTTGGGTTTTTACCCCATATGCTTAGCATTTCTGGAGATGTTCTTGCAATGCACTGAGATGTCTATTTCCCAGGGGAACAGAGCTACTGGGATTTAAATCAGTCAGGATGTTGCTGTGTAAGGGCAAGAGAATTATGCCATTTGAGAATTAGGAGGGAGAGAGCCCTGGGAGGAAGACGTTCATCTCTCTGCTTCATTCTCTTCCCAGAATCTGCCTGTGGTGGTATTACTCATGCCTGTTCCAGCTTTCCTGTTATATTGTGAGTCTTGCGAGATAAGAACTATGTCTTGTTTATGTTTCAGCCACGAATAGAAACCACAATAATGACAATGGTTAATCTTTACTACTTGCCAGATAGTGTGTTGAGTCCCTTATAGGTGGTATCTTAATACTCGCAGCGATATTACTTTTAGTTTATTTGACAGATGACAGTGCTGAGGCTGCCTCAGAGTCAGTCACTTGGCTCAGTGGTACAGTCAGGTTTGGGACCAGGATCTGTCCAAATTCACAACAGATGTCCTTGGCTGGTAGGCTGTTACTCTCCTATGAGATACTGGTTACTGCCGAGAATCAACTGGCGTTGAAGAAAATGAACCGCAACTAGTTATTCTTTTATCACTGTGACCAAAATACCAAAGAACCCCTTAAAGGAAGGGATTCTTTTCTTTGAACCCTGATTTTGGAGGTGTCAGTCCATCGTGGTGGGGAGTGGATAGTAAAAGAGAGCCGCTCACTTCATGGCAGACAGGAAGCAGAGAAAGACGGGATAACAGTCTTAAGCTGCCTTACTCCTATTTTTCTTTTTATTCTGTTTAGCCCCCTAGCCCATGATGTCACCCATGTGTGAGTCTTTTCCCCTTTGTTACTATTCTCCAGGAACATTATCACAGATAGACTCCAAGTTGTGCCTTACTAATCCTATAGGTAATTTTAAATCTAGTCAACTGACAAGATTAATTTCATAGGTATGACTGAAAGAAGTATGTTCTTTATACTTAAAAATACTCTATTATGCATTTATTTCTATCATTTGTTATTAAAACACACCAATTGTATGTTGAAAATTTCACAATAATGGGGCAATAGAAACTTTATTGAGCCATAAATGAAAATATTGTGAGAAAAGGTTTACAAACCATATTTTTGTTAGGGTTGGGGGCTGCATGATAGTTCTAGGATAGATCTAGTGATGCTGTGATAGGGCCAGGAATCAGGGTCCAAGGGACATGGGTTGATCCTCCATTGGCTGATTTTGTTTCATGGCCCTCTGGGAAAGGTTTCAAGGTACTTCATCTTGATTTTCTTATCTCTAAAATGGAGGTAATAACAGCTGTCTGCAGTAACAATGAGGGGCAGGCTGGTGATATGGCTTAGTTGGTAAAGACCCTTGCTTGCAAGCCTGACCAACTGAATTCAGTCCACAGAACTCACACAGGGGAGGGAAAGAAGTGATTCCTGACAGTTGTCCTTTCACACACATGCACATGAACAAACACACACACAGACACACACATACACACACACACACACACACACACACACGTAAACCACAGTAAGATTCCTTCCACCACCTGTTTCCAACTTGCAATGTGTTAAGATCAGTGTGGATTCTTGTCCTTCATAGGACAAAGAGTGAAAGCGTGAAGGATATCAGACAGACATTTAGCAGCAAGGAAGTCACAATTTCCCCTGAACGGATGCAGCATCTTTGCTCCTTTGACATTGTACACTTTGTGTTTTCTGACTGGGCAAAGTAAGAGCTGGTTGGTGGCTTGTGCCACCCAGACCGAGACCGATATGGCTAGGAGGAGCCAGATGACCTTTAGCTCCAGGAATAAAAGGAATAGATTTCTGAAGGATTCCTAAAGTTCTGAAAGTACAAAAGGAAGTATAGCTCTTGTTGAGCGCAATGCATGCTTTAGTTAAACTCCACTGTCACTGTTATAGGCTGAATGCTGTGTTCCTTAACATTCACAAAATCTGTGAGCCCAGTGTGAGATTACTTGGAGATCCAGCCTTTGAGCTACTATTTGGCTTGGGTGAGGTCATGAGGGTGGAGCCTTCAACATGGGATTAGTGGTTTTATAAAAGAGACATCAAAGAACCCCCCCCACCAAGAAGGAAGGTAGTGATCTACAAGCCAAGAAGAGAGATAAACTTAAACATACTGGACTCTGATTTGGACTTCTAGCATACAGAATTGTAAGGAAATGAGTGTCTATGGTTTAAGCCCACCAGTGTATGATGCTCTTATTGTATCAGCCCCTAGAAGGATAAGATACTCTTGAAAAGTCAGGTAAATTTTGGATAATAGCTCAACTCAACTAAACTAAATAGTATTTGTTCCCCAAAATTGTGGTCACTCTGAAAAATCAGCCACTGGTGCAAAAACTTGACAACCATGAATTTTCCTCCTTAGGAATCTCAGGATCTCCCCTGCTGTCTGATTCCATTATCTCTCTTCTTTTTCATTGCAAATATAACTCACTGTATGTAGTTCAGATTTGCTAATGTTAGCTTTTCAGTAAGAACAACTAGTTTGGGACACTAGGCCTATTAAGTCTGAATTCCTAATACCTTCCCAACTCTGGACATGAGAAGCTTTGCTGTCTTCTCAGAGTCGAAGAGATGATTTTAGTTTTAATCAAAATCGTGATGAGAACAGAACTCATTTTATCTTTGCGATTAATAAAGAGACTTTTCCTATCTTGGAAACACAGTGATCCGTTATTTACATATTCCAGCAACCACTCACTATTAGCTTCAGGGCAGTTAGGTTTTCTGAAGGATATGGGCAAGTGTTGGTAAGATTGGTATATAGGAAATGAACACTGATAGTAACAAAAGAGGCATGTCTTTGCCTGGAGATCATAAATTTGCTTCCACTGAATCTTTCTTCCAATGAATTTAAAAAGAAGGGATTGGATGTTAGAATCTCAGGTGTGAGGAAAGACTTCCATGGAAACAGGGGTTGCCCCCACTGTGATGGGTTACACGTTGACACGACTGATTGATTGTGGCTCCAGAACCAACCTTCTTGCCTGGTAACTTAACCTTCAGACTTTGGTAGCAACGAAGACTGACTTTGTGCTTCTCAAAGCACAGTCACAGTAATTCAGCGAGGAGCATTACAGATCTCACCTCATTGTGCTGCTAAGGAAACTGATTTAGAAACCTGTTTGCAGAGAGCCATTTTAACTGCATTATGGTACAAAATTGGACACTCTTTTTGAGACAGGATGAAATTTGATCCCTTTGTCAATGACAGTAGAGGGTTCATTGCCCGCACAATAGAAGCTTATACATGGGAGGTGATTCCTCAAAATTTCTGAACAGCTATAAAGCAAACAAAATCAACCCCTGGGTAATGTAATTGTGAGAAAACTCAAGAACATGTGCACTGCAGACCTCTGCCTTCAGCAAAGAGCCCGACTTGACCATCACAGACATATACCTTTCCTCTGATGGCTCTAACAAGACAGCTTCCCATACTGTGTAGGTCAAGTTCATCTCCTTTCATAGGGCTGCAGGAAGCCTTCAGAGGCCATGTAGTTGACCACACTGATTCTCAGTGGGGCTACCCATTCATCTTCCTGCAATTTAATCCTGATTTCTTTTTGTGTACCCTTAGTGTGTGGAAGAAGACAAATAACTTTTCGATATTATAAATCCCCTTGACCAGAAGGCAATACTGAAAATGGCTTCATTGTTTTATCTTCTTCTTTGCAGGCTGAAGATTCCTAAATTCTGTGGGCTTTCCTCTCATGGGCCTTGCTTTCTGGCTCATAATTCACTCTGATTAGCTGTAGCCTCTCAAGATCTTTGCTCAGTTTTGGTTGGGCCTAACCAAAGACAAGCATGATGAATGAGTCTCCACAATCAATGTAAGCATTGCTCGCCCAGAAGGCTCTCTATCTAACTAGATTTTGCAGGCCCGGAGCTCCCTAAATCATTAAACTTACTCATTATTCCTGTCTCCAAAAGCAACCCCTGCTGCAGTGTACAAGGTAAGTGGAAAGGAAGGGGGAGCACAGTTTCCGAGGATCTGTGTTGCAGATGAAGTTTCTGTCTTAACTGGCAGCAACACAGTGTTGGAGGAGAGAACATGGCGTGGTGAGTCAGTTGGCAGGAGACAGCATTTTTCACCCTGCCTGCTCATCACTTAGCTAAATCAAAGCATGTGGCTAAGACTTGGGTCTTCTGTCTATATCCAGAAGCAACTGGAGAGATGATATTTCCAATCTTACGCAGCTCTAAAATTCAGGATTGCATAGCTAATGATACGAAGCCAGGATATCAGGGCATTATAGGAATGTGTTTTCAAAAACAAGATATGGATTAGGGTCAACAGGAAATCCTCTGTTATGGGGATGCAGTATAAAAGAGCTGTGAATACTGTGTGTGTTGGGGGGGAGAATGAAGACTTTTGGTTCCTAGAAGCTGAGGTGAAGTAAAAGTGGGCTGCCCTTTACTTTGGGGCATCAGCCAGAGTTGAATATGGTATTCTGAAGCTTTCTATGTTTCCTTATGTAAGCTCGGCTGTGCTGAAACAGATCTCAATGATACCAGGGACCTTCAGTGTTTACCTGTACCTTTGAGGACAATCTTATTTGTCACAGCAAAATCATCTCCTTCTCTAGAGTTGCCAAGATGATAAATTTCCTGGCTGAGAGGCTGATGACTCTGTATCGAGTTCCATAGTAGGCCCATGAGAGAGTCAAAATTTATCTTTTCTTTAATTTCTGAGTGTCTTACTGCAAAGAGTTCCATAATCATTGAGCTTTTGACTTTAGTCTTTTAAGTCAGCAGTGTCAATAACTAAAAGAGGAGCTGAGAGTGAAACCGTCAAACAAAAAGTGTCCTTAAACCTTAAACTCCATGAGTTTGCATTTAATTTTTCCTTTATTTATTGAAATTTTGCAAATTTCTTTCAGTATATTTTTATCGTATTTAGATCTCTTTCCTTATCTGCACCCCTTCTTAAAACCCTCCACACAGTTTCCTAAACTCTGTGACTCTGTGTGTGCATGAGTGCGTGCGTGCATGCGTGTGTGTGTGTGTGTGTGTGTGTGTGTGTGTGTGTCTCAATTCCCCCTTGATGTGAGTTCATCCACTGGAGCCTGGTCACCTACCAAGAGTCTTACACTTAAGTGATCATGACTCTACTCTGCCCCACAGCCATCAGTTGCCAATCATTCCTCAGGCAGGGTTGGGGTTTCTTTCCCACTTCCACATGTTTATGCTGCAATTTTGTCTGGTTTGAGTTTATGTGGGTCTTATACACACTGTCACCATTGCTGTGAGTTCATATGAGTAACTGCCCAGCTGTCTGGATAACTATTTTCCTGTGATCATCCGCTTCCTCTGGCTCTTACAGTCTTTCTGAACCTTCTCTCCTCTTGGGAAGCAGAAGTTTGATGTAGCTGTCCTATTCAGAGATATTCAGTGTGCATGCAGCCTTTTGTTCTAACAGTGGGCAGTTGTGATTCTTTATAGTGATCGCCATAAGCTGTATAAGGAAGCTTCTCTACTGAGGGTTGAGCGAAGCATTCATCTATGCATATAGCAATAAGTCATTAGGAGTCAGTTTGATACTCTTATCTATTTACTAGAACAATAGTATTATGCTATCTCCCGTGGCCTGTGGGCTGTCTAACCTCAGATTCCTAGGCCTGATATCAATGTCACGTATGCACTCCATCCTACAAAGAAGCAAATCTTAAATCCAATTAGAAAATA
This sequence comes from Rhizomys pruinosus, assembly GCA_009823505.1. Lineage (NCBI taxonomy): Eukaryota > Metazoa > Chordata > Mammalia > Rodentia > Spalacidae > Rhizomys > Rhizomys pruinosus. The sequence continues at coordinate 228,083 of VZQC01012694.1, read as the reverse complement.
GTTACTCCTATAATACTCACACTACTCTTTCACCGGCGGGCATACGTTGCCAGGTCAATAGTTGTAGCTCACATATTTACAGCTGGGTAAGGTTGATAATTAATTTTCTTTTCAGGTAGCTTGCATAACACCTTCCAGCACTAAGCAAGCTAGCCAGTAGAGATGAGCCTTTGAAATCAATGCCAGCTTGATTTCTTCTTATTTGTTCTATAGCTCATGTATCTCCAGCAACGGGGTCTTACTGTGAAGTTCTGGTGGGTGACCAAGAGCAGAAACAATGACCAGTACTGTTTGAGGGTCTACGAGAATGCGCCCCGGTCAACATCTTCACAAAAGGGAGTCCATTCCTGGTATTAGGCTTTTACTTTTACTTTGCTAGCATATGATATCTAGTAGGGGCAATTACCCCTTGTTCTGAGGTAACTCCTTTTAATCTTTTTAAATAATATATATGTATATACATTAAGAAGTGTCTATAGTAGTAGACTTCTATATGCTTTTTGAAAGTCCTTTTGTGTAAGTTCTCCCCCCCCCATACTCCCTCCTCTGCCCTACCCTTCCATTCCCTGTGGGAAGATCCAGTTTGAATTAAGGGCTAGTTCCCAGCTAGCACCCCTCAGGGCACCATGTGGGAGTCATGGGATTTCTCTGACCCCATCCCAAGAGGGAGCAATCGACCTGGCCTAGGCACATGATGCTAGGTGGAGCAGCAGTAGGCAGTGGCTCAGAACTGGGGGTCTGTGATTGGCTCTGGGAGCTGATGTCATTTTGCTTATAAAAGCAAGGTAGTAGCAGGCAATAAAGCTAATTCTCCATTACCATCTTTACACAGAATTCCCGACCATTATTTCTGCGCTAATACAGGCCAAAGCAGGCCTGAACTTCCAGTGTCCTGGCCAGTGGGTTGGACGGTGTTCCGTCAGACCACCAACCTGGCAAACTGGTGTGGGGCTGGAAGGAGATCTATCAGATCACCAGCTATGAAGTGAATTGTGAGTAAGTGTAGGCTGAAGATAGGCAATCAGCCATCAGCCTGAAATTCCTGTCCAGAGACCAAAAGTCTTTGGGCAGGTGGGAAGGCACAACCAAGATGGGAAATGTTCTGTTTTCCCAGGCTAAGGACCTGAGTTGGAAGTGCCTCTCAGGTTGGGTTATGGAAGTAACTGACTGACCTCTGCGCTGAGGGTCAGTTCCCTTCAGTGGCTGCAGGCAGGCACTGTGCTCCTCTTCCCTTAGCAGGACTGTTCTGTATCTGCTTGTAGCAAGAGATGCTCCCACAATTCCCCACACAATTTAATCCTTCCTACTTTATCATTACCTGTATTTCTTTAATAGTCATTATAGCATAGGTTTAGGGGTACACATTGGAAAGTCACCCAGCTTTGTGCAGGAACCCAGATTTGCTCATTTACTGGGGATGATGTTATCTGGAGCAACTAGAAGCATTTCCGTAGCCGTCTCTATATCTTTCAAGTGAACATAATAATAAAATCCATCTTTTATGGCTATCACATAGGTTAAATGTTAAAAGTTTTTAGTCAGATGGGTAGACTATGGTAGGTGCCCTAAATATATGATGGTAGTGATGCTAACGCATGCAAAAAGGCCTCTTAGAAATGGTGCAATCTACAAAAGTGTTTCTCATTTCTGGCTGCTGGACATGGCTTGTAAAAATAGGCTGGAATGTGGCAAATATGAATCTCACAGAAATAGGTAGAGAGCTGCTTGGAGCTAGATTCCCAAGCTAGGCAAGTATCTGATATTAAGCTTTCCCTGAAGTCATATTGAAGTATTATTACTGTATATTGCTTTGAAAACAAAAGCTGCGACCAGTGTCTTCAAAGTTCCTTTAGGCAATGTTGATTGGTCCAACCTGTCTTCCTATTATCTGATGGAATCATTGTTTGATTATTGCAAAGTGAAAGGTTAAGGATAGAAAATGACCAATTTCTCTGTTTAACAATGCTCAGGTTTTCTTCCTTTTCATAATCACTAATGGGGGAAAAAGAAATGCCATTGTGACTTTGAATTTAATTCTCTATAAATGAAGTCCGTTTAATTACAAGGGGCTACAGTAAAAGTAAATAATATTACATTTGATACCAACAGATCCATAAAATGTCTTATGTAATAAAGGTTAGGGAGAAGTTAAAATATCATATTGTTAAGATGAATATGTAAAAATTGAACATGAGATTTTCATTCTTCCTATAAATTTTCTGATAATAATTCATATTTATATTTTTAAAAATTTGTGTACTTAAACAGGTTCAAGCTGCAAAAATGACATCTGTGTTTGTATAAGACAACAGACATCATTTGAATTTATTAATACAGAGCATTTTTCACCTACCAGAGATTCAAATAACCATTTCAGTAAGCAGATGGGAAAATATAATAAATAATCTGTCTTTCAATGACATTTATATCTTTTTCTCACTCAGCAATGGGAACCTAAATACGCAAATGGACTTTTTTATAGTTATCATCTCAGAAAGCTTTGCAGAAGCTGCTTTTATCAGAAACTCTTTTTAAATATATCAGATTGACTATCATCTAATCAAGAGATCTGTGTTTTATGATACAAAAGTTTTAAGCTAGTTTAGAAAAAAACACTTAATTTACAAAGGTGTTCGAATATAAATAAAAACCTAAAGTGTTTTTTGAAATGGAGAACATTTTAGTTAAACTGCTCCCACCTCAGGCATTTAAATCTGAATTTCATATTCAGACGCTTACTCTAGCACATAAAGAAAATCTAAGAACAGAAAAATAGAGTTAGAAAGTCTTTACTTCTCAGAGAGAAAACTCATTGGTTTGCAGGTCTGTGAAATGGGATGACCACTGAGGCACCGTCCATAGCTGGTGCACTATTACTGCAAGGAGAACTCGAGAGAGCCTTGGAGGGCAGGGAGCAGCACCCAGAGCATCAGCCAGTTCACTCTGCCCTCCTTACCTGGGTCTAACTGATTTCTACACTTGACTCCATTAAAATCTACCCCATCCTTAAAACAAAAGCATAACCATTCTTCCACAGTTTGAACCCAGGCTGTGTGCCAGTGTGCCTTTGAGTCCTTTATCTGTCCATGGTGACATTCCCAGGCAGGCATACTCCCCTCCTTGTGGCAGAGCTTTGGAGGAGGAGCAGACAAGAAGGGAATGCCTCTTCTTTCCTGTCTGGATCTTCAGCTTTAAAAGCATGGGGGAACTGTGGCTCACCCCTTGGGGCCATCATTCTGGATTGGCTATGTTCTTTGGAGCCTAGAACCTGCTGGGGGCACCTGCTGAGTTGTGCTGTTGTGCTAGCTGGTGGTGTGTGTTCTTGTGCAATTTATTGGGCTACTTTTGTCTTGAAGCTCAGCATGATTTCACATGCAACTATTGTTATCTGTTAGGAAGAGAAATTGAGCTAGAAGTCTTAAGTTCTTGCCTCATTACTATTTAAGGTTGACAATTCATTTTTCCAATTATTGTTGGGGTCTAATCACTTAAGTTATTAATCTATTCTCTTTTCCAATACAGGAAGAGCGAGACAAGATGTGGTACTTACTGGACCTCATTTGGTGACCATGGGAAGGGAAGGCCCCAGTGTAGAGCACAAGGGGAAGACTGATAGTTGTTTGGGCTTGCTAAGGAGGAAACTTCAAACACTTCCTTAAGGAAATCATGACATCTTTCAGCCTAATAGAAAAAAAAGAAATCATAAGCTAAAGATGCTAAAACCTATGATGTCATAATCTTGATATATGCATATTGTGAAGTGATGCAAATTGGAAGGAACAACAATAACAACAAACAAACAAATAAACAAACAAGCAACAAAAAAGACTGGACCAAAGAACTGACTGAAATGGTGAACTTCTGCCCAGAACAGTAAACTTCTGCATCGAAAATTTTAAAAGAGACTGAGAAAAAGATGAAAAACATGTTTGGCAGAATGCATGAGCTCCGGTGGGGTGGGGAGTAAGGAAGGGGGACTGGGTCTAGATTTGATTGGGAAATTTTGTATGAAATACTCAAAGCTTCAATAAAATTGGCTTTGGAAAAAGAATCTATCCTGTTTTCAAAAAATTAAAATGTATATATCCTGTGAGGTCTGAGGGTGAGAAGGGACAGTGTTCGTGTGGGTCACGTTTTTGCTGCAGTGACTAATAGTACTGGAGGCCTGGAGCACGTGGGTTGATGTGCATTTTTACTATGATTCAGTAGCAAGGCAGTAAAGTCCTTTGCAAATTAAAAGAGGTTCTGGAGAGATGACTCAGCACCTAAGAGTACTTGTTGCTCTTGCAGAGAACTAGAATTCAGTTTTTAGCTCTTGTGTCCAGTGGTTCACAACCACATGTAATTCCAGCTCAGCCCCAGGGGATAGGAAGCTCTTTTCTGGTCTCTGAGAGCACCCACATACACTCAACATATAGTCACATAGACATGCACACACATTCATGTACATAAAGAAAAATTAATATATATGTTTATTGGGTTTTTGTGCATGTCGTATAATAAATCTTAATAAAATTTAGACCTCTTCTCCCTTCTGTACCTCCTGTCATCTTACATTGGATTCGATGTATTCTGTCATATATGGTAACTCCATACAGTCAAGAATTTGTACTTGGATGTTCCTTGGTGCAAGTTCATTGACTGGAGTCTAGTCAGCCTATGTAGAGTTACTTCTTAAAAGATCTACTCTCCCCTTAGCCCGCAGTAATCAGTGGCCAATAGTTCTTCAGGCAATGAGCAAATTCCCAAAGGCCTGAAGCCTCTGTTTCCTATGTTCATGCACCAACCTTGGCTCTCACAATCTTTCCTCTCCCTTTTCTGCAATGGTCCCTGAGCTGTGGATAGGTGAGGTTTAATATTAAAATCCTATCCAAGAACATGCATCTGCAGTCTCTTATTCTCTAAAAGTTAGCTAGTTGTGGCCTTCTGTGTATCAAACTCTGTTGAATGAGGAAGTTTTGCTGATGAAAGTTGGGGATGTATTATGCCCATTCTGCTATGTTTCATAAGCCTTTTAGGTATAGAGGAGGTTCGAATGTAGCTGTGTCATTTAGGGTTAGGCATCTCTTAAACATAGGTTCTCTGTATGTGACCAGTTGTGGAACTCTATAATAGCCACCATCTGTGGAAGAAAGAAGCTTCTTAGATGAATAGTGTACAATAAACTTGTCTATAAATATCAGGATCCATATTTAGCATACAGTAAGGAATTTCATTTGTCTAGAGATATGACAGAGGTAGGATTTTCTTTAGGATCCATGACCTCTCTAGCCATGTATATTTGGCTATATTGACAGTGCCACCCATGAGTTCACTCTGATTGAGAGGGCTGTAAGTCCAATTAGATAGCTATTGATCACCCCTAAATAAAAGTGTCACTACTGCGCCAATAGAGATAGTGTGCTGTGCAAGCAGTAAATGAGCATTGCACTTTCTCCAATTCCTCACCAGCATTTGGTGTCTCTTGTTCTCTCAATGTTCTCTTGATCTTAGCCAATCTGACAGGGATAAGATGGAATCTTAAAGTGTTTCTTATGTCCATTCCTCTAATTGCTAAGGGTATTAACAGTTTTTAAGGTCTTTCTTAGCCATTTTTATTTCTTCGTTTGAGAAGTCTCTGTTCAGGTCCATAGCTCATCTTTTCATCGGGTCACTTATTTTCTTCTTTCTTTGTTTATTGAGTTCTTCATATCTTCTGGATATTAATCCTCCATTGGATATGTAGCAGATGATTTTCTCCCACTTTTGTTTCCTTTTCATTTCTTTGGTTGTTTCTTTTGCTGGGCAGAAGCTCTGTAGCTTAGTGAGGTCCCACTTCTTGATTGTTGACCTTAATGCTCGAGCAACTGATGTCCAATTTAGAAGGTCTTTTCCCATAAAACAAAGAAGGAAGAAAACAAATGACCTACTCAAGATACTGAGCCAAGAGCTAAATAGAGACTTCACAAATGATGAAGTAAAGATGGCTGAGAAACATTTTAAAAAGTGTTCAACATCACTAATAATTAAGAAATGCAAATTAAAACCACCTTACGATTTCATCTTACTCTGGTAAGACTAGCTATGATCAAGAAAACAAACCAAATGCTGAAAGGTTGTGGGGAAAGAGGTACACTCATTCACTGCTGGTGGGAATGCAAAATTATGCAACCCCTATGGAAAGCAGTGTGGAGAACTCTTAAGAAACTGAAAATGAGCCTGCCACCTGACCCAGTCATACCACTCCTGGGTATATACCTACAAGACTCATCCTACCCCAAAGATACGTGCACATAAATATTTATTGCTGCTCTCTTCTTCTAGCAAGAAGCTGGAAGCAACCCAAGTGTCCTTCAACTAATGAGTAGATAAAGAAAATGTGGTACATCTACACAGTGGAATCATGAACTTCACAAGTAAATGGAGAGAATTAGAAACCATTATGCTAAGTGAAGTAACACAGTCCCCCCCTCCCGCCAAAACAAACAACATATGGTGTCCCTCATTTGTGGATGCTAGTACCAAGTCTCTCTTTCTTTAGAAGGCAAACTGAATAATTCCTTTTTATTTCTTTGTTTCTTAGTAAATATAATACCTGATGTTACTCATTAACTTGCTTTGTAATGTAGGAAACTAAAATAATATTGTTTCTTTATGTGCAGACAATCCTACTATCAAAATGCGAAACCCTAAACATGTTTTGGAATTAACCTATAGTTTATTTTTAGATGTCATAATTTTGGTATATCTATAGCCTCCATATAGGCATATTTGGAGACGATATAAATGAGAAGGAACAACAACAACAACAATAACAAAAGACTGGGTCAAAGAGCCCAAAACTTCAGCATCAAAAAATTTTTAAAAAGACTGAGGAAAAGTTGAAAGACATGTATGGCAGAATGCATGAGCTCTGATGGGGAGAGGGCAAGGAAGGGGAATTATGTATAATTTGATTAAGAAATGTTGTATGAAATACATAAAACTTCAATAAAAAATAATAACCTGTGCTCTGACTACTTTGAAGATAGATTTGAAGATGGAATTGAAAGTGGATTTGAATACAATTAGGTTATGCTATTTGGACAATAAACTCACCTTGACCAAAAAAAGTATTGTTACTGTCTGGGAGGAAGTGTTCAAAATGTAAGCCCATGAGATGCATTTTAGGTTAAACCATAGCATTGCTCATCGAGATAGCTTATATAGTCAACAATAAAAGGAAGTCAATATATTTTAAAAAATGAAGAAAAAAAAGAGAAAGTCCTTTCCTACAACTATATCTTTTAGGGCACTGCCTATGTTATCTTTTAGAAATTCTACCAATTTCAGAGTTTCAGGTTTCATGTTGGCTTTGATCCATTTGGAGTTGACTTTTGTGTTTGGTGAAAGATAATGTTCCAATTTTTCTACAGGTGTAGATCCAGTTTTGTTGGTATCTGACTGAAAATGTTGTCTTTCCTCTAGTGTGTGTTAGCAGAACCTTTATTAAACTGCAGGCACTCATGTTTGGGTCTTCTGTTATCTTCCATTGATCTATGTGTCTGTTTTTGTCCCAACACCATGCTGTTTTTAAGTTTATAACTGTGTGATATTGTTTGAGTTCTGGTATGGGAGCCCTCTAGCATTGCTCTTTTCCCCCCCAAATTGGTTTGGCTATCTGGGGTCTTTTGTGATCCCATATTAATTTTAGGAATTTTTTCTTCATTATAGTACTGTGAAGAATATCATGGGGATTTTGGTTGGCATACCCTTGAATCTATAGATTGCTTTAGATAGGATCATTATTTTTTTTAGATGATGCATCAAAAAAGCATTTATTTCCTTCCTCTTTTTTATGATAGTTTTTCTTTATTAGGCTGAAAGATGTCATGTTTGAAGGCTCCTCCTTGGCAAGCAAGCCCAAACCACCATCAGTTCTGCCCTTGTGTTCCACACTGGGATTTTCCCTTCCCATAGTCACCAAATGAGGTCCAGTAAGAATCATGTTCTGTCTTGATCTTCCTGTACTGGTCTCTGTGATACAGCCTGGGTAGTCCAACAATGGCAGTCTATACTCTGAAGAGGCTGAAACCTTAGTAGTAGCTCAGTCCACAAGTTGGATGTCTCAGCAGTCCCCATCTGGCACTGAAGGTTTGGAGGATTCTTGGAAAGACGTGAGTCTTCAGTCCATATTGAAAAGTTGAAAAGCAGCCGGGCGTGGTGGCCTTTAATCCCAGCACTTGAGAGGTAGATGTAGGCAGATCTCTGTGAGTTCAAGGCCAGCCTGGTCTACAGAGCGAGCTCCAGGACAGCTTGTACTAAAAGGGAGACCCTGCCTCAAAAATACCCCCCAAAAAAGGAAAAAACACTAAAAGAAAGAAAAGCTGAAGAGCTGTGTCTCATGTCTTTGAAGGATGGCAAAAGTAGTGGCAGCCAAAGAGTAGCTGCACTTGCCAGTACGACAGGCAAAACAACTGTGCTCTTGGTTTTTTTTTTTTTACTTTTTGTCTTTTTACTAAGATCTCAAGTTTTATACCTGAAGTACAATTTCTCAGGCCTTACTAATTATTTATTTCTGGTTATACTTTCCTTTTGGATGTTTAAGGCCACACAGTTAACCTCAGGTTAACCAAGGTTTTTGTTTTCTCAAGGTCATTTGAGGATCTAGTCCTAAAAGATCACTTGGGGTTTTTTTTGGTGGGGGGGGGGAGTATTTTGGCTGACTCCTTTTGGCTTTTCAATCACCAGTTCCATCTACTTGAGGACAAAGTCAGGTCTTGCCAGACCAGGCTTCCCTTGTTGAAGCATGAGAAGACTTTCCTCTTTATAGACTGGACACTGGCTGAAGTCCCATTAGTGGATCTCCAAGACCTCCCTGCACAGGAAGACTGGTGACTCACATTTGCAGGACATTTCAGAGATGCCCCCATGAATAGTCCCCTGGGACTTAGTTGACCTCTGAGGGCAAGGAGAATCATTATTTTCACAATATTAATTCTGCCAATTCATGAGCACAGTAGGTCCTTTCATCTCCTGGTGGCTTCCTCTCTTTCTTTAAAGAGTTAAAATTTTCATCTTAAAGATCTTTAAAGTCTTGCCTGGCATGGTGGTGCATGCCTTTAATCCTAGCAATCTGGAGGCAGAGGAAGGTGGATCTTTGTGAGTTCAAGGCCAGCCTGGTCTACAGAGTGAGTTCTAAGACAGCTAGGGCTACAGGGAGACCCTGTCTTAAAAAAAGATCTTTAACATCTTTAGTTTTGTTTATACCTAGGTATTTTTTGAAGCAATTGTGAATGGGAGGGTTTCTGTGAATGCTTTCTCTGATTGATTGTTATTGCTACTGATTTTTATTATTTGATTTTGTAAACAAGCACTTTGTGGAAAGTATTGATTATTTCTAGCCTTTTTCTGGTGGAATTTTTGGATCTCTTATGTATAATATCATATCATATACAAACAGCGATAATTTCATCGCTTCTTTTCTAATTATTGGTCATTTGATTTCCTTCTCTTTTTTTTTGGTTTTTTTGAGACAGGGTCTCCCTGTAGCCCCAGCTGTCCTGGAACTCACTCTGTAGACCAGGCTAGCCTTGAACTCACAAAGATCCACCTGCCTCTGCCTCCCAAGTGCTAGGATTAAAGGCGTGTGCCACCACGCCCGGAGATTTCCTTCTCTTATTGCTCTAGCAAGAGTTTCAAGCACTCTACTGAAAAGGAGTAGAGATAGTGGCTAGTCTTGTCTGGTCCATGATTTAGTGGGAATGCTTCCAGTTTTTCTCCATTTAGAGTGATGTTGGCTGGGGGGGTTTGTTGTATATAGCTTTACTTATGTTGAGGTATGTTCCTTCCAGTCCAATTTCCTCTAGGACTTTTTATTTTTTAATTTTTTTATGTGTATGAATGTACTGTCTGCATGTAGGTTTGTGACCCATGTCATGCAATGCTGCAGAGGTCAGAAGAGGGTGTCAGATTCCCTCGGAACTGGAGTTAAAGATGGTTCTCAGCCGTGGGTGCTGGGGATTGAACCCGGGTCCTCTGCAAGAGCAGTTGGTGCTCTTAACTGCTAGGCCATCTGACCAGCCCTCCTCTAGGACTTTTAACATGAATGCATGTTTGATTTCGTCAAAGATCTTTGCTGCATCGATTGAGATTACCATCCTTCTATTTAAGTCCATTTATATGTCTTATTAGATTATTTACTTACACATATTGAACCATCCCTGAATTTCTGCAATAAAGCCAACTTGATCATGGTGGATGATTTTTTGACATGTGTCTCTATGCAGTGTACAAGTATTTTGTTGAGAAAGTTTGTTTCCATGTTCCTTAAGGATATGAGCCTATACCTACCTTTCTTTCTTTCTTTCTTTCTTTCTTTCTTTCTTTCTTTCTTTCTTTCTTTCTTTCTTTCTTTCTTTCTTTCTTCCTTCCTTCCTTCCTTCCTTCCTTCCTTTCTTTCTTTCTTTTTCCTTTCCTTCTTTCTTTCTCCCTCTCTCCTTCCTTCCTTCCTTCCTTCCTTCCTTCCTTCCTTCCTTCCTTTCTTTCTTTCTTTCTTTCTTTCTTTCTTTCTTTCTTTCTTTCTTTCTTTCTATTTCTTT